>JADLZN010011464.1:0-156944 GCA_018155175.1 Sinocyclocheilus anophthalmus
AGGTTTTATAATGTCAAATATACATTTTTAGTTCTCATTCCTGCAACAACAAATGTTGTGTATTATATAACTAGATAAGGTCCTAGATAAAGCACTCAAATGCTTCATCATTTCTGCTAATCAAACAATGTGATTATGGTTTTATTGATATCAGTGTAACATCAATGTTTTTTAATTAGTTCTTCAGATTGTGCCTTTACTCAGCATTTCTCATGCTGAATCACTTCCTTCCACACATCAATCACATTGACATCACAGCAGCTGGATCTCCTCAAAGTGTTCATGATCTTCATAGCCGGAAAACATAATATCTCACAGATCAACAAGATAACTAGCATATTTCTCAGTAAATTAAAGGGATAGTTCTCCCAAAAATGAAGATTTTGTCATCATCATTGATTGATTTATTTAAAAAAAATTTTTAACACAAAAGAAGATATTTTAAAGAATGTTGGCAACCAACTGTTTCTGGTCTCCATTGACTTCCATAGTAATTTTGTCCATACTGTGGAAGTCAATGGCTACCAGCAACTATTTGTTTTTCTTCAAAATATTTTATTTTATGTTCAACAGATGAAAGAAACTCATACAGGTTGGGAACAACTTGAGTGTGAATAAATGACAGAAATGTCTTTTTTGGGTTAACTGTCCCAATGTTCACCCACTGTTTTTGTTAACAGTTACATTTCCCAATATATTCCCTGTACTACTCTAAACATAGTGCTTGTCACAAGGAATATGTCATTTTTATTTAGACATTCCATTTTGTTTTTTTAAGTCTAGAGTGGGGAGGTCAGTGAGATGGTTAAGAAATGGGCTCCTTATGTTCTCAGCAAAATTACAGGAAGGGCTGAGAGGATGTTGGAGCGCTCTAGAATGACTTTGTGCTATTGTTTCCAACAGATTCCCAGTTAGCACAGAGGAAGCCACTCCTGAGACGGAGGAGCAGTCAGGAGAGGGTTCAGGTAACTCAGACACCTTCGCTCCTTTTATCAGTATGGATCAGCAGTTGATGAGAGACGGTCCAGAGCAAGAACTCAACAAGAATGAAGAGGAGGGATCGACTGTCGAGTCCAGTGGAGACATCGATTACTCCAAATATGTTTCAACTCAGAAAATAGATTGGCTTTCTAAACAGGATTTGAAAGAGGAAGACATTATTGCATAAAGGGCTACATTACATCTCATTTGTTTTTTTCTTTTTTTCTTTTTGAACCATACGGGATGCTGCTTTTTTGGTCACAGATATAATTAATATATATTCTTAAAATGTGACATGATCTGCAAAAGTGTATTTTATTCCAGTTTGCATTGTAAGGAGCTATTTTTATTTGCTCTTCCACTTTGAAACTTTTATTTATTATTATTATTATTAGTATTTTATTTACTCTTTTTAAGTCCACCTGTTGTGCCCCATGATCCTGTGGAAACAATAATTTTAATTTTTGGAATGGAAATATTATCTAACTTCACAGAGGGCATTTAAAAAAATGTTGATAGAATTTGTAAAAAAAAAATATATATAAATGATATTTGTTTTTTTTTTTGTTTGGTTTTTTTTTGCCGTATTGTATTTGGGGTATATATTTTGAACTTCCAAAGAAATAAAAAACGTTCAAAATATAAAGCATTTGTCTCTTATTTTAAGCACTTTACACCAGAAAAAGGAGGAATGAACTGTATTGAACAAATGTTCTAAATATGAGATGAGGTCAGCCATTCAGGCTTCCTGTTTTACCAGAAGTGTCATCACACTTTGGCTATATCTTGTGCATTTCCGGACACATCTCATGACCTGTTTCTCAGCATCTAGAGAGTACAGACATACAGTTTAGAATCATTCTGTATTTAGAGCAACATAATACAATTATTTTCAAGAGGTGCAAACGTGCGGATTCAAAAGTATGGCATGTGGTTAAGATGATACACTGCCTTCAGAAACAATTTACACCCACATTTAATTTCTGTTACACCTTCAAAGTTACACCAAAACAGTAAAATATTTTTCTTGCTTTAGATTCAAAACTTTTTAGGAGCAAAAGCAGATTTTCATCTGGATATAAAGCTGGACTTTCATGGGGCCATTTCTGAAAACTATTCTTCACATTGCTAGCAAACTCCAGATGTGACTTTATCAGAAGTGGCAGCCACTCTTTCAAGAGCCGAAGAGATCAGTATCTCCAGTTTCTTCTATTTCAGCCGAAGAGATCTGCAACTCCATTAGTGTTGTGGCTGGCCTTCTGTTCACCTCTGACCATCACTTCATTTGAATAGCTGGCCTGATATCAGAAGAAGTTTGTGTTGTGCAATGTTTCATCTGTTGTGTAACCAATTTTACAGCTTCAAGGGAAGCTCAAGGAAAGTTAATTAAATTTAATTAAATAACATAAAAGAAAGAAAATCATGCTTTTAAATATTACTTTGCAACATAGTCTGAAAACATGTAGGTTTCTCAGAGCACGTTTAAAGTTTTTTTTTTTTACCAATAGACATAGCGGGGCATGTTGTCACAATATATGGGGTATATTTACCACAATGCAATATGCCATTCAGCCATCTACTAAAGGCTTTTCAGTAAAATGTAAACAGTAAAAATTTATAAAGAACACAAAACAATTAATGAAATAGCACAAATGCAAAAGGTGGCATACAAAATTGTCATAAAATTGTTCTGACCACCAGAAATTGTACTTAAAGGGTTAGTTCACCCAAAAAAATAAAATCTGTCATTAATTACTCACCCTCAAGTCATCCTAGGTGTATATGACTTTCTTCTTCCAGATGAATCCAGTCGGAGTTACAGTATATAAAAAATTGTCTTTGATCTTTCAAGCTGTTTAATGCCACTACCGCGTTTTGGTGTCATCCGCCCTTACTGGCTTCCGTGATACAACCAGTGAGTACAAGCTGATTAACTTGATCTTACAAAAACACATCGATTCACTACAGGAGGCCTTTGTTCACCCCCCGGAGCCATGTGAGACACTTTTTTTATGGATGGGTGCTTTTTATTTCACTTCTTTGGGACTGATGAACTGCAACACCCGCTGAGTGGCATTAAACAGCTTGGAAGATCAATTACAATTTTTAATATAACTCTGACTGATTCGTCTGAAAGAAGAAAGTCTATACACCTAGGATACCTTGAGATTGGTAATTTAGGGGCTAATTTTCATTTTTGGGTGAACAAAACCTTTAATATTGTATATTCAGTTTATTGAATAATCACAACGACACAAATAAGACAAAAGAAATCTGAAGTAATAAAAACAAATAAAACAGTTTGCTTTTCTTTGTTTGTTTAGTACCAACCTGGTACCCGACCAACATAGTGCATGGAAAAAAGACAAATTTCTATCTAGCATTGTAATAATAATAATTCGTTATATTTATATAGCGCTTTTCTTGGCACTCAAAGCGCTTTACATATAAGGGGGAATCTCCTCAACCACCACCAACGTGCAGCATCCACCACCATGTGCAGCATCCCCTGTATGTGCAACAGCAGCCATATTGGCAGCAGAACGCGCCGCCACACACCGCTTACAGTGAAGGCGACGATTGATGAAGCCAATCAGCTATTGAGGTGTAAGGCCCATGAAGATTAGAGGCCAATGGGTGAATTTGGCCAGGATGCCGGGGTTACAGCCCTACTCTTTTTCGAAAGACATCCTGGTATTTTTAATGACCACAGAGTGTCAGGAACTCGGTTTAACGTCTCATCTGAAGGATGGTGTTTTTTTTACAGTATAGTGTCCCCGTCACTGTACTGGGGTGTTAGGACCCACGCAGACCACAGGGTGTGCACCCCCTGCTGGCCTCACTAACACATCTTCCAACAGCAACCTAGTTTTTCCCAGGAGGTCTCACAACCAGGTACTGACCAGGCTCAACCCTGATTAGCTTCAGTGGGAGACCAGTCTTGAGCTGCAGGGTGATATGGCTGCTTTTAATATTGCAACACGAATATATCTAAACTAAATGTATGTGAAGGAGTGTGTTAAAAATTAGTATTATTAGATAATCCAATAATAATAATGTCTAGATGCATGCTATTTGGGCTTTTATTGTTTACTTTATCCAATAGCTACAAAATATGATTATACTAATTATGGGATCAAAATAAAACTAATAACTGAGAAAGTAAGAACAAAAACCTTACCAACATAATAAAAAAATTTTTTTTTAACTTTTATTTTGAAATCCAGTAGCATGGTTAATGTTTCAGCGCTCACACGCTGTGTTCCCGTCGGTCCCAGTCCGTTCAGGGGATCCAGTGGAAGCTGTACCGAGGAGGACTGCGTTAAAGCTAAAGCCACGGAGCTGAAATGGTGAGCGTTAATTCAGACTGCATTAATGTTTAAAATTCTTGCACTTATTACACCGCTTGCCTTATTCACTCTGGAATAATAGCTCACGATCCTGGCGAACATGTTTGCAGTGTATCCAGTCTGAAGTAGGCCAGGGAAGTCGTGAAGGATTGGGTGGGGAGGCTGCTTATTATCATATCAGTCAGCGATAAAACACTGAGAAAACACAGTAAACGGGCTCTAGTGACTGTAAAAATTGGCTCTAATGGAGCATATGTACATCTTGAGCTTGTTTAAAACACTTACATCCACGCAAATCCTCCAGGACCGTTAAAAACATCTGTAAAGCTGAAGGTTAAATCCAAACTAGATACCGAGTTCATGCTGTTTTTCACTAAAGTGAAGCTGTTTGTAAGTATACAAATCTGCACTGCAGTACCGTATGGATATTGAGCAATGCAATGCACATGATAGTTAGACGGTTTCCGCACTGCGTCGGCGTTTCCTTTAGCTATTCCATAGATGTGATTATCTTGTTATGACATACAGTGGGTACGGAAAAGTATTCAGACCCCCTTAAATTTCACACTTTGTTATATTGCAGCCATTTGCTAAAAACATTTAAGTTATTTTTTTTCCCTCATTAATGTAACACAGCACCCCATCATTGACATAAAAACACAGTTTTTTGACATTTTTGCAGATTTATTAAAAGAAAAACTGAAATATCACATGATCCTAAGTATTCAAACCTTTGCTGTGACACTCACATATTTATCTCAGGTGCTGTCCATTTATTCTGATCATCCTTGAGATGGTTCTACACCTTCATTTTAGTCCAGCTGTGTTTTATTATACTGATTGGACTTGATTAGGGAAGCCACACACCTGTCTATATAAGACACCTGTCTATTACAGCTCACAGTGCATGTCAGAGCTAATGAGAACCATGAGGTCAAAGGAACTACCTGAAGAGCTCAAGAGACAGAATTGTGACAAGGCACAGATCTAGCCAAGGTTACAAAAAAAATTCTGCTACACTTAAGGTTCCTAAGAGCACAGTGGCCTCCATTCTTAAATGGACGATGGTGGGACACCAAACCGTCCTCGCTGGCCCGGTCCCGCCAAACTGAGCTATCGGGGTTAGAGCCTTGGTGAAGCGGTAAGCATAACCCGATCATGTGGCTGAGCGCCAGGAGTTGCAGTCGGAGATGGAGAAAAGTTGTAGACAGTCAACCATCCTGCTCAGGCCCCCACCCATTCGGGGCTTTATGGGCACGAGTGGCCCACGGAAGCCCTCTCCTTAGTGCCGACACATGAAAAACACCTGAAGGCTCCACGCTTGTGATAAAATAATATTCTTCTGGTCGATGAGACAGAAGACTTTTTGGCCTTATTCTAAGCGTATTTTGGGAAAAACCAATGTGCACTTCTCATCACCTGTCTAATACAGTCCCAGCAGTGAAGCATGGTGGTGGCAGCGTCATTCTGTGGGGGTGTTTTTCAGCTGCAGGTTCTGGATGACTGGTTGCAATCGAGGGAAATATGAATGCTGCCAAGTACAGGGATATCCTGGACGAAAACTTTTCCAGAGTGCTCAGGACCTCAGACTGGCCGAAGGTTTACCTTCCAACAAGACAATGACCCGAAGTACACAGCTAAAATAACGAAGGAGTGGTTTCACAACAACTCTGTGACTGTTCTTGAGTGTCCCAGCCAGAGCCCTGACTTAAACCCTATTGAGCATCTCTGGAGAGACCTAAATGGCTGTCCACCAACGTTTACTATCTAACCTGACAGAACTGGAGAGGATATGCAAGGAGGAATGGCAGAGGATCACCAAATTCAGGTGTGAAAAACTTGTTGCATTTTCCCCAAAAAGACTCATGGCTGTATTAGATCAAAAGGGTGCTTCTACTACATACTGAGCAAAGGGTCTGAATACTTAAAACCATGTGATATTTCAGTTTCTTTTTTAATAAATCTGCAAAAATTTTAACAATTCTGTGTTTTTCTGTCAAAAATTAGATATATGGGGTGCTGTGTGTACATTAATAAGGAAAAAAATGAACTTTTCAATATTTTTGGCAATGGCTGCAATAAACAAAGATGAAACATTTAGGGGGTCTGACTACTTTCCGGTACCACTGTTTTAACAGTTAAGCTAATAGCAACATATGTTCATTTATGTGTAAAATTACTGTGTAAAACAGAAGACACCAACGAAAATGCCATTCAGTGTAACAATAGTTCATATAAAAAATGGTGTCAGGCATCTTAGAACAAAAACATTCTGGTGACTACAATAACTGACATCATTTAGGAATCAAGTGCAGCTTAAAACCAAATTTTTTAAATCATCTAAATATATTAACATTGTAGGATGCCACTTTTCTTTTACATTTTTAAGTACGGCAGACTCTATGTTCTTCATTTTTACATCGATTACAGTCTGTTCCACTGATGCATGGACATTGAAAACGATATTTTGACATTTTATTTTCACAAAAGTTATTTGAAACATTAAAGTAGACACTCTACTTGCATTTCATATGCTTTACAGGTATGTAAAATCACTTTTGTAAATTAAATTTTATGTGAACCTCAAAATGGGACGTCTCATCTTTGACTCAAACACAAAGTATGTGAAATGAAACGCGTCAGTAGATGAAAATTCACCTTATCTGTTTTCTAAATGCATTAGATATTTTTGTAAATTATTCATACATGCATATACTTTTTTAAATAATTGTTTTTGTAATATATTAATCAAACTGTCACTCAATCTGGATTTATCCAATCATTTAATCTGACTAAGCTCCACCCCTTTCTTAGAATCAACTGCAAGCTCGCATTCAGATCTGCCTTCATCCAATCAGCAACTGATGAATGGAACCAAGTCCCGCCCTAAATGTTTTATTTTTTTTGATCGTCTGTTTAACTTAATTATACGTCGCAAGATGGAGAAAAAGATTTGTTGCTACTTCCGTTTTCATCACGACTTTAATAATATAAAAGAAATACACAGAATAGAATGTAAATGTAGCCTAAATTAAGTCGCCACTCAGCAGGGACTAAAGACATAAATATGAATTTAATCTTGGTTAACAAGTTGAATTGATAAAAATAGAAAGATATTATGTAATTCTTTCAGAGTTTCCTTGGAGGTCTGTTTGGTCCAGTGTGTGAAATCGATGTCATTCTGAACGATGCTGAAAGCAGAAAAACAGCCGAGCTGAAGACTGAGGATGGGAAATTGGAGAAGCATTATCTGTTTTATGATGGAGAATCGGTTTCAGGAAAGGTGAGCGGGTAGACATCTCCTGTGAGAGTCATTTCCTAGAGTCTCTTAATTTCAAAGACAATTGACGTGTATTGTGTTATGTCACCCCAAGGTAAATATCAATGTGAAACAAACAGGCAAAAGACTTGAACATCAGGGAATTCGCATTGAGTTTGTAGGACAAATCGGTGAGTTAACACATTCAGTTATTCTCTTTCTCAAGGTATTCATGCAGCAAACCAGCTTCAGTATTGCTGTGCTACTGTGCTGAGAGCTTAGGAGAGCATGTGGTTGTCACATGGAAAGGGAGCTAGACTGCTCTAAAACATGTTTGTTATGGTGCCCTAGTTGAACTCATTATTACGGCCATAAAGATTTTTATTTCCTACACTGTAAAAATGATTTTGCAAAGTTGTAAATAAAAACAAAAATTATTGGACATTTTTACTTCAAAATTTCACATTTAATTAAATATGTCACTTGCAGTTTCTTTGTAATTATTTGCGAAATTTATTAGATCATTAGTGATTGATTGTCTCAGCAATCTCAAGAGCTTACAATGTCTTTTTTATGTCTAGACTGCATAAGAACGCGCACCGCCGGGTTGTGTGTGTGTGTGTGTGTTTTCCCGTCATGCCGAGCTCTTCAGTGATAAAAGCAATACTCATGAGTTTGTAAACCTTGTGAAGGAGCTCGCTCTGCCTGGAGAGCTGACACAGAACCGCAGCTATGACTTTGAGTTCATGCAGGTGGAAAAGCCATACGAGTCTTATGTTGGAGCGAATGTGCGATTGAGGTTAGTGAAGACTTTGTAGATGGGTTTTTCCCCCCCTTCATCGTGGCTAAGTTTGGCCAAACACTAATGAGAAAAATCACATTATTTGTCTTTTGACTGCTGCTTTAGGACACAGTTAATCTTTCAAATTTGTCCTGGCTTTAATTTAAACTTGTATCTTTTTCGAAAAGTCAGAAGATCATATGCTTTTTATATCTCTCCAGGTATTTCCTTAAAGTTACAATTGTGAGGAGGCTGTCTGATTTGGTGAAGGAGTATGACCTCATTGTGCATCAGCTGGCCTCCTACCCTGACGTCAACAGCTCTATCAAAATGGAAGTGGGCATTGAAGACTGCCTACATATAGAGTTTGAATATAATAAATCCAAGTAAGTGCACTTAAAACTTTACTGTTGATTTAATCCTAGTTACATAAAGTGAGTTGCTGAGTAATTCTAAGTATGTATGGATTCATTGGCTTAAAATTATTAGTCTAAATGAGCTAACAAAAGTTTTTTTGCCTATCAGGTATCACCTCAAAGATGTAATTGTGGGTAAAATCTACTTCTTACTTGTACGGATTAAAATCCAACACATGGAGCTTCAGTTGATTAAGAAAGAAATGACGGGAATTGGTATGATGATCTTTTGTGTTGTTTTATACACGCATATGTGAATATGATTTCTGGATGCCTGTGTTGAAAAAATATTAAAGACATGTTAAATAGTATCCATTTCTTTTCCTGTTATTTTTTAAACAAGACCTTTCTTACTATAATCACTACCGTTCAAATTTTGGGGTTGGTAATTTTTTAAATTTTTTGGAAGCTTTTTGCCTACCAGGCTTCATTAACCACAGTAAAACTTACTGTAAAACCCAGTAATATGTGCACGTATTATTATTACAAAATCAATTTTCTATTTTACTATATTTTAAAGTAATTTATTCCTGTGAATCTGAATTTACTGCAGCCAGTGTCACATGCTCCTTCCGATCTTTCTAATATGCTGATTTAGTGCTCAATAAACATTTAGGATTTATCAATCGAACCATGGGGGGGGGGGGGGGGGGGGGGTTGCTAATATTTTTGTGGAAACCATTATATATTTTTTCAGGATTCTTTGATGAATAGAGTTCAAAAGAGCAACATTAAAACAAATTTTCAAAAACGATTTCAGACAGACCACCCTTTATTTGAATATAAGCATTATAACATAAATATCGAATATTTAACATTTTATTTAAAAAAAATTAATAAAATGGCCCCCAAACTTTTGGAGACAAACATAGTATAGTTGTAGTAATTTTTATAAACTTAAGTTGTTTTTCGCCATACTAAATCCTTAAAATTCCTTAATTTCCAGTGGGTGCTGATCATGTAAGTTGAAGTGGCAATCGTTGACTGCTTCTCTAGGGCCGAGCACACCTATGAGACAGAGACTGTGGCCAACTAATGAGATTATGGAGAGCACCATTGAAAGGTGAGCACTGCTTCACAACCATTGTTCTGTATCATTTTTGTAATAGCTATGAGTGTAGATATCTTTAAAAAGTTTTAATCGTTTGACTACAGAGACTGAGTACTAATGCAAATAACTAATCTGGGCCTTCATTCAGGAATCAAACGAACAAATGTCTGTGTAAACCATTCATTAACCTTTCGGCTGAATCATCACATTCGTTTAAGCAGGTTGATTATAGTCCAATAACTAAAGCCATCAAATGTTTTTACTTGACATAAAACAAGAACTTAAACGTTTTTAGTTTCAGCTAGTTGCTAGGAAACATCTAATTTTCATTTAGTTTAAACTTGAGGATAATAAACTAACTAAAACTGAAAAGTAAAATTAATAAGCTATCCAAAACAATAAAGCTACAAATGACTAAACAACCAATTACTAAACTTCAGCTAAATAATAAAATTGAAAATCAATTCTAATATTCAAAAATTGTATTTCCAAAGATACTAACCTGGTTCATATGCTTCATATAACATCTATATTATTATTGCCGTTACATTATTTCCTAACTAACTTTTTTCTTCCTGACTGCGCTAAAATTTATTTGCTAGGTGAATCCATTCCTATTCGCCTTTTCCTGGCTGGTTATGACCTTACACCCACAATGAGAGACGTAAACAAGAAGTTCTCTGTGAGGTACTTTTTGAACTTGGTGCTTGTGGATGAAGAAGATAGGAGATACTTTAAACAGCAGGTACAGTAGTAATCAAATTTACAGTATAAAATACATTTAATTATCATATAAAAATTGTACACTTTCAGTGTCTGTTTGTCCAGCAAGGTGAATAGAATGCTTCGTATTTTTTTGTAGGAAATAGTTTTGTGGAGGAAGGCACCAGAGAAACTGCGGAAACAGAACTTCCATCAGCGCTACGAGTCACCTGAGCCTCGGCCGAGTCTCTCTGCTGAGCAGCCGGAAATGTGAGCGGGTTTTGGAAAGCAACCATCCAGGGACACACATACCTCTCCGTGACCAGTCGCAGGAGAGGAGAACATCTTCCACCGAACATACAAGCAGATCGCTGTTCACATGGTCACCCCTCACAGCTTATGGTGATGAACTGTGCCTGATTTGGCTCTGTCCTCCCTGCCGTCTACAGCAAGCAATCTGTTAGTATACAAGGACACTTTTTAGAAAGCACTGGAAACAATGTAAGTAATCTAGCACATCTTGAAGGTTGCACGCCTCCCTAGATGAAGAAATGTTTTTAAAAGTGCACTCACTGGTATCCTCTATGTTCCACATCATAGAGCAGGAACACATAGAACTAAACACATTTTAAAGAGCTTCTTCATGCATGCTAGCCGCTGAATCTGAGTGCATAGTAACAGTTAATAAAGGCAATGGTGTCAGTTTAATTAAAAAGGTCAAGAAATGTAATGGCACCCAGGCTACACTGTATTTGCAATCCACTTAATGTTGTAAAACATTTCTATTTAACTTGTTTAGCCATCTTCTCTGTTGTTTGTTTCTTAAATACTCTTTGTTAAATGAATTCTGTCCTTGAAATAAAAAAGTATATATATAAAATATTTTAAAGAGGTTTTGGACTGGAAGCTTTATAAAACTAGAGCAGTTTGTATAATTATATTGGGCACATGTATTCAACTTGTCATCCCAGTTTTGAATAACATACTGGCTTAGTAGTAAAAGTGAATTTCTGAGATGATTCATTGCTATTTATTGCTAAATATCATCTCTGCTGCAATTACATTTCATACTGTCTAAATTGTTAGACGCCCCAGAGAAATGATGGAATTTTGTTGTATCCTTTGCATGTCATCCTGCTATAATGTTTCCTAACAAAGAGGGATGTTAACAATTTTTCATTGTTGCAAATGTGCTCTTGCATATTTTGTGGTTTATGGATTAAATGTTTATTTGGACCTTTTCATTTTGAAACCGTTTTTGATTTCACTCTAAAACCAAATGCATTCACTTTTTTTTTCTCCGTTCTTCTATTGCTTTGATTTTAAAACTCGCACTACATTACTAATGGAAATGTCTGTGTACAAAGCCATCGAGTGCCCCAATGGAAAAGACATAACGAGTGTTTGGAGAACTGATTGAATAGTTGTGCTATGGCAACGGAGTCATTTGTACCTCTTGAAAAATTGTACATATCAAGTCATAGTTTGTTTATCTGCCAATGTCAAATAAAAATGCAAGTTTATACTTACAGCTACACTATGTATTTATAAAAATATCAATGTTATTATTGAGAGGTGCTAAAAATCCATCTTTCAAACCATGTTTTACCTAGAAAAACTTGATAAACCATAGTGACTTGGAGCTGTCGGGACCACTGATCTATATATAATATCTATATATAATCACCAGAGCAAGTCATGGGTATTATTTACCGTGTCCCTTAATTGTTTCATATTGGAATGCGCTGCCAGACATATTTGTTTTTGGAAAAAGGTTTGGTTAATACTCTTAATCAATATTAATTACAAACAAGGTTTCAGGAGTATCATTCAAATTATAACACAGATTTACCCATCCAAATATTATTTTGGTAAAATTTAATCTGATTAGATTTTAGTTTGCTCCTTTTGTGTCACTTGCCCTGCAACTGTGTTACATTTGTTTTGGCCTTGCCTTTTGAAAACTATAATATGACAAAATTATTTTATTGTACCAAATATTGAAATCATTTTTTTGTTATTGGACAGATGTATTATTTGGGTGATATTGGAGAACAGCCAAGAAACCCAGTCACTTTAACATATAATCTTATTGTTTAACATCAAAATTCATGTCACAATTAGTTCCATGGAAAAGAGAAGGAAGAGGAAGAGGAAATGGAGCATTATATTGATACTATTCGATTTTCTATTAAACAAAAAGCAATTAAAACGGTGAAAGTTTGTTAACGCTTTAATATTTTTATATAAATTTGTATTTGTATACAGCCCCTCTAGTGTGAAATTGTTTCGCCGCCTTCTGGGGAGACGACTCTCACTCTCACAGTGCATTATTATTAGCATCTAGTATTATTATCCAGGTATTATCTAGCCTTTGAGCATACATCAGTTTGTACCACAAAGCGTATAGAAGACCAAAGGCAACGCGGTAGACCTTCCATTGCCGGCAGCGCCTGCGCGTCCCCATTTCTGGGTGAAACGCCGAACCGGCCTCCCTAGATCTCGAGCGTCGCTACTGGGCAACCGATCATCTGCTTTGTTTCAAACGAAACCCATACTTAAAGCTACATAGCAGCCTTAACAATGAACACAATACGTACATTCACTATACATTTTAGACCCTTTGACATTTATTTTACAGATTTTTATTTAAGTCTTCCCTTTTCACCAAACCTTTGCTCTCTAGAAACCATGGTCCTTTTCGGTTGAAAATATGTTAAGGTGAAGTGTTAGCATTATACGCCGGAATAATACCAACTATGACCTAATTAAATGACGAAAAATTTTGTCAATGCTGACAATACATATATAACAGGCTTACAGTAAACTGTTTTTGCAGTTTGTCTTAATGTCTGTTAAAGGAGACTGTAACAAAAAACTTTTTAAATGTAGAAAACACACACTTACACACACACTACAGCCACTTTCTCCAAAATTGTTATTTAATATACAGGACACAGCAATGCCTGTTCTATCTAGTCATCATGTGGTGAGTGTTCCAGGGGATTAAACCGTACAATATAATTCTCAGACCTTGTGGATAATATAAATAATAATAGTAATCGTAATGTGTAAGTTGGCATAAAGCTCATTACTTAGTGTCATAGCCCTATAAATCGTTTATTAATGGTTTTCTATGGCTAGGACCAGCAGTGTTCCTACAAGGATTTACGTTTACACTCGAGCTAAAACAGTTAAGTTAGCAATGTGCCATAAGACCAGCGATACGTCCCGCTTCAACACACAATATTTGACACTTTGTGAATAATACCTGTCAGCTTTGGGAACACGATGAAAGGCTGATTTTTTAACTGTCCCACTGATAACTTTTGCAGTGGATTGCCGAACATTGTGTTCTTTCATTCCACTTTGACTTGTCTTTCGTTGTTATTCTGTCTGTTTCTGTGTATCTGTGCGGTTGTCCAGTTGGTATTTTCACCCCAAAATGGCGGCCGCGCTACCGAAGCGCCACCTAGTGGCTGTTACCCAAAAAGCATCAGAGTTTCGCCTCTTGGTCTTCTATACTCTTGGTTGTACACCTCGTAATTTCCACTAATTTTCGGACACCACTAAAAATGTCTGTCCCCTCAAATAATGCCCCATTTAAGGGTATAGTATAGGGAGCTATTTCGGACACAGAGCTGATTAGAACTGTTTGTAACGTTACATGTCAAACCCCGCAAGTAGTTTCAGTTTGTGCCACTTTCCAAAAATTATCAACCTTCAAGATTGCACATGTTATAGCGAACGTATTCTCTTGATATCATAGTCTATAATACACTTCATAGACTATGATATATTTCCCCTAAATATTTCCAATCTTGACTTTAACACTTGAATCATTAGTGAAATAAAAAAAAAACAGGCATTACTTCGGGTACCAAAAATCCTTGGGTCCTTCTGCACGTTGTCACTGAGAGGAACTTGTCATCATAGAGGCTGGTGCTGTTGCTGTAGCTAAACAGAGTTATTTAACATGATGTTTATAATATAAATTGTGCGACCGCGACTGTTAATTTGTATTATTCTGCTCGACCAATTGCACTGGATTAACGGAAGCTAAAAATGTCGGTAAATCGCTGTGTTTACTTATTGTCGCGCTCTCACATCCGATACCGGGTCTGTGCTAGCACAGCTGCTGTAGCAAACAACACTACACTGCATCCAACAAGAAGGACATTTGAAAAATTATCAAGTAGACATTCAAATTCAAACAGTTCATCGAGACCCCTGGACACATCCCTGTTTGTACCGCTCACCGTCAAAAGTGATGAAGGCGGGGACGGGCCAGTCGGCGAGGAGTTGACGCAACCGCTGGACAAAAGTAAACTCCGTGTTTAGTAGTGTTGTGTTAATAGTATATAATCGATTTATAGATGACTCACTTGAAGTTCTGAACATTCATATTTGCATCTGAATGTATCTTTAATATACCTCATTCAACATATGTATATGAAACCAAACTATATTTTTGACCATGCAGATGAAAATTACAATACTCGCTTCAGTTAACCATAATCAGAAATACATCCGATCGTTGTGTATTTACCCGTTTTAACAGGTGAACTTCTCAAGGTACTGAATAGATTCTACAAAAGGAAAGAGATGCAAAAACTGGCTGTTGACCAGGGGCTTGACGGTAAGAATCATGGATTATGGATTAATTATTACTACATGATCTTACATAATTAACATTGTATTTGTCAACCACACCCATCACTTTGTGTTATTATAACAACACGCCCATCTAAAAACAATGCACAGAGCAGTATGTCAGGAATACTACTGTATTTTGTTTGTCACAAAGCGTTTTTGTGATCGTTGTGTATTTGTTCTTTAACAGCTCGTCTCTTTCATCAAGCATTTGTCAGTTTTAGGAAGTATGTGCTGGAAATGAACTCACTAAATGCTGACTTTCACATCATTCTTAGTGACATCTGTTGTGGAGCTGGTGAGTATTTACATCAGATATACTGAACTGTCGATATCCATAAGAAAACTCAAACTATCATGTTCCTTTCCTCATTCCAGGTCACATAGATGACATTTTCCCATACTTTATGAGACATGCCAAACAGATTTTCCCTATGTTGGACTGTATGGATGATTTACGCAAGATCAGTGACTTGCGGGTCCCAGCAAACTGGTACTGAGAGTTTCATCCACAGATTTTATCCAATAATGTATACTTTCTCATCTGCACTTACTGAAGTTGTAATGCACAATACTCTGAATCAGTCATTACAGTTAGTATTTTTTTTTTACCAGTACAATCTTTTGAACGTGATAAATGTGTGTTACAGGTATCCAGAGGCCAGGGCTATTCAAAGAAAGATTGTTTTTCACGCAGGACCCACCAACAGCGGTAAGACCTATCATGCCATCCAGAGATTCCTAGCAGCCAAGTCTGGAGTTTACTGTGGACCGCTAAAGCTGCTGGCCCATGAAATCTATGAGAAGAGTAATGACGCAGTGAGTTTCACTCCTCAGACTAGCTTATTTTGTTTTTTATGTAATCACACATTAGTTGTGAATGTTAGAGCCGCTATGTATGGTTTACTATTAGGGAGTGCCATGTGATCTGGTCACAGGAGAAGAGAGAATATTTGTTAATCCAGAAGGAAGACCGTCTGGCCACATTGCCTCTACCATAGAGATGTGCAGTGTCACAACTCCATGTGAGTATAGAGAACATGATCATTTGAACCAGTATGCGATACCTGAGTTTATTTTGAATGCTGATAGTAATCTAAGCAATTTAATGAAAATGCCCCAATTAAAAAGGACAAAGAGAAATGAGTAGAATAATATTAAAATCATTCTTTTTTTTTTTTCGTTTTTTACTTGACTGTTCTTTTAATCGTTTATTGGACTGTAAAGCCTTCCTTGAGGTACTGTAACTAAACATTATTATTATTAGTATTATTTGAATATTTTTGTTTAGGTGAAGTGGCTGTCAATTGATGAGATTCAAATGATCAAATATCCTGCAAGAGGATGGCTTGGACGGAGCTCTTCTAGGTGGGTTCCGCGTTTGGAAGTCCCACACGTATTTTTACACTACAGTAGGTTCAAATATTTGGGAGCAGATTAAATCGTTGGGGATTTTTTATGTTAATTTTTTATTGTTTTCAACAAGAAAAAACAAAGCTTTAGGAACTACAGAAAACTATATAAGTTTCTAGGTCATTAATCAAATAAGCAAATTTGTGAAACTGACTAAGAAAATGTTTTGTTGTTTTCACCTGAATCTTTATATTGATAAAATTATTTGTAATGATTGTAATGATGTATTGAATCAGTAATGAATGCAAATTAGAAGCATTTTCATTAGCGGCCTCAGATTTTTTTGTAGACCCACTTATTTATCACTTTATTTTCTTGTTTGGGCAATTTTGATTTCATATAAATATATATATGAATTATGTCAAATATATATATAGATGCAAATATGAAGTTACTCTTTTTGAATAGGTTTGTGTGCTGAGGAGATCCATGTGTGTGGAGAAGCTGCAGCAGTTGACTTTGTCACTGAACTCATGTACACCACTGGTGAAGAGGTTGAGGTGAGTCTCAGCAGGCCTTATTGATTATTACAAAGTAAATGCACATTAATATTTATTTAGCCTTTGCTTTTTTTAAATTATGTTGATGCTTACTGTTTGTTCATTTGTCTTGAAGATAAAAATATTCATTGTTTGCCTAATGGTGTGAGATACTGAAACCATTAGTGTGCTTTGACATAAATGTTTTTTTTTTATCTTTAAGGTACATAATTATAAGAGGCTGACCCCTTTTTCAGTCTCAAATCATGCAGTGGAATCATTAGATAACCTGAAGCCTGGCGACTGCATCGTGTGCTTCAGCAAAAATGACATCTACTCAATCAGCCGACAGATAGAAGTTCGGGGCCTGGAGTGTGCTGTCATTTATGGCAGCCTGCCCCCTGGTAAGAGTCCTTGAGTCAGTTTTTTCAAATGTGTCATAAGAGAAATCATGTGAGGTAAATTTATGATATGGTATATTGGTATATTTATGATCTGGTTCTAGTTTTTTTAACTTGTTGTGTTAATATCACATTGCTTTCCTGTCATTACATCAAAATAACAACTCACTATGGGTGATTTTGAACTAAGTGGGTCATTAATCAAGTGGGAAACTAACAAATTGTGAGGAGCAAAACGGGTCAGCCATGCTGGATGCTGAGCCATGCATACAAACAAAAAGGGTTAATGCCAGAGGCACCCGCTGGTGGCAAAAATCACTTGTATGGCCGCAGGATGGGTGAAACTATGGAAGGGGTGGGGTGGAAACACTGATAGAATTAATCATCTAAGAATGGTGCAAAGCAGCGCGAAGTAGCTCACTTTTTACAACGTGACACCTTCACACCTGTGACAAATCTTTGACCAAGAATAAAGAAAGGGTGAGGTACACACTACACCCGTTTGTGTCAAAAATAGTAGACAATTAAAAATGTCGACCGCATTGGATTTATCACTGTGCGCATCCATAGCAAGAGTAATCAAGTTTCTCAAAACGGTTGTGGTCAAGGCCAATCCCATAGACCACGGATGATATAAGTAATTTTAATAACCGTGTATAATAGATGCAAGACTGAGTTCTATAAACATACAAATACAGGACTGAAATTAGTACTGATATTAGAATTAACCAGTTCATCTATGTGTAGATTACAGAATATTACAAGGTTTCCAAGCAAACATACTGAAGAAAATACCAAAGAATTAAGATCTCAGTTATATCTCTGTTGTTCATTGTATGGTTGTTGGTGTGTGAAAGGTAGAATGTTGTTGTCTCTCATAGCGCATGTTTCACGTGGGTAGGACTCAGAGCAAATATTCTAAAGTGGTACTAATACTCATTTATTATGGTTCTAAATAATTTTATAGTGTCCCCCTCTGAATGTATGTGCCGAGCTCCGCCATGTAGGCCCAATGACCCCGTGGTAGATCTGGAGAAACATGAAGCGTAAGATTCCGTAATGACTTGTGACTTGCGCTGCCTATAAGAAATTTTTCAGTTTCTTTGCATTATTTTAGCTTGGTGTCACGCACCTCAGGCACAGCATGGTGCGCGACAGAGGAGTGAATTCTTCACATCTGTACGCAAATACGGGTGATTCTTTGTTCCTTTACGGATTGATAGGAAGAATACATACGTTTAGGCGCTGGACACCCAGTGTGGAATGAAGACGGTCTGAGAGGTCAATCTATATACAAATCTGATAACCACACTCATCGGACAGCCGGCGCTCGCGCCTCACGCCGCGCAGGACGCTTCACTCGGGGTTGAAAGAGGGTGAGGTCACTCCTATGCAAAGACGACTTGGCCTGTTTTAAAGGAGATCTTGGGGGAAGGCCGTGTAGGCGCTGCAGATGTCTGATGAGACAGACATATACATCATATCATATCTAGAAAAATATACAATTAAAAATAAGGTAGTTTGAAGATGAGAAACATCTCTGTGGTATGTCTGCTTTAGGTGTCATTATCTCCATCAATGCATGGGCCTGACTCGAGCAGCAGTGTCACTTACTACACACCACATCTAAGCAGATAGACGATTCGTCTAGTGGTCCGTCACCATTTACACTCAATGCGCTCGCTGCAAAGCCGCTATTCTTGTGCTCGATACATGTCTACATCTATCCACCCATTCCATGGATAAGATATAAAATGCAATAAATACAAATGTAAGAGACAACATCCCGGGAAATTCTTTTCTACTCCTTTATACAGGAAGATACGTATAGTGATAGCTTGCAAGTGGGATGGACGTGATACTATTCATCTGCACTGTGATTACTTCAAATTCTAGGCGGTATGAAATCTCCGCAATAGTCGCGCCGGAAATGCTTACCCATACTATGTATAACTAGCACGGCCCGCGATTATCACAATAAACGGTCCTTCTTGGCCCTCCAGTGCCTACATGGACGCATAATCTGAACGTACCTGTTAGCTCCAACCTACCATCAATTCACAGCAATAAAAAAAATTTAATTACAGCGAAAACGAATAAAAAATTGTGTAGGGACATTTAGTCGTTGGATGTTTGGTAGAATAGGTTAGAAATTGAGTTTAACAGCAGTGGAAATAGTAGCTTGTAAATTGTGCCAGACTCTGCACTTCAGATGTCAAATGTCAACTACGATCTCAGTACATATAAACATTAATGGGAAGGAAGAAAACACATTATATATAGAGTATCAGTGTATCGAAATCTCAATACAAATGCAATAAAAAATCAAAATCCAAAAATCAACTGTGAGAAATCAGTAGGGTGAAACTCAAAATAGATTGACAGAATATTTGTTGCGGTGTGCCGCGAATCCAGTATTCACATTCGCTGTCATTTGGTTCGCGACTGTAAAAATAATAAAATCAACAGGTGTAACGGCTGACTGTATTCTGTCAGTTTATCAGTCTCCTGGGGTTGAAGAGATTTGTGATTAGTTGCAGTAAGATGTGTGTTTAATACAAAACATGTGTGGTTGATAGCAGGAGGTCTGAAATGCCCATTTCTCCCCCCCATAACCACTGTGCGGTGCTACCGGTAATATGCGCCAAACACGCATTTTATCAATGAGGCAGAGTGGGGCACCGCAGAGACCGACTAATTTCGACACAGCAATCTACTGCTAGGCGTGTGGGCGGAAGTAGGTACCTGCTAGCGGCCTGATACAGGCGAAAATTCGATATTGTTCATGGGCTGGACGGCATGTCATTCACATCCCATGATGAATGCTTTATGAGTCATAAAACCAGTAAACAACGACAGTTGGAGTTGGAACTGTATGTTCTAATCTACTGAATGGCAATAAAATGTGATACGCGCAGGTTGCGCGATTTTAGCATCCATTTGATTTCGATCAAGGCGGGCCGATGTGATGACGGGAGGGACGCGCAAAAAACAGAGAGCTGAGTATCTGTGTTCGAAAAGCTCGATAAAATGTCTAAAGAAAATACAACCCAGGAAACAAAGAGGCCAGATTTCCGTCATGTAATGGTCGTGATGTTTAAAGATAAAAAGAAGGACAGTCACGGGAAATGGACAACTAAAAATGGTAACAGCAAAGGAACGGTAAACAACAGCGCTAGTCCAACTACATGGCGGCTTGTTGCAACAGAAAGAGGAATTACCAGTTGGTTTTTAGTGTCAGAAGCAGCCATTTTTAATATATGGTCGTTGTACAATGTATATTATTGTAAGTTTGTGTACACAGTGTCTCAGGGGAGTGAAGATGAGTAGGATAAGGTGTTTTAATAATGTAACACTTTAGTAAATCAAATTTCTATTTTTGTTAACGTCATTAAAGTTACCTTTGATGTATTTGTGAAAAAGGGTCATGTTCCTTAACCTCCTAGCGCGTTCATTAGTGCAACACCTAAGTTGCTTAAAAAGAGAGGGATCGAGAACACGGGGGAGGGGGACACGGGGGGGGGAACTCGGGTAAGCGGGTGGGCACAGCGGTCTGCCCTTCGGTAGCAACGAAAAAAAACAAATATTCTCTCTTCTCCTGTGACCAGATCACATGGCACTCCCTAATAGTAAACCATACATAGCGGCTCTAACATTCACAACTAATGTGTGATTACATAAAAAACAAAATAAGCTAGTCTGAGGAGTGAAACTCACTGCGTCATTACTCTTCTCATAGATTTCATGGGCCAGCAGCTTTAGTGGTCCACAGTAAACTCCAGACTTGGCTGCTAGGAATCTCTGGATGGCATGATAGGTCTTACCGCTGTTGGTGGGTCCTGCGTGAAAAACAATCTTTCTTTGAATAGCCCTGGCCTCTGGGTACCTGTAACACACATTTATCACGTTCAAAAGATTGTACTGGTAAAAAAAAAATACTAACTGTAATGACTGATTCAGAGTATTGTGCATTACAACTTCAGTAAGTGCAGATGAGAAAGTATACATTATTGGATAAAATCTGTGGATGAAACTCTCAGTACCAGTTTGCTGGGACCCGCAAGTCACTGATCTTGCGTAAATCATCCATACAGTCCAACATAGGGAAAATCTGTTTGGCATGTCTCATAAAGTATGGGAAAATGTCATCTATGTGACCTGGAATGAGGAAAGGAACATGATAGTTTGAGTTTTCTTATGGATATCGACAGTTCAGTATATCTGATGTAAATACTCACCAGCTCCACAACAGATGTCACTAAGAATGATGTGAAAGTCAGCATTTAGTGAGTTCATTTCCAGCACATACTTCCTAAAACTGACAAATGCTTGATGAAAGAGACGAGCTGTTAAAGAACAAATACACAACGATCACAAAAACGCTTTGTGACAAACAAAATACAGTAGTATTCCTGACATACTGCTCTGTGCATTGTTTTTAGATGGGCGTGGGAAGAAAGAGGGGGGGGGGCAAATCAAGGGAGGAGGTGTCAGGGGTGCGCCAGCAAGGGGAGAACAGGGCAACAAGGGAAAACAAAGGGGGAACGAGGGAAAAGGTGGGAGAGACCTCGGGGGCTGAAAGGGAACAGGGGAAAGAGGGGGAGGGGACGGAGGAGGAGGGGGGGGGGAGGGAGAAGGGAAGGGGGGGACGGAGGGGGGGGGGGGAAAGGAAAGAAGGCGGACAAGAAAAGGGGCGAGTATAAATGGACATACAACCCTACTAACGGAGGTGGAAAAGGGGGGACCGGGGAGACAGACTCACAGACGCACAGGAAAAGTTACAAAGAGTCGGGAAGGGGGCGTACACGGGAGGGAGGTCTCGATGAAAGGTGGATCGGAGGTAGAGTGCGGTTGCGTTCTGCCATCGTGTATGTAGTCTTTGCCTGTCTAGCAATGATCATATATCCTTATCGCCAATATATGTTACATGACTCATTCACTTTTTGGGTGCACTCATCATCTCGGGTCCATATCATTGTGACTTAAAGTTTAATTTCACCATGTTATTGTACACTCCACTTGCGCCTGTGGCTTGCTCGTCCGATTACGGTTGTGATGTAGATCACTGAGTTACTCTTCAACTTTGTAAACATAACATTGACATTTCTAAACAGTTTCCCTGTTGCAGATAATGGGATCTATTTATATTGATTTGTCGACTGGCCTTGTGCATAAGACCATCACCTGCTAAGATAGTGATTGTAGACTCAACAAAAATATGTAGGAGTGGGTAAAAATTCTGCCGTACACGTTCGTATAGGGTACTAGCCTTTTTCGTTTAATGTGTTCGGGAGTACTTGTCATAACATGGGGCTGCACTTTTTGTTAAAATGTTTATTTACTATTTATTCAGTTTTTTTTTTTTTAAGGTATCTAATATTTTTATACTTACTTTCCATGATCTAAATATTCTTAAAATTAAAAGTTTGTTGTCATTTGGAAGTGTGTTGGCCTTCTTGCATTATTATGCTGATACATTATGATTATATATTCAGTGTTATAAAATGGTCTTTAAAATGACAATATTATATCGCTTATCGCAATTATTTCTGGGCCAATATAACGCACAACAAAAAGTTTTTATCGTGACATTCCTGATGTGGATACATTGTTAAATGTGGAGAGTCCAATGTAAATATTGTGTAGAGTAGTTTATCCGACATAGCCCTCGTGAGTGAGAGCACAGTGTCTCTACCAAAGGAAGTCCAGACTAACTAGGGAGTGTTGTGTGTAAGAGATGGCGGGGTCTTCAAGGAATGGTCTCCTGTGATTCCTGCGCTGGCACTGGGCGACGAGTCACTAATGGCTAACTGTTTTTCAATGGTTTACGTCCAACGTCCAACCAGATTAGATTCCGGGTTTCTAGAAAAATACGGGGGGGTGACTCAGTTTTCAGGACTCAGTCGCTAGTTTTCTTTTGATGTCAGACAGTAATGTTATCAGGGGGGAACAAAGGCCGCTTGATTCTGATTGTAAACGAATTGCGAGAGATGTTTTCATGTCCTTAGTCATACTGTTCGGACACAGCCTGCAGGTAAGGTAATGTTCAATATCCATAATAGGAGTCCCTTTTAGTTATAAATATTCAGGTACTAGTTGACAATCTTTTAAGTTTTGATGAGATTGTCCTAGTCACAGAATATATCTAATGTGCTGTGGCATGTTCTAGGATATAGTATTTGCAGCGTAAATTATGGTAATTACTGTACCAGAAGGGGTTTTCTCGACAGGTGTCTATCGGGTGGAGTAAATGAGGAATAAGAACCCTCTAAACTCAGTAAGAGAATCAGTACTTGAATCAGGGGGAATCCGAAAGATTCATAACAAGAGCGAACATACCTCGGAAGACCTGCGGTTGAGGTGCAGTAGAGAAGGGATGGGGCTATCCTCCATGCATATCAGTTTGCCAGACCTTCGAGAAGTGTAGCTGTCGATCGAACCATCTGAGCAGTCAACGGATGGCGAGGTGTAACAATCTACTCATAGAAGATTGGCCTCTGGTGCCTCCCAAAAACATCAAGGACCTGGTTCACCTCGAGGCTGTCCATGATGTGCTAGATCTTTACCTTTGGCTCAGGTATATATATTTTTTTATCCTAAAGTTGAACACAAATCATCTGTAACTATTTATTTAAATTGTGGCTTTAAATCAGAAATCAATAAGTAAAAAATAATCAAATTTCCCATGATTAACCTTTTGGACTGCTTCCCTCTCGCAGCTATCGCTTCATGGACATGTTCCCTGATGCTAATCTCATCCGTGATATTCAAAAGGAACTGGACGGAATCATCCAGGTTGGTGTGCGTAACATCACTCGGCTCATCCGTGCCACAGAGGATCAACGCGCCTCTGCAGAAAACACTGCCTCCATAGGACTTGCTGTTTTAGACACACCACCACTGAGGAGGGGACGAGGGACAAAGAATCAAAGAAAAAATCCCAGGGCCCTGAAGCCCCCCCCCTAGGGGGTGAAGGGGGAGGGGGGGGTGGTGCGAGGTGGGGGGGAGGGAAGAGGGTAGGTTTTGACAAATTGTGGGGTGATGACAACCAAAAATGGTTAAAGAAAATTGTTGGTGAGGGTGTGGTGGGACCCCGTTTGGGATTGTGGACGGGGGGGGTTTCGAGGTGTTTTTTTCTTTGGGAGGACGTGGAGTTTGGTAAAGTGGGGGGGACAATATTGGTGTGTTGAGGGAAAATGAGTTACCCGGTTGTGGAAAAAGGGTTTTGGTGAACAAGGGTTTATGGGGGTGGGTGCAGGGGGGTTTGAGGGAAAAAAAGGGGTGTGGGTTAAGGACACACCCAAAGATGGGGGGGAAACCAGATGGTGGGGGGGGGGACAATGGGAAAGGGGTGGGTGGGTGAACACATTTACATTTTGGGGTTCGCTTTGTTATACTTTTTTAACTTTATGTTTGGTGCAAAAAAGGTGTTTTGTTTGTAAAACCACAAAGTGTACCTCCCCTTTTTTGGTTTGTTAACTCCATTGGGGTATGTTGTGTTGGTTGGAGTATTGTTTGTGGCGGTGTGTGTTTCAAAAGGTAGATTGGTCTTGTGTTTGGTTTCGTGCTAAAAGAAGACAAGGGGAGACGTGCACGCTTTGTCTGTAAGAGGTGAACAAGCCAACCCACTTTCACCAAGACTGTTTTTTGGTGGTTTGTGAATGACAACCAACCCCGTGGGAGGTGGTGTGGTCACCGTGATTTTGTCTCATTCTTGATTAGACCCCCTTTTTAGTTTTCTTCTTTTTTTTTTCTGTTTTTGTTGTTTTTTTTCCCTTTATTTTCGTTCTTTTTTTTTTTTATTTGCTCTTTTCCTTTTTCCTTTCTCCCGTTTATTGTTACGTATTTTCTCCCACTTCCCCTTGGCTGTTCCCCCCCCTTCTTCCCCTTTTCATTTTGTTTGTTTTCTTTTTCCTCTGTTTCCCTTTCCCTCTTTTTTTTGCCCCGTGCCCCTTTTTTTGCCTTTTCTTTCCCCCCCCCTCTTTCCCCACCTTTTTTTTGTGTTTCCCTTTCGTTTCTTTCTGTCTCCCGTTGGTGTTTTGGTTGCTTGGTCGTCCCCTTTGCTGTCGTGTTTTTGTCATCCTGTGCTTTATTTTTCTCTTCCTTCGTCGTTTTTGTCTTTCGTCCTTTGCCTTTTTTTCCCTTTATTTCGTGTTTTCTTCGAGTTTGTACTTTCACTTAGCTCCATTTGTTTCTGGTCGTATCTGACAAATCCCTTTTCCCGCAGCTTCAGAGAGAATGGGTCCGAGAGCAGAGCCAACATGGAGACGACTCTAATTCAGCAAATAAAGGGAAGAAAAAGTGAACATTAACGTGTAACATGGACTTTTCTGTACTTTTAGAGGATCAAGAGAACGGTATGGCCATACTGCTGATGTTCTGAACTGGATGTAATGGTTGCCTCACCATTTTTCTGGAGCACTTGACATCTATCTTGCTATAAAACATCACAGTTTTCATAGAAATGTAAAACAGAGTGTCAAAAAGAGGCATGTAACACCCCCTTTTAGATGTGACAATAAAATTATATTTATATTTTTAATGGCTCTTCATTGCCTAAAAATAGAAAAATGCTGTTTCTTCTACAAGATAATAACCAGAATCAAAAACGCTGAAAGGTTCCCATGACCAAAAAAACGCAAGGCTGCACAGAACCTACAGTTCTTGTCAGTCAGTCCATTGAACCTTTTTTTGAAAACCAATCATTTGTATTTACCCTCTTTTATTTTTAGCATGGTTATCCAGTCTGATGTTATTTTAGGAACTCTACTCGACCAATGAAATACTACAGCTGATATGTGGATTGATTTCGTCATTGTTCACCTTACCGCAACAGCCTTGTACAGTTGAGGGCAGTGTAAGGGTCAGTTTTAAAAAATCGATGCAAATCAGAACTTGTCGTATGTTACAGGTTAACTTTAATACTACTTTCTAGTAAATTTTTTCTTCTTTTTCAAAAGATTTTCACAAAAAATTTTCTTAACCTTTAGAAAATAATTCAGGATGTCAAAATAAGTATAATCAATGATATTTTATTTTACATTTTCAGTTTTTTTTTTTTGTGCAACTTTTGACCTGTTTAAAACTAGCTTTCATGCTATGTTAGTTATGTAAAGTAATAGTCCTCTTTCCAACGAGTGCAATTTGTGACTTTTATTTATTTTAACTACTACTATACTATTAATTTATTATTATTTCAAGTAATGGGACACCTGTTTGTACCCTATTTGTGAAAATGATCTGGACAGTTTTTGTCGACACATTGATTTATTTACACCATTGCAACTGTCAACTAAAATGGAACAGCTAATAGCATGTATCATGACGCTGGGTCATTTTTTTCGGGATGAATAATTCAGCAAAAAAGTGAAGTGTTAAACATGTTTGGTAGACCAACCTGCTCTGTGTTTGCAGAAGGCCCCTGTTAATCTCTGCCCATTACTATGGTAACCAGATTAGCCTGAGAAACATCTTAATCCTTGTACATTTTCCTTGGATTTAGCCCATAAAACTCTTTGTGAACTTGTTGCTACAACAGCACATTTATGTTACATTTAATACCTTACAGTTACAAACCCAGAGGAGCAAAGTCTGATCACATCTGGGCAGAAATACCCTCTCATTGATGTAGATAAGGCTGTTCTGCATTTAGCATGTTTCTCTCACTTTCTCACTAAGGATGTTTACATACTGAACAGGAAGGGCTCTTTTTGAACTATTGTTTCACTCATGCTTGTTTTAAGGTGCTCCTGCGGTTTGGAGCGAAGCTAATCACATTGCTAGGTGAGGCTGGAGAGCAGAGAGGCCGGAGAGGCGTAGCCAGAGAAGTAACTCCATTACTTGAGTGAAAGTACAGATACCGCTGGTCAAACATTACTCCATTACAAGTAAAAGTTGTAAAGACAGATTTTTACTTAAGTAAAAGTACAGAAGTACTTGCTTTTAAAAGTACTTAAGTACCAAAAGTAAATTTCCTTTTTTATGTCAATGCACTGTTGTTGTACGTAGTAGTACTTGCAATACTTCTGAAGCAACTTAGAATACATTACACCTGCTGAATACACTGACTAGCTTGTAGTATCTTTGGAATAAAGAGCGTTTAGCATTAAACCTATGGTTAAAACAACAAACAAACAATTTTTACACCTACCCCCCCCACAAAAGCAGGATGGTAGTGATCTCACACAGCTCTGCCAGTGTGTGCACACATCTATGTGTAGCCATTCAATCACATTTGAACAGAGTGGACAGTGAAATCCTGTAAATACAGAGTGATAAGAAAGAAAAAAAAATCAAACCTGCTTTAAAACCCAGCAACACAACTGTAGATGTATAACTTTACAACAGCAACACTGCTTTCACAAAGCAAACAGCAAGACTTATTTGACATCAAAACAAAAATTTAAAAAATGCTGTATAATCGCTCTTGTGGTACTTTTATGTCACACACAGAATGGTCTTTGCAGTGCTGCTTCAAGTCCAACCCCTTTTGTGTTTTATTAGGAGACGCACAGCAGTTCTTCTGTGGCTTTATATGTAATATTTTCATGTACACAATTTAGCTAAATTAGACAATATTGTGTCTAATATATTCCACAATATTAACTTCTTATTATTGAACTGTTGTAAATAAATATCACATTTGCAGCTGGTCAGTGTTCAAAAAATGCTGGGAAATCTCTTCATGTAGCCCTACAAGAGTGATTACTGATAAACTGTCTGTAAAAAAGAAAGTCACATTTTAGAGAAGAAAAAAATCCCCCACTGACTTTCAAAGCTGCTACATAGTAACGACTTTCTACTTTGAGGATCTTGATGGAAATGTAGTGGAGTGAAAAGTACAATATTTGTCTTTCAAATGTAGTGAAGTTAAAGTCATAAGTTCCCAGAAAAAATTATACTCAAGTAAAGTACAGATACTCAAAAAGTGTACTTAAGTACAATACTCAAGTAAATTTATTTAGTTACTGTCCGCCTCTGGGCGTAGCCATTAATTATTTAGCCGTGAAAGGGGAGGGAAAACCAAGTGCTGAGCTCTCGCATAGGGAAATACAAGCTCAGAAGAAAACTTTCAGTCATACTAGAATCACTCCTGAGGATTGAGGGGGACACTTAAACCTGATGACTCATTTTGTCTTTCAATAAGTAAATCACATTTTATCTGAGGTCGACACTTGCGTCAGGAAGTCAAGATGTTTGCGGTCCATTTGCTGTCCTTTTACTTCTCAAAGCTTCAGGAGGATCAGATCAAGAAGGTAATTGCTTATGAAACCTCTCGACTTGTTAAAATATCTTTTTAGACAAACTTTCCATCAGAAGATAATTATAATGATTGTTTTTACAAAATTATGCCCTATATTCATTGATAAAGTATGTTTTTTTTTTTAATTCACGTCTCTTTTTGAGGTGTCTCTCATTTTCTATGCTGACAGTAAGAGTTTAACTCTGTTATCAGTGTATTGTCAGATGTAGCCTGTTGTCCATGATGAATGTGATTTCACTGCAGCCTGTGGAATCATTAACTCTTCTCACACATGCTTTCTGTAGGCAGATAACTGACTGCATGAGGAGAGAGAGGACCTTGACCTACTCATTTGCATTTATTGAAATGATTTTCATTTCCATGAAATTTCACACCTTTTTGAGCCGAAATTAAAACAATGACTATTTTGTTGTAGATTTATCTTTTTTAAAACTATTTAATCTTTCACTTTCAGTAGTTTACTATGAAGTTATCTGTTATACTTTATCAGTTAAAGACACAGCTACACACTCTTTATTATTAATGTTTTCCACATTTTATAATAATAGTAAAGTCATCAAAGTGATACAATAACACAAATGGATGGATGGGATTCTTTTTAAACAGTATTGAAGGAGTACCTGTGTATGCTGGATACTTGTTCCACTGCTTTTCCTTTATCTGTTAATGCATGTCCAATAAATATATAAAAAATAGTGCTGTCAAATGATTAATCGCGATTAATCGCATCCAAAATAAACGTTTTTGTTTACATAATATACAGTATCTCACAGAAGTGAGAACACCCCTCACATTTATGTAAATATTTTATTATATCTTTTCATGTTACAACACTAAAGAAATGACACTTTGCAACAATGTAAAGTACTGAGTGTACAGCTTGTATAACTGTAAAATTGCTGTCCCCTCAAAATAACTCAACACACAGCCATTAATGTCTAAACCGCTACAGGGCAGTATTCTAAAATGATAACGACCCCAAACACACCTCCAAGACGACCACTGCCTTGCTAAAGAAGCTGAGGGTAAAGGTGATGGATTGGCCAAGCATGTCTCCAGACCTAAAACCTATTGAGCATCTCAAGGTCTCTGACATCCACCAGCTCCATGATGTCGTCATGGAGGAGTGGAAGAGGACTCCAGTGGCAACCTGTGAAGCTCTGGTGAACTCCATGCCCAAGAGGGTTAAGGCAGTGCTGGAAAATAATGGTGGCTACACAAAATATTGACAATTTGGGCCCAATTTGGACATTTTTTTGGACATTTGTACTCACTTTTGTGGCCAGCAGTTTGGACAATAATGGCTGTGTGTTGAGTTATTTTGAGGAATAGCAAATTTACACTGTTATACAAGCTTTACACTCACTACTTTACATTGTAGCAACGTGTCATTTCTTCAGTGTTGTCACATGAAAGATATAATAAAATATTTACAAAAAAACGTTAGGGGTGTACTCACTTCTGTGAGATACTGTAGTAGGTGTACGGTATATTTAGTATGTTCATATAAATACACACACATTCATGTATATATTTAAGAAATATATGTTTATATTTTAAATATATTTATATATAATATAAATATATAAATGTATATACAGTACATGTAAATATTTTCAATATATATGTATATTGTATGTTTGTGTATTTATATATACATATTAAATAAACACAGTACACATATATTATATAAAAACAAAAACTTATTTTGGATGCGATTAATCATTTGACAACACTTATAAAAATATATAAATAAAGTTAAGTTTCATAAAGAACCCCATTGACAGTTTAAATTTGTCTGCAAAACTAATCTTGAGTGTTCAAGTGTAAGCCAAATGAATCTCCACGTTTTCACTGATAGTTGAGACTGTGTCATTTTACAACAGTATAATTTTTATCTCCAGAAACACACCTACATTATCTTTCATTGCATGAGTCACTGATAGTATTAGTATTATTTTTTGCTTGGCCATTTTCATGTTGTCATTCCCTCAACATGTTGAATTACATTTTATCATTCTTAATATTATTTGTCAGTATTTTATCTGTTTATCAATTTGTTTTATTTTTATTCAGTATAACAGTATATAAGTATTTTATGTATAAAATAAAAAAGTGTAAAGGAAACGAAGCCAGGCATCAGAAGAGTGGACAAAACTTGTAGTGTTTGAAATAATTGTGTTTCTCAACAGGTAGACCGGTATCTGTACGCAATGCGCTTATCAGATGATCAGCTGATGGACATATCAGCCCGGTTTCGGCAGGAAATGGAGAAAGGACTGTCAAACGAGAGCAATGCTACAGCTGCAGTGAAGATGCTCCCGACCCACGTTTATTCAACACCTGATGGCTCAGGTATACACTGACATATACATGGTTACTGCTGTAACTCTTTTCACATGCACCAGAAAAAAGCAGAACCACTGCATTAGAGTAATATTAAATCATTAAAGTCTGTTGAGGTTTATGAGGGCTTTACATATGTTCTCTTTCATATGTTTCTCCTGCAGAGAAGGGTGAGTTTCTGGCACTGGATCTGGGGGGTTCCAAATTTAAGGTACTACAGGTGAAGGTTTCAGAAGATGGGAAGGGGAAAGTCCAGATGGAGAGTGAAACCTTTCCCATCCCTGAAGAGATCCTTAATGGCAACGGAACTGAGGTGATCATCGCCAAAAGTAATCCATTGCGGATTACAAACTTTTTTCAGTGTATTGTGATTATGATGTTAATAAGAAAAGATCGAATAAACTTTGTTGTTAGTTCTCATAATTATACCAATGCATTTATAGCAATTACGTATTTATTCATGCATTGCTCGTGTTCAATAAACAAGGTCAGCTAACCTTAGGGTCTAAATCACTGTAAAGAATAACATGAATAAGTGGCAGATTATTCTAATTGATAATGTTTTCATTAAATTATTGTTTCTCTTGCAGCTTTTTGAGCATGTGGCAGAATCTTTGAAGTCTTTTCTTCAGAAACACCACATTAATCACACAAGAAAACCTCTCGGCTTCACCTACTCTTTCCCATGTGCGCAATCCAAAATAGATGAGGTACAGTTGAACTCCGACATGTTTATGTAAAATTTCTTTTTAACTCCTGATTTAATTCAGTCAAGGTGCTCAAGTCATTAAGATATTGTTTAAAGTGGATTTTCTTATCAGTACACCAGTGAAATGAAAGAAGAGACATCCATATCAGTGGATCTCACTGACACATTGTGTTTGTGTTGACACAGGGTGTCTTGCTGTCATGGTCAAAGAATTTCAAGGCTAGAGGTGTTCAAGGGAAAAATGTGGTGCAGTTATTACGGAAAGCCATTCAAAAAGTTGGGGTATGGCTACCATTTTCTTCGTTCATCATTTACAATGAATAAAATGGGAAAGTAGAATCCAGCTGGTGCTAGTAGAAGTCATAGCAATAGTCAGCTGGTATTGCTGATTCATGTTCTTGTTTTTCAAGTGAGATTTTCTGTTGTGTGTGAAGGATGTTGACGTGGATGTCCTAGCTATGGTCAATGACACAGTAGGGGCCATGATGACCTGCGGATATGATGACCAGAACTGTGAGGTGGGGGTTATTATAGGTAAGGCCTCACTGGACACTTTTCTCTCAAAAGATTTCAAATGATAGAACTTTAAAAGAAGACCTCTAAGACTCATAAGAATCAAAGGTAAGGGAAATGTAAATGTTTCATTTTTTGCCACTATCTGTTTCTTCAGGTACAGGCACTAATGCGTGTTACATGGAGGAAATGCGACACGTTGATCTGGTGGAAGGAGACGAAGGCAGGATGTGTATTAATACTGAATGGGGGGCCTTTGGAGATGATGGTGTGCTTGATGATTTCATCACAAGCTTTGACCGTGAAATTGATGCCGCCTCAATGAATTCAGGAAAACAGCTGTAAGTGCTTATTAATAGGCAAGTCATCAGATTGCTTTAACACAGAGATGCCCAAACCAGGGCCTGTGGGCCAAAGTTGGCTCGTAATGACCTCTGATTTGGCCCGTCATGACATATTACAAAAGCAGGAAAAAAGGTGCCATTGAAGCATATTCATTTATAATTAATCGTTTTGCTTTTTCTTTTTTGCATTGAAGTGTAAATAATATAAAGGGAATTTGATTTTATAAAATGTATTTAAATATAATATTTGGATATAATGCATCGTTTACTTTATTCCCACAATCAAGTTTTCAATCATTTGACCCTCAATCAAGTTTTATTTTTGGCCCATCATAGTAAATGGTTTGGGCACATCTGATTTAAGATTATTCCCAAAATGTGTGCATTTAACTAAATTTTTTTCGCAAAGTTTTATAGTTTATATATTATCTTTGTAACTCTAGTTGTGTCATTCCCAGTTTTGAAAAGATGGTGAGTGGGATGTACATGGGAGAGCTTGTGAGACTCATCCTGCTGAAGATGGCCAAAAAGGGTCTACTCTTTCGTGGCCAAGTCTCTGATGCTCTCCGAACCAAGGGAACTTTCCAGACCAAACATATCTGCTTGATTGAACAGTAAGACTACATACTCACAAATATAAACTATATAAACTGATATTAAATGGGTTAAAATAAGCAATATATTTTTTCTATCTATGAGGAATCCTATGCCAAGCCTATTATGACTGATTTTAGGTTCTAAATATTCATGTGTGATTATTTGAGAATTTTCCCTGCTGAATAGATTAGTTTAGATCAGCATGGATTTCCACCCTGGCTCAGTCTGGTTGTTGGTGGTTAGTGCTGGTCTAGATGGGGTTTAAATATACATATTCTAACTAAGGGTGTTTCCAGGTATAAAGGAGGTTTGGAGAATACCAAGGAGATCCTGGAAGACCTGGGTCTAAATCCCAGTGAAGATGACTGCATTGCTGTCCAGCATGTCTGTACCATTGTCTCCTTCAGGTCAGCTAATCTGGTTGCTGCCGCTTTGGCTGCCATTCTGACACGGATCCGAGAAAACAAGAAGCTGAAAACCCTTCGGACCACAGTAGGAGTGGATGGGACGGTTTACAGAACGCATCCACAGTATGTCAGTTCACTTTCAGAAAAATGTAAAACACATGGAGATTTAGTATGAAATTGGATTGAAGAAGTTTTAAAACCCACAACTTGTATCTAAATTTTAAAGGTACCCCAAGAGGCTCCACAAGGTTGTCCGCCATCTGGTGCCAGACTGTCATGTCCGTTTTGTGCTGTCTGAAAGTGGCAGTGCAAAAGGTGCCGCCATGGTGACTGCAGTAGCTCAGCGGTTAGCTTCCCAAAGGAAGGAGATTGATGATACTCTCGCGGCCTTCGCCTTGAGCCCCACACAGCTTCAGGAAGTGAAGGCGAAGATGCGCGTGGAGTTGGAACGAGGCTTGAAGAAAGACTCCCATCCCACAGCCTCAGTCAAAATGCTGCCCACATATGTTTACAGGACTCCAGATGGGACAGGTAAAGGAAACTGCCTACTTATAGCAATCATGGTACATGTTTTGTGAGTTATTTATTTTTAGCACTATACTATACTATACTATACTATAATAATTTAATATCCATTCTCCAAACCACTTGTCCTATTTAGGGATGAGGAGATGCTGCAGACTATATATTTATTTCATTATTTAGATTTCATTTGTATATTCAGTGGGATCAGAATAGATGTGAAGTCTGAGCGTTATGATAATTGACTTATTAACATACATTTTATGTCACTGAATGTTACTTTCACAGAAAGAGGAAAGTACCTTGCTCTGGATCTTGGTGGAACCAATTTCCGTGTGTTGGTGGTTAAGATTCGTACTGGTATGCGAAATTCAGTCAGGATGTACAACAAGATTTATGCCATTCCACTGGAGATCATGCAAGGCACAGGAGAGGAGGTGAAACACTATCAATAAATAAACAAGTATTTTAGTCCAAATGAATACATTAGTATAGGGCTGTGCAAAAAAATCGAATGCGATTGTCATGCTCATCTCGTCAGTAAAGCCGGTTCTGTGATTAGTAGTAAACTCCAGCACGTGCTTTCAGATGGAGCGGCATTTACTACACAGAGCCGCAGTTCACTGACAAGCTACACAAAATCGCATTCAAAATCACAGGCGATTCATCGCCGATTATGAACACAATATTGCGTAGCTTGTCAGTGATCTACGGCTCTGTGTAGTAAATGCAGCTCCATCTGAAAGCGCGTGCTGGAGATTTACTACTAATCACAGAACCGGCTTTACTGACGAGATGAGCATGAAAATCGCATTCGATTTTTTGCACAGCCCTACATTAGTATAACATGTTTACCATCATTATACTGTATAAAGTCAGAAATGTATCAGTACAACATTCACAAGAAATGTTAAGCTATTTTTTTCATGTTTGTTTTGAAAAGTAGTTTTTTTTTTTTTTTTATTATTTCAGTTGTTTGACCACATAGTTCAGTGTATCTCGGATTTCTTGGACTATATGGGGATGAAGAACACTCGTTTGCCTCTTGGCTTCACCTTCTCTTTCCCATGCAATCAGACAGGTATTGATAAGGTAAACAAGGATCTACCTTGGGATATCAGAGGTCACTTCAGCTGTCAATATAATTCTCATAACAAGGCTATATCACCTTAAAACAAAATGTTAAAGCACACAGACAAATGCTACTCTCAATTGATCATCCTTGCCATCCACTTGTTTAGGGAGATCTGGTCTGCTGGACGAAAGGCTTCAAAGCAACAGAATGCGAGGGGTATGATGTTGTGGATATGCTGAGAGAGGCCATCAAAAGACGAAATGTGAGGGGAAGCAAACATCAAGTTGATTTTGCACATGACACACTCATCCACTTACAAAGAAACACTATTATCATCATTAATGTTAATGATCCATTGTCACATTATCAGAATATTCAGACTTGATCAAATGCTTATATTTTTTCATAAATAAGTATAATGTAGCTTATAATCCTCTAATTTGAATGAGATTGTTGTGTTTTTTGTTTTTTTGTGCTACTGATGTTTGTATTGGTGTGATCATGATTTAATTTGTTCTTTCAGGAATTTGACCTTGATATCGTTGCTATAGTGAATGACACAGTTGGCACAATGATGACATGTGCATATGAGGACCCTAAATGTCAGATTGGTCTTATTGCTGGTATGTATTAATGTATTTCGGTGGTGATTCAGTGAGGCTGTATGCTAACTGACAACCTCACTGCTGATTATAAACCAACACACACAAAGATTATAGTATGCAACATGTCAACAACTCTATGATGCTTAAATCCACAGGAACGGGAAGCAATGTGTGTTACATGGAGGAGATGAAGAATATTGAGTTTGTGGAGGGTGATGAAGGCCAGATGTGCGTGAACACTGAATGGGGAGGATTTGGGGAAAATGATAATATCGAGGACATCCGGACCAGATATGACAGAGAAGTGGATGGAGGCTCACTCAATCCAGGAAAACAAAGGTAAAGATGACCATTTTAGACATTGTTATTTTCAAATGGTTATTCTAAACAGTTGTGCAAGACAAGTGCAATCCAAGTTTTCTGCATTAGTCCACATGGAGGCAGTATACTATCAGGAATTCATGCAGGAAGCATGAAAACAGTGTTAGCAACCTGTTGCAATGCACATAGCCTTTTATGGGCAAAAAGCAAAAATAAGTGGTATTTAAATGGTAATTAATTACTTTCTTTGCCATTATTGGGAAGATTATAATTTAATTATAGATTTATTTTTATTAATTAAATAATTTTACTTAAAATACAAATAATCTACTACTACTATTATTAATTGAATTTTTTTTAAGTATATACAAAGTCTCAGGTTTTCCAGATATAAGCTGATGTGTTATCCTCTCATTTCCAGGTTCGAAAAGATGACCAGTGGAATGTATTTGGGAGAGATTGTAAGGCAAATCCTCATTGATCTCACAAAGCATGGTCTTCTGTTTCGTGGTCGCATCACAGAGAGACTGAAGACCAAAGGCATCTTTGAGACCAAGTTCCTCTCTCAGATTGAGAGGTACAGTAGCCTCTCAGGATGTGTCCCTAAATATTTTGGCAAATACTTTAATCATGCTGATATTGTTCAGCCTACTGTGTAGCTTTTACCTTTAGCTACTGGGCACCTTTAGCTATTTATGAGCCTCATGTACAGTATATGAGGATCATAAATTAGTATAGTATTAGGTTTTTAAATGAGAGAAAAAAATGGAGTGCACCTTTTATAATAGTAATTTATCTCTTAAAGTCATTTAAATTTATTTACTTCTAAATTCTAAGTGAATAAATGCAACATTATGTATTTATTCTGACTCATGCTTTTGCTTCTTCCATTTACCCAGTGACCGTTTGGCACTACTGCAAGTGAGGTCTATTCTGCAGAGTCTGGGCTTGGACAGCACATGTGACGACAGTATTATTGTGAAGGAAGTGTGTGGAGCTGTTTCCCATCGAGCAGCTCAGATCTGTGGAGCAGGAATGGCTGCTGTTGTAGACAAAATCAGAGAGAACCGTGGTCTGGACAATCTGGAGATTACTGTAGGAGTGGACGGCACCCTTTACAAGTTACATCCACAGTAAGTAAAGATTAGTGCAACAACTTTACATTTTCATTTGATCAGTGTTGGAGTCATATCCTAAACTTGACATGTCGCTTTTCGTGACAGCTTCTCCACAATCTTAAAGGACACTGTCAGAGAGCTTGCGCCCAATTGTAAGGTGGATTTCATCCTATCAGAGGATGGCAGTGGGAAAGGAGCGGCCCTGATCACAGCTGTAGCACAACAGCATCATATAGAGAAACAAGAACCTCACTAGATGGTTTCTTTGAGGGCTGATATGTTGTTTTAAGAGTTCAGGTTTCTATAAGTAATCATATAGATTTATCAAATGACAACACTCACAAATTCTTGCTCATTTTACAGCTTGCATATAATTTTTTATTTATTTTTTTGCATACAAAATCAGGTACATTGGCAGAAAAGTGTTCATTTATTACTTTTTATTATTTTATTTTGAATGTATTAATTAGTGCAATAAAGACTGCATTGATGTTCATCATGTTCAGCATCGTTTCACTCTCACTGTACATTGCCACTTTGAAGGGCTTTTTTCTCGTTGTATTTTTGTACCGACTCAGTGAACGGTTTGCATGGGCAGTCAGAATGAAAGGCTCACAGAGGGCTAAACTAAAGGGGGCAGTGGCTGTGTGCAGTGGAATGTCATGACAGTATGTTGCTCTAGTGCTCTATGATGGTGTCTGAGAAGCTTAGAGACCAAACAGCCATATTAAATCAGGAACTGCTGCAGATTAGAGCCAAATTCAAAGTTTTTTTCAGGATTATGAAAAATGACTTAAGATTTTATTTTAAATTGAATTGTTTTTTTTTTAAGGAATAGATCACCAAAAAAAGTTATCCTGAAAAAAGTATCATGGTTTCTACAAAAATATTAAGTAGAACAACTGTTTTCAACATTGATAATAAGAAATGTTTCTTAAGCAGCAAATCAGCATATTAGAATGATTTCTGAAAGATCCTGTGACACTGAAGACTCGAGTAATGATGCTGAAATATCATCTTTGCCATCACATGAATAAATTACATTTTAGAATATAATAAAACATAAAACAATCATTTTAAATTGTACTAGTATTTCACAACATCACTGTTTTAACTGTATTTTTTGATCAAATAAATGCAGTCTTGCATAGGAGACTTTTTCAAAAACTTCAAAAAAAATCTTACCAACCCCAAACCAAATGGTACTGTATATCGTCAAAACGTAGTACATATGTATTTGTTCTTTGAAAATCTTTGTACACTTTTCAAATTGGGATTTAATAGATCCATTAGATTTCCCTTTTGTGTTCACTAATTTAAGCTTCTAAAGGATTTAACAAAGCAGTTAAACCAGGCCAGCTCCTGATCACAAATCCTCATGGAGCAGGAAGGGAAAAGTTTACTCATCATAATCCTTCCCGCAAATGCTAACTAGCTTCACTGTTAAACAACAGTAGCTGAAGCTAGTAGCCATGCTCATCAGCACGTCACTGAACATGAGTCTGCTCTAGCATGCATGCAGACACGTTCACTTATACACTTAGCTAAGGTTAGCCAAGTTAGATAACTCTGCTAAATTAAGTATACCAAGAAACAGAACATCTCTCTGCTTGCAGTAATTGTTTCCTGTGGTATATTGTTTACCTCTGTACATTAACTCGATACAAGGACAAAATAGTGTGAATAAAATAGAGCATGTGTTTAATCTGACTTGATCTCAAGGAGCCAACTAGTTCAGCTGATGCTGAGATCCTCTATCCAAATTTATATATATATATCTACAGAGAGAGAGAGAGTAAACCAACTGCCTTCAGTGTTCAAATAGCTGTGTTTAGAGAACAGGCTTGATATTTTATAGTGTTTAGTTCCTTAAAAATGTTCTCCCAAGTCATTTAAATTTCAGCAAAAGCCCAATGTTGTATAGTATTGGGTAATACATTATATAAATTACGTTTATTTGTCATTTCTGCCATATAGAAGTACACAGTAAAATGACAAATCATTTATGCAGGTCCACAGTGCAAATTCCAGACAGATTAATGACAATTATATTAGGCCTAATGCATTTTATGTTAGTGTAAATCATTTCTTTTACCCCATGTAGAGGATGTGTTTTGCTCTGCCTCTGTAAACTAAAGACTAGTTTGAACGAGACAAACATTCTGTCGAGTTTATTCCTGTTCTTCTGAATGTTCTGTTGAAGACATGGTATAATTACTGTAGCCTACTTTTAAAAGCATTTTGTAAAGAAGCTGTTAAACAGTGAGAATAACTTTTTTTTCACTAAAATGCCAGTAATTATGCATCTTAAATGTATAGTTCCACTGGACAGTCTAAATAAGCTAATCACACCTTAAGCTGATTCTTAAATCATTTTAGCAAATCACAGCAGTCACTCTTACAGCTATGCGTACTTCAATGTCATATTTTAGGACAAATGATCATTATTATTATTATAAACAAAAGTGTGATGCAATCTTAAATGTTAGCCATGACTATAAAAAAACAAACATTAAAAATACTATAAAAATAATTTTAAATTTATATCTTATATTTTTTAGTCACTGTTTTTTACATACAGTACCTTAAATCAAAGAAAATCATTTAAAAAAATTAGATGAACTGACTTACGAAACAGCCTTTACTGATCTGGATCAACCATTCCTCCTTATGAGAAATTGTCAATGAATATTAAAAAATAAACATCTAAAAATGGACCTGAGGTTGTATTATATTGGTTAAGAACTGGTCAGTGTCCTTGAACAAAGCTGGTCATTGTATCTGCCTGTATGACTGTGTGGCTCATTCAGGCATGAACATGCAGCTGTCAAGGGGTGTAGTATCGACTGGGTAGGTCATTTGTGAAAATATCAGCCATTATTTATTATATGTCATATTTCTGCTGTCACAGACTCTAAGCAAACACAGTCCTAGAGTAAATCAGAGTAAATCTGCCAGGAAGTAATGTCATTGCTCCACTATGCAAAGTGCTTTCATTTGTGAAGAATATTCAAATAAATGTAATGCCAAATGAGTATTTTAGAGCTTTAGTCATTGTAAATGAACATTTTAAATGACAATTAAATAACATGACATGGATATCGTAAGACACGGAATTAATTTCCTATACACTCCCAGTGCTGTGAGTAAATCTGCCAGGAAGTGAATCATTGCTCAACTATGCAAAGTACTTAACTGGCTGGACATTGTTCCCTTGTAAATAAACTTTCAGGAATTAGAGACATTTGAATGTGTGCCATATGGTGACATTTTTGCCAGTACGATGCCTGTCCTGTAGAATATGAACAGCTCTGTTCCAGGAAACCTTATCTCACTTTGAGTCACCTTCAAGTATTATGGTCATAAAGGACTTTGATGTCTTCATCTCTGTAAATGTTTCTGGACTGCCACTGTCTGTCACTAAAAATAAATTGTAGCAAGTTAAAAAATGAAATGTCTCTCAGTATACTTAGGACTTAATATAGTCAATGTGTGTACCAGTATTAAAATGAAAATAAAAAATGTATCTAACAGTTTTCTTTGCTTTATAAAGCTGTATTGCTCTACAATCTAACACAACAATTTTTCAGTACAATAAGCGAAAAATATGTGCTGTAATATATGTTGATGTATGAATGAATCAAATCTGTCATTTGTGATGCTTCTTGTTCTCGTGACGCATCTCAGTGAAATTCTGCTGTGATTGGCTCTGCTCAGAAAGAGGATGTTAGGCTCTCACAATCACGTGCTTCTGAGAGGGGGAGGATGGCCACGCTTGCCTTGAAGCACGACCCACAGTAAGAGCATCTGGCCTGTGTTACTGTCACCTCACCCGCTTCCACGGATTTTCCAATTACACTGAGTGTTTCCCACCATGACATTCCCTTGAGATACTGTAAAATAAACCCTTTCCAACAGCTTAGGCTAAATCAGTTTTAGCACTTCTTAGCATTTCAAATGTTTAGCATATATCAAAGAGTACATAAATAGTTTTTTTTATTACATAAAGTATATTTATTTTGAGCTCCAGTTTATATTATAGGCTACCACTTGTTTTATTTACTTTATTTTATTAATATGTAATAATTTTATATCCAGCATATCAAAGGATATAATTTTTATTTTTATTATTACACCAGCATTTAATATGTCCTGTTTATATAATAGGGTACCATTTTTTATAATATATTTTATTACCTCAGCATTTATTATGTCCAGTATACACACACACACACACACACCAATTGTTTTATTTAATTTTATTCACATTAGCAATTAATATCCATCATATATAAAATGGTATCATTTTTTAAATGTATTTTATAATTACATCAGTGTTTATTATGTATTTATATAGTATATAGGGTGCCAAGTGTTTTTTTAATATATATAATTATAACATTTGTCTAATGCTTTTTTAGATTTAGGTGTTGCTGTCCTTTTCAGGAAATTAACAAATTGATGTCATGTAAAATGGGTATTTTAGAGCCTCAGTCATTGTAATGAACATTTTAAATGACAATTAAATCACATAATGGCATGGATAATGTAAGACAGGGAGTTCATTTCCTTTGCATTGTGTGTCATTATGTGTATTTTAACATCAACATGTTATGTGCATCCTCTCTTGTTTTCAAATGTAAATCATCCCCAGCTGTTCACACATTTTAGGCCAGGCCTTTCCAGACTGACCCCCTAATGTCATTTTTGACCATCCCCCTTGCCGACTACTCTCAAAATAATGTCACAAGTCTCCTTATTTCCTCCAGCGTCACACATAACGGTCCTGTTGCTGAACTGTAGAAGCAGGAAACACGCATGTCTGTGCTGATATGACTTTGGCTATAGCATTACTCAGCATTTTTGCTTCTCCACCCAAATCTACCAATCTAACCACATTTAAGATCTCAAGCGGCGAGGCTTTGAGTATGTGACACATTGAGGACGTGCCTCTTAGGTGAATCCCCTTTTTCTTTCACTCAAAGTGGATGAGAATGAGGAAGAAGGAATACTGAAAATGACTGAACGGACAGAATGGACGACGGAGGTGGGATCTTAAGAGAAGAAGCCAGAAGGAGCTGGAGGAGGGGGGCGGCTGTCAGCTGTGCTCTGCCTCACAAGCCTGCCCATAAAGCTCAGCCAATAGGAGCAGAGTGAGTGGGCAGGGCTTTAGCCGTTCCCCATCCTAGCCTCTGCTGCATCTCATGCAAGCGCATTATATGCAGCTTGACTTCCTAGGCCGAGGAAAGTCAGACATTGCCGTAGCGCTGGGAGGGAACACCCCTACATGCCGGCTTCTCGTTTTACAGTAAACACACGTTGCTTCTGGGCTCAAATTGTTCGCCTGCCTCACTGGAAAGGATCGTAAGGCTTGTCCTTCTCTCTTCTCTTGCGTTTTCTCCAAAGAGCTGAAGCAGGATGATAGCGGCACAGCTTCTGGCCTACTACTTCACTGAACTGAAGGATGACCAGGTCAAAAAGGTGAGTTTCATTATTTGTCTTTAACCAGTGATGTTCAAATGCATCCTCACTTGTCCTTGCGAGCATGTGTGAGCTTTTCCAGACGCATGACAACAGGTGACACAGGCCTGCATTTTAGAGTAGAGGGTCGTGAGATGCTCCTCGTCTCACGTCCCTCCATCTGCAGCTTCTACGTCACACGATGTGCGACGGCGACGATGAGAGGACGAGGTATACCCTTGCAAATGACACAATGCCATCGCCATAGGTTGTCGGGGTCATGCTGCAATGTCCTTGAAAGCAGGATGTGGGGCGTCATGGAGCTGCCATGAGGAGAGGAACGATTTTGAGTGTGTGTGTGTGTGTGTGTCTCTCTGTGTGAACGTGCTTATTGGAGAGTACGTCTCTGAGTGGGGGAAGGTGGTCCTGAGCATCAACCCCCCTCCCCGGTAGGAAGAGTGTCGGGTTTCAACAGCTGACTTACGGCGTGCCTTTGCCAGAGAGTTTGCCCGTGTTTAAATGCAATTGTAGAGGGAGGAAAAGATGTGTAAACAGAGCAGGACTGCGTGTATGCACATGCCTGTGTGTCTCGCTTTGAAAATATGCAGTCTTCATATTTTAACTATGTGTTAGCATGAAAAAATAATGTCATTATTTTATAATTATTATTTTTATTAATTGTCTATTTTTTCGTAAATATGTTTTAATGTAAAAAGATTTAATAATGTAATATGTATGAATTCACTGAAGAACTTACGGGCCAAAATGTTTGATTGTTCTCCTGCTGCAAAATTAAAATGAATCGCCCAAAAAGTGATTAAGACGATGAAGCGAGTGCGGATCCCTGACTAAAAACTGTAAAAAACACCAACTTGATTTTTAAATCACTCTCGTGACTTTTTGTGTTACTCAATAGTTTCTTTAACATAACTGAAGTACTCTTAATATAAGCATTACACGTTAGGATATTTAATACTAGTTGGTTTATACCTTATAAACCACCCTATAATACCACCTGTTGCGTATAAATTTCCTAAAATCCATTAAAATATCTTTTCCTCTATTATTTCTATATAGATATATCATATATATCTAATATTATACTCATATAGATATATATATATTGCAGCTTATCAGATACCTATTTTTGAAGCAGGATATTTCCTCCCATTGTTTATTATTCGAGTAAATCCGTAATTACCATTATATTGCGCTTGAATTGATTTTCTATTGTATACTATTTCTGAAAACATTTTTGCACAAATCATAATTTCCTATTTTTTGTCTCAACTCCCTTTTTAAATTAGAGTTGCATATGTGCCCATTCCTCTCTGGCAAGTGTTCTTTCAAAAGTCATCATGGTTTGGATACAAGTTCAGAATATTTTATATACCTCTTATGAATTTCCACAGCATGTTTTTTAGGTTTAATTACACTACTATTCTATCATTTTTTATTTATTTTTTTAAATGGCTATCTATTTTTTCATTTTTAGTTTTAGTAATTTTATGTGTTTCTGTCATTTTATTAGTTTGTTTTTATATTTTTATTTAGCTTGAATTTATTAAGTAGTAATTCAACTTATTTCAGTTAATTGCCAAAGCAAAAGGTTTACATTTTTTAAGTTTACGTTTTTCATCTAACATCTATATTTTATGTTTTTCAGCTTTATTTCAATTAACAATTTTTTATAGTTTTAGTTAACAATAGCAACACTGTTCCACAGAAGCCCAATTACACTTCAGAGTAAGAAGCAGCAGTTGTATCATGTAACATGGTTACTATAACAACATGTAAGGCATGACAGCCTAAAATGAAATCCATCCTGTGTGATTCAGTTGCGCACCTGCATGCTACTCATTTCTGATAAGAGTTTTATGACCCATAGATGTCATACATATAATTTGATTATAAAAGTTATTCATTGCTAATGTGACAGGAAGTTTGTGAATAAGCAGTTAAACAGTGGTGAAGCATAGCGTATATGACATAGCCTTTGCAAACAAATCACACAGACAGAAGAATATGTCAGTGCTCTTAGCATATTTAAAGATAAAGCCATCATTCTCCTCACCCTCATTGAGACAGTTATGGCAGCTTTACCACTGCTCTCATGTTTTTATGAGGAAGTTGGATGTTAGTCATGCTGGTTACGCAATGCCCTATTTTACACAATCTCCTAGTAGTGTTTTTTAACAAACCAAATTCAACAACTTGAAAGAGATTGCAGTAATCTTAAAGGGTTAGTTCACCCAAAAATGAAAATTGGCTTGTGTTTTACTCACCCTTGAAGCATCCTATTTGTGTATGACTTTCTTTTTTCAGACGAATCCAGTCTGAGTTTTATTAAAAATTGTCCTGGCTATTCCAAACAGTCAGCAGTCCATTGCAGTCAGCGGGTGTTGCAGTTGAACAGTCCACCAGTCGTCAAATAAAGCGTTTCAGCCGCAGTCGCTTCCCATAATAACAACAGTGCCTTCAACACCGTCTCAGGGGTATTAATAGCCCGTCCCTCTCTGTTCTGAATCCATTGCATTTTTTTGCGTATACTTACGCACAAAATATCCATACTCAAACGAATAAACCTTTTCTTCTCACTTCCGTTATGCTTTCCATAAGCGAGGCTTTCTGGCGGATACGCAGGACGGATTTGCAGCTGCGTGCCTCTGAGATATGCCTCTAGCGTTTCCGCTCAGTTTTTGTTTTAGCAAGAGCAGCAAAGGAGCAAAGCTTTATCTCTACGCTTTAGCACTCATGCTGTCGCACATAACCAGCCCCCTCTCCGCTCTCTTTGGCTCTTATATCGAAACTCCTCCGACACTTTTTCTTTGCATACATTTTCCTCTCGGCTTTGTACTTCTAGTGCGTGCACCTGTTGCGTTTTGTTGTCTCTCCCGCATCTCTCGTCGTCACTCATCACGCGATACCCCGCCCGATCTGTGCTACGCAATCACCCTTGCCGCGACTCCTCCCGTGTATGCCAGTGGCGGAATTGATATAAAATGATTTCTTACGTTTGAACAGTGTATAATTTATCTCCTTACAAAAACACATGGATTCACTTACTAGCACAGGCCTTACTTCACCCCCGATCGCTCCGTGTGCATTTCACGTTCTTATTATTGATCCGTCGCTATGCTTCTATTGACTACTTGGGGACTGTTCGCTGACTGCGATGATTGAGCTTGGAATAGCCAGGACAATTTCTTAATACAGCACCTCTTCACTTCTGATTCGTCCTAACGAAGAACAGGTTCACACTTACTCCTCTCACGATGCTTCATAGGGTGAGCGTTACAACTCCACACACAAGCCAATGTCTTCTTTTTTTTTGTGGTGCAACCTAATCCCTTTAAGCTCATAAAAATTTACCATTTGCCTTACCGTTGTGGAAAGAAATTTTCGAACTAATGGCTAAATATATACAAAATTAATAATACTTCGCCAAAGTTTGGGAACACAGTATGAATACATATATAATTAACATAATGAAAAATATCTTTTTGTAGCATATTCGGCACGCCTACTTGAAAACATCCAATCACCAGCAAGCGTATCGACACTACGCACTCTGCTGCTCATTACTTAAATTAACACCAATATCCAGCAGATCCTGCGCACACCCGCTTCTAAGCCTACTAAATCTCTCATATGCTCACAATAAAGTTAGACTTAAATCATGCCGAGTCATCAGCGATATTTGCCAGCTCACGAGCAGGTGCTTCGACTGGTTCTACACAGTATTATATCTCTCACTTTTTCGTTGCTGTCGCTCATTCCCACGACTCATTGAAACCTCTTTCTCCCCTACGCCTCTTCTTGACTACAGCATCTGTTGTAGTTATCAATCATTACTGCCCATAGATTTCTGGTACGTCTGCATAGTCTCCCCCAGCCGTGGCCATATTGTTCACCCCGGATCACCATCATTGACCACCCTACCCTCCTCACGCGGACAGCGCAATTGACTTCCTTGCCCCCATCTCATGTTCATCAATGCTGATTACTAACAAACACCTGCGTGCTTTAGAAAAAATGGGGGCAAAAGGCACAATGTAATGACGAGACCCTCTCTGTCCACTGGCTATTCCATCCCTCTTCCCATGGCCCGCTTCCGAAGGGAAATGGAGAATGGACTGGGACGAGACACTAACCCGACAGCTACTGTCAAGATGCTGCCCACCTTTGTAAGGTCCATTCCTGATGGATCAGGTGAGCTTATCATTTTTATGGCCGCAAATCGTAAATAAATGGGTTGTATAAATACAAGACTTTTATCTGGTGACAGAATCCTTAAATAATTACAAAAGCTTGCTTTGGTCGAAAATGAGAAAGGAATATGCCGTGTATAGAAATAAGAATCAGCCTGGGCTTTCCTCATAAATTATAGTGTCAAGCAAACTGTGGAGTCTGCAGTTCTGTCCATCAGGGCAAATCAGTCTCAAAAAGAAATGTCAGCTTTCTTCATTGTACTTCTTTTAAATGGTCTGACAAAAGAAAGAACAATAAGTTTGACCAAAATGTAGTTTTCTGAACCGAAGAGATGAGATGCTTACATTTGAATAAATGCCTTAAGTGAATGCCCTCAGAGATAAGGTTACAACCTTAGATTACAACCTTAGAAGGTATTCATTAAAGGCTGTTTGCAAGCTGTGAAGAAAACTAGTTTAACCAGTATTGCTGCAGGTGTAGATTTCCCATAGCACAAAAAGTGCTGGCAATCTGAATTATCACTTTAACTGTTTGTTTATTCCATTCTTAAAATGCATATTCAGTTCTGCACGTTTTACTCATTTCCCAAGAATCTGCATCAAGGCTAAATAATGGTTACATCTGAAACATTTTAAAGTCACAATCTGGTTAGATTCTTTTAAATGGCTTTTGAAATAATAACCTTTGCCTGCCTCCAAATGTATTTACAATGCAAATTTTACCAAAGAACAGAATGGGGTGAATCTACTACTGAGTGCTCACAATATTGAACCAATTTTCCCCATGCCACAACACACTGAAAGCTGCACTGACATGTGCTCATGCCTTTCTACATGACCTGCAGCATCCAACCAAATTTATTGGGTTACATCACGGATTATATGAGCTGTAATCCCAGTCAGATTGGCATGTGAAAGTTGACTTCAGTGCAATTTGTCAGCATCCCTACTACAATGTGTTCTGCAAGGCAGTTTCATTCTAGTTAGTGATGGCAGATTTATTGCTCCTGCACCATCAATGTAATTCAAAGCAATTATAACAACATGGACAAATCTAATTGATTTTGAGTCCACATCAATAATCCATCCATCACTTCAATATGTAGCATAATATACATACATTAAGTCCAGAATATCTTGTCAAGAGCAGCTCCCTAGTCCTAAAGTGCTGGAAACTACATCATAAACAATGCTATATATAGATTCTGACCTATTAACATCCTAATGACAAAATGCCTGAGTGTGTACAGCAAGTCTGTACTACTCTATATGAAAATGCCCACAACAACTAAATCTGTTTTTGTGGTTTGATGTGATTTTAGATGTTATCATATAGAGATATAGGGCCTCATTTATCAATCTAACGTAGAAACGAGCGCAGATCTGTGCGCACAAATCAACTTACGACAGAGTTCACGTGTGATTTATGAAACATTCGTATGCCGCCAATTTCATTGTACGAATGATCGCACATTGATAAAAGTGGGGGCAGAAAACAATCGTTATTTGAATATCACGCCCCTAAAACACCCAGGTTTAGAAGCCTCGCCCTAGAGTTTACGACACGGAGAAACGAACCCGGCCACACAGAGGAGTACTTCGCTAAAGAGAAATTGATCTTTACTTCCAAAACACCCGTTACCCTTGTAATGGGGGGGGGGGTGGGGGCAGGGAATTGCAAACAATTAGGCTAAATTAATTTATGTAATTTATATGTATATTAGAATACTGGTAAATATAAACAGCCTATTTGTTCCCCTCACTCTACAACAAATATTTTAATTTTAACGGTATTCAGAACAGAACAAGAAGGAAAAATAATTAGTTATAAAATTTTATATTAAACTATAAAGTAAAACAAATTAGGCTATAGTGGCATTTATTATAAACCGCATACAAATGTCAAGCAAACTGAAACGGCATTGGGCTCACGCGCCTGTCTCATACCACAAGAATCCAAATGTTTCCATTTTTGCCTTATTTGTAACATTTGTTTGCATAGATATTATTCATTATGTAGCCTAAACATGTCTTTATACTTTAGTCATGTTCTAATATCCGTGTAAAATACTTCACGTGAGCAAAAATGTTTATTGTTTGGGAGCTGCATGCTGATTTTACAGAGGACCTTTTAAAATAAACAGTGTAACTTATGTTTGGTTGACTGCATTTTAGTTTGATGATGAATGGCTGAGATGTCAGGCAACGCTAGAACTAATGTTGTTTGTGTGCGTGAGGCGCCTGTGCGATCAGATTGATTAAATCAAATAAAGATATAAAGATATAAAGAAAATAAATTAAATGCATTAGTGTCACAAAAACGAGCATAACCTATACTTGTTGCACAGTGTTTCCCTCCCCCTTTTGTTAATCTTTTAATTATATTATAGCTTATTATATATTTTGTGTGATCCTATTGATTTTATCCCTTTTAGAAACTTAATTTCAGTTTTTCTCCTTTCACAGAAGCGCTGCAGGTGCATGATGTGATGATTGAATCCTCATGGTCGTTTATGCTGCTATTCGCGCATATAAAGCTAAAGCCCTGTACACAACAACACCAAAAAGCCATTATAATCATACTGGTTACCGATCGACTAATTAGCTTCGTTTGACGGTCAGGAATATAAACATGAACAAATGCTGTCAATCTCAAGAAAAAAAAAAAAAAAAAAACAATCTCCACCGTATTACTAATGCTCTGCGCAAGTTCAGGTAACTCAAAACTTGCGTACACGAGCTGAGACCAGACGTGAGATTGGATCGTAGCCACCGCTCACGTCCATATTGATAAATTCCAAATTTTGCGTTGAAACGACCGTACGCTCAATTTTCTGTCGTACGTTCGTTTCGTAAATGAGGCCCATTAAGTTTACTAAAGATCAATTCAGTTATTAAAAAAATACCTTTAGGTTGCCGAATAGGTTGCAGAGTTTTGCTACGAAACCCTTTCATACGATTAACGTTTTACTGTAGTAACCTGTGACTCCAGTTAACTGACCTTTCAAGTTGATGCTGAGTTTACAGTATTAAAGATCTTCACACTCCCAGACACCTCATTTCTAACCTAGAAACAGAAGACAGCAAGAAAAAAGAAAGGCATTTGATTTTCAGTGTTGCTTGGCAACAAGCACTGCACATAATATCGACAATCTGGACACGTCGAGGAGCCCCAAGAACCAAAAAAGACAGTTACTGAGAGCATTTCTGACCTAACGCAAACATCTCTTGGCATTACTCTTTCTCTGTTTCTCTGTTAATCTATGGCGCAAACAGACTTGTTGTTAATCACCATTTTACTGCAAACATTTTCTGAAGAATCTGTTGGTAAGAATTCACGATTTCTCGCTGTGAGACTGCTGCCTGGGGTGATATGTCTTTGTCCAACTCGGGATAAAAACAGCATTCCTGATTTAGCCCCCTTTGTCACGACCAAAATAAATGTTAATGGCCAGTCTCACTATTACAAGAATGGTACACTATACCCAATCAAGTTTCTGCCTTGTTGTCATAAGGATAACAGCGTCAGTGTCCTTTAGGTAGCTTAATAAAGCAATTTCCAGAAGGGGAACGTTCTAACTAGTCTAATGTTACATGTTTTTAAGTATATTTAAGGGATAGCTCACCTAAAAATAACAATTCTGTCATCATTTACACACCCTCCTGCATTTAAGTTAACCTGTGAACTCTTGATAGTAGAAAAATACTTATAACATTGATGATTTCTCTAATTCATTTTCAGAGAAGGGAGATTTCATTGCCCTGGATCTGGGCGGCTCTAATTTCCGTATTCTGCGGGTCAAAGTGTCTCATGAGAAGAAACAGACAGTGCAGATGGAAAGTCAGATATACGAGACTCCAGAGGACATCATTCACGGCAGCGGATCACGGGTACAAGACCAGTTCTTGGTCCACCTGAAATCATAAACAACCAGTTTTTGTTGAGAATATTTGTGTATATAAATTAATATTGAACAATGTCATCTGAACAGCCAATGTATGTTTACAATCAAACATTGTGTGTTTAAAGTGGTCATATGATGCGATTTCAAGTTTTCCTTTCTCTTTGGAGTGTTACAAGCTGTTAGTGAATAGATAAGGTCCCTAAAGTTGCAAAGACGAAAGTCTCAAACCCAAAGAGATATTCTTTATAAAAGTTAAGACTGGTCCATGCCCTCGTAAAACGCCTCGTTTAAACACGCCCCCACATGTCTACGTCACGATGTGGGAAGATTTGCAAAATACCGCCCAAATGTTCAAGCAAAGAAAGAAGGTGTGACTTTATTGTTGCTGCTACCGCCGCCGCCATGTTGTGAAGACGCTGTGCGTTTCATTGTGAAAGTGAAAATACTTTGTTTGGCCTTCCAAAGAGGACACGACTAGAAATCAGTGGTTAAGTTGTATTTACAACACTGTTCCAGAACAGTTCAGAATCAGAATCAGAATCAGAATGAGTTTTTATTGCCAGGTATGTTTACACATACGAGGAATTTGTTTTCATGACAGAAGCTCCACAGTGTAACAGAATGACAGTGACAGAAAAAAACACAGATAATAAAAATAAAAATAGAACAAGTAAATAAGGAATAAAAATATACAAATCGACAATTGTATGTACAGGTATATTACAATAGACAGTTGTATATAACAATAGACAGTTGTATGTTCAGGTATATTATGTGCAAATTGAAATATAGACTAAGTGTGTGTGTTAGATAAGTAAGTGTATGAGTGTATAAATAGTGTGTGTTCCACAGTTATTGTCAAGTGTTCATGAGATGGATGGCCTGAGGGAAGAAACTGTTCCTGTGTCTGGTCGTTCTGGTGCTCAGAGCTCTGTAGCGTCGACCAGATGGCAACAGTTCAAAGAGGGAGTGTGCTGGATGTGAGGGGTCCAGAGTGATTCTGCCAGCCCTTTTGCTCACTCTGGACGAGTACAGTTCTTGGAGAGAAGGGAGGGTTGTACCAATGATTCGCTCAGCAGTCCGACTACCCTCTAAGTCTTCTGATGTCCGTTTGGTAGCTGAGCTGAACCAGACAGTTATCGAAGTGCAGAGGACAGATTCAATAATGGCGGAGTAGTACTGTTTCAGCAGCTCCTGTGGCATGTTGAACTTCCTCAGCTGGCGAGGAAGTACAACCTCTGCTGGGCCTTTTTCACAATGGAGTCAATGTGAGTGTCCCACTTCAGGTCCTGAGAGATTGTGGTGCCCAGGAACCTGAATGACTCCACTGCAGTCACAGTGCTGTCCATGATGGTGAGTGGGGGGAGTGCAGGGGGGTTTCTCCTGAAGTCCATGATCATCTCCACAGTTTTGAGCGTGTTGAGCTCCAGGTTGTTGAGACTGCACCAGGCAGCCAGCTCTTTAACCTCATGTCTGTAAGCATACTCGTCACCGTCCTGAATGAGGCCGATGAGCGTGGTGTCGTCTGCAAACTTCAGGAGCTTGACAGAGGGTCTTTAGATGTGCAGTCGTTGGTGTACAGGGAGAAGAGCAGTGGAGAGAGAACACAACCCTGAGGAGCTCCAGTGCTGATCGTACGGGTGCTGGATGTGTATTTTCCCAGCCTCACTAGCTGCTGCCTGTCTGTCAGGAAGCTGTTGATCCACTGACAGACGGAGGTGGGCACAGAGAGCTGAGTTAGTTTGGGCAGGAGGAAGTTTGGGATGATAGTGTTAAAAGCCGAGCTGAAATCCACAAACAGGATCCTCACATAAGACCCTAGTCTGTCTAGATGTTGCAGAACACAAAGCAGTCCCATGTTTACTGCATCGTCCAAAGACCTGTTTGCTCTGTAGGCAAACTAAAGAGGATCCAGCAAGGGTCCAGTAAAATCCTTCAGGTGGGCCAGCACCAGTTTTCAAAAGACTTCATGACCACAGACGTTAGAGCCACAGGTCTGTAGTCATTAAGTCCAGTAATTTTGGGTTTCTTTGGGACGGGGATGATGGTGGAGCGTTTGAAGCATGAAGGGACTTCTTACAGCTCCAGTGATCTATTGAAGATATCTGTGTGAAGATGGGGGTCAGCTGGTCAGCATAGGATTTCAGACAGACTGGTGTAACAGTCTGGTCCTGGTGCTTTTTTCCTTTTCTGCTTTCGGAAGACCTGGCGCACCTCTTCTTCTCTGATCTGAATTGCAGGTGTGGGGGATAGGGGGGTTGTTGGAGGTGTGAATGGGTGTGTGGAGAGGTGTTCAGGGCGGGTGGGGTGTCTTTTCAAACCTGCAGTAGAACTCGTTCTGATCGTCTGCCAGGTGTTGATTCTCCGCATTGCTGGGGGATGGTGTCTTGTAGTTGGGGATTTCTTTTAGACTTTTCCACACTGATGCCGAGTCACTGGAAGAGAATTTAATCCTTATTCTTTCTGAATAATTCCTCTTTGCCACTCTGATCTCCTTTTCCAGTGTGTATTTAGCCTGTTTATACAAGACATTAACCCCCTTCCTGTGAGCATCTTCTTTGACCTGACGGAGCTGTCTGAGTTTTGCAGTGAACCAGGGTTTGTCATTGTTGTAAGTTAAGTGAGACCTGGTAGGAATGCACATGTCTTCACAAAAACTGATATAAGATGTTACAGTCTCAGTGAGCTCGTCCAGATCGGTGGCAGCAGCTTCAAAGACGCTCCAATCAGTGATGTCAAAACAAGCTTTTAAATCCTGCTTAGTTAGTCCATCTTTTTACAGTCCTTAATAAGTTTACCTGATTTCAGTTTCTGCCTGTAGGTCGGTATAAGATGAACCAAGCAGTGATCAGAGAGCCCCAAAGCTGCTCGTGGGACAGAGTGATATGCATTCTTTATTGTGGTGTAACAGTGATCCAATATATTACTGTCTCTGGTGGGACATGTGTTGTGCTGTCTGTATTTTGGCAGTTCACTGGAGAGATTGGCTTTATTAAAGTCCCCGAGAATGATTAAAACAGAGTCCGGGTGTTGTTGTTCTGTGTCTGTGATCAGATCAGCGAGTTTCTGTAAAGCGGAGCTCACGTGTACTCAACGCGCTGTCCGGAATGGCGTCTTTCAGCCAGGTTTCCGTGAAACACAGAGCAGCAGAGTTAGAAAAATCCTTATTTGTCCGGGAGAGCAGAATGAGTTCGTCTGTTTTGTTGGGTAGAGAGCGGAAGTTCGCCAGATGGATGCTAGGCAACGGCGTCCTGAATCCGAGCTGTCTGAGCTTCACGAGCGCGCCGGCTCGCTTCCCCCGTCTGCGCGTCCTGAAATGTTTGATCAGCGCCACAGCTCCCCCTACAACAATGTCCAGCAAAACATCCGAACAGTTCAACCCAAATATTCAGATGTGTGCAGCACATTTTATGGAGGACTGTATCCTGAGCCTGGTCGAGTAACTACAATTCTGGCTGTTCTGACTCACAGACTGTAATTAGCCTGCGTTTTCATATTTAAAGAATTTGCAACTGAAGATTCAAACGCGAGTTTTGATCAGTGTAGAGTAACGCTTGTTGTTTGACATTTCTCCGATCACAATGCATACAGGGTTTTATGTTTACGTGGTGCGATGCAACGCAATGCGTAAAAAGATAGTACAAGTCATTATAATCAGTTATGTTTCCACTGGATGCAACAAATGCCTCGTTTGTAATGGGTTTTAAAGTTTTTGTCTCGTCGCGCTGGGACACGGCATCACAGTATGGTAGGGGCATAACATTTCCGTCACACGCTTGAGATATTCGGCCAATCACAACGCACTGGATAGCTGGCCAATCAGAGCACACCTTGCTTTTCAGACCAATGAGCTTTGTAAAAATCGACGCGTTTCAGAAAGGCGGGGCATAGATGAGAAACAATAATGTACAGTATGTGGAAAATAATGTGTTTTTGTACCTTAAACCGCATAAACACATTTCATTACACCAAATACACAAAATAATGTTCTTTTTAGCAACATCATATGACCCCTTTAATATCATATAGTCGATTGTACATTAGACAGCATTCATAATTGTCTCCATTTTGTACATGCTCATTATTTCTTGCAGTTGTTTGACCATGTTGCAGAATGTCTGGGAGACTTCATGGAGAAACAAAAAATTAAAGACAAGAAGCTTTCCATGGGTTTCACGTTCTCATTCCCTTGTGCACACACCAAACTGGATGAGGTAACAGTGCATTAGATTCTATATGGTTTGCCATGAAATTATGACATTTACATTTTATATAGTTCTACTACTGTGTGTTAAAGATCCAATTAATGCATACAAACTTATGACAATATTTTTTACCATTGTATTTTTACAGGCTGTTTTGCTAACATGGACGAAACGCTTCAAGGCCAGTGGGGTTGAGGGAATGGATGTAGTAAAGCTTCTAAATAAAGCCATCAAAAAACGTGGGGTGAGTGATAAAATAATCCCTTATTTTGTGAATGGTATACAGGTGGATATTCATTTTAGACTTCTTACTGAGGGAGTAAACGTGTAATGATTCACTTACAGGACTATGATGCAGATATCATGGCTGTCGTCAACGACACTGTGGGAACTATGATGACCTGTGGCTTTGATGACCAGCGCTGTGAAGTCGGCATTATTATTGGTAAAAATATTTATCCTAATATCTCTTTATTTTATATATTTGATCAGACTCTTAAATGGACTTCAAAAGAGTTTAAAATTAGAATTGTAAAGCTGTAATGCCCATTTGAATCACATAAATTCAAATTTGCTCACAGCAACATTGTAAAATTAACTTCCCTCAGTGTACAGATCAATGGTGAATACCACAAATATACTTGATATGCTCAATCAAAGCTTCTGGATTCTTGAACATCTGCCATGGCATATGCTGCTGTGATCCCTCAGGTACCGGCACTAATGCATGTTACATGGAGGAGCTCAGACACCTTGATCTGGTGGAGGGAGATGAAGGGAGGATGTGTATTAATACTGAATGGGGGGCATTTGGAGACGACGGCACATTGGAGGATATCCGAACTGAGTTTGACAGGGAGATTGATCGTGGGTCCCTCAACCCCGGCAAGCAGTTGTAAGTCACAGAACTTTAAAAGCTCTCAAAAATTTCAGCCTATTTTATCATAACATTTGAAGAGGTAAAGGTGAGTGTTGGCTGTTTTCAGGTTTGAGAAGATGGTCAGTGGGATGTACATGGGTGAGTTGGTGAGGCTGATCTTGGTCAAGATGGCTAAGGAAGGCCTGCTGTTTGAGGGCCGCATCACCCCAGAGCTGCTTACAAAAGGAAAAATTGAAACCAAGCATGTTTCTGCAATTGAGAAGTGAGCTGTCATTCATTTCATTATGGTCATTATTTATTCGATAATAAGATTCATTAAAAAAAATTTCAAGCATTTTAAGGTATATTAAAACATTCTAAAATACATGTTAATTTGAGTTTTATCTAAGTGTTGAGTTTATAAACATTTTTTTTAGAAATTATTATCTAACTTTCATTTTAAAAATTTACTTAATTCTAATTTGAAAAATTGAATCACTGTCACTAGTGGGCTGAAATTAAAGAAATAGTTCACCCCCCAAAAATTTACTCACCCTCAGGCCATCCATGAGTTTGTTTCTTCATCTGAACAGATTTGGAGAAATTTACCATTACATCACTTCCTCACCAATGGATCCTTTGCAGTGAATGGGTGTCGTCAGAATGAAAGTCCAAACAGCTAATAAAAACATTACTGCAATCCACAAGTAATCCACACATCTCCATCAATCAACATTCCATCAGTTAACGCCTTATGACAAGCTGTGTTTGTAAAAAACAAATCTATCATGAAGGTGTTTTTTTACAGTTTCATTTGTTTGTTACATGCAGCATTTCACTTCACGAGACATTGATTAATGGATTGGAGTCATGTTGTGGATTATTTTGATGATTTTTATCAGCTGTTTGAGCTCTCATTCTGACGGCACCCATTCACTGCAGGTGATCCAGAGGTGAGCAGTGAGGTATTGCTAAATTTCTCCAAATCTGTTCCAATTAACAAAATTATCTTGAATGTCCTGAGGGTAAGCACATTTTTTTTCTATTCCTTATTTTCTTCACTATTCATTTAAAGCCAATATAAATGGCCCTTTGTGACTAAAAATCCTGATATTTTAAACCTTACAACAGTACCACATTTTCTTTAGGAGCAAAGAGGGACTTACCAAAGCCAAGGAGATTTTGACACGCTTGGGTGTAGAGCCATCTGAAGATGACTGCATTGCTGTGCAGCATGTTTGCGCTATTGTCTCTTTTCGCTCTGCAAATCTAATTGCTGCTACTCTGGGTGCAATCCTTACACGTCTTAAGGACAATAAGAACACCCCGCGCCTCCGCACCACAGTGGGCATCGATGGCTCCCTCTACAAGATGCATCCACAGTGAGTATAACATTCAGATCATCAAATCACACTAAAACATGACTTATCAGTAATACTATGTACCCAGCATGCTTAGTAAGTCATTACAGAGGGTTATGGGAATACATCTGCAGGTGCATGTGACACCCTGAGTGTGCGAACCCTCTTGAGGACTCTTCAGACAAAGGCGAGTTCTATTAATAAACATTGAGTAGGTTTCCATAGGAGCAGCTGCGCCTCTATTTGTTGTGACACTCTACTCACGGACCTTATCTGGACACTAAATTGGATGTTACAAGGTCACAGAGGGATTAGTTGAAAGATTAAAGACTAAATTGATATGCCATTCATGTCACCTATTCACAACAATTTACAGGCCTCTTTGAATGTCAGAATAGACAGCAAGTCTTTAAATAAACCTGAAAGGCATAGTAGTGTTCTGTACTCAGTGAAACTTGAGAGATAGGCTACTGCGAATGAGATACGGCAACAGCAGGACAGTATGTTGCGCAAGAACACTGTCTTTCAGCTGCCTTTAATAATAATGGTAATAAGCTGGATATCAGTGAAATTATATTTTATACAAAAGCCATACAAAAACTGTCCAAATAATGTTTTGCTTGACATTAGATCTCTACATGACGCTTTGGAATACTCGATTCTGATTAACCACTCTCTGCGTTCAAAGTGGCCGTTCACACAGAACGCTTTTTGTTTCCCTTCACCGTTCCACTCGCACCGCGGAGTCCTAAAAACGCGGCGCTCAAGTTAAACATTTTAACAATGGGCTATTCACACAGAACGCATTTTCCCGTTGAAAAAAAAAGTCCCAAAGGCGAACTTACCGTGCGCAGTGTTTTAGGAACGCTGTGTAACATGTCACGCTCCAGTTGGTACAAATGACCCGAGCGTGCCGTGACGGTCAAACACGTTCGTCTAGCATGTTTACATAGAAAAACAATGAAAAAGCAGGGTGCAGTGGACGATTTAAAAGCAAACACGTGCTGTGTGAACTAACTGGTATAATGACGGTTAACTACAACCAGTATGTATCCCGTTTCACAGGTTTCGGGGTCTATGTAGCACTATATCTTCAATAGCAAGCGGTGTGATATTTCAGTAGGCCTAATAAATACGGAGAATTAACATTGAGTAACTTATCATTTTAGACACATTGTTGGTTACTTGTGTACTGCTAAGCTGTAATCATTCCACACAGAAATTAACTCTCCGTTGCCAACAATTAGTGGTGTTTCATTCCTGCACTGAATCAGCTTTTTGAACGAATCCGTTGAATAAATGATTCATGGACTCACTCATAAAGAAAGTCACTTACTGTGTTCCTTAATGAATAATTTTACCTACTTGAAATGTAACCTACAGAAAGAGTCGGTCAAAATTCCCTACCAGTAATACACATTAGACACATCCACATTTGAATCCACATCCGTTTGTTTCTGCCAGGTATGCCTGCCGGTTGCACAAAACTGTGCGTCGTCTGGTGCCGGAGTCTGACGTTCGCTTCTTGCTCTCTGAGAGTGGAAGTGGCAAAGGAGCTGCAATGGTCACTGCTTGGGCTTCCCGGTTGGCCGATCAGACACGTCAGATTGCTGAGACTCTGGCAGAGTTCCGCTTGACCAAAGAACAACTGCTGGAGGTAAAAAAGAGAATGAGAACTGAGATCCAGAATGGATTGAGCAAGAATACCCAAAGCACAGCCACCGTCAGGATGTTGCCCACCTATGTGCGGAGCACCCCGGATGGAACAGGTGAAAGATCTACAGTAATACTGTGTATTTTCCTAAAAATAGGCAGACAAACCACAAGAATGATATGCAGTGATCCCCCAGATATAATCTGCCATTCCTTCACTGCAAAAAAAAAATAAAATAAATAAATGCAGTGTTATAATGCAGTATTGCAGTATTCACCCACCTGCTCCTCTGCTATGAGTAAATTAAATTCTCTTTATCCCTGTTGAATTGCATCATAGTATAATCCCAGGCTTACTCAATACAGGCACATGATGTTGTATTTTATCCCTGATGGTGATTTAAGGTGAAGGGTTTTAATATGCAACTCAGTTAAGAAAAGTGCATACAGATGTGTTTTCACCATCCAATCAATATCAATAATGAACAAATGTGCTGAGAATTCAAAACCTTCTAAATTCACAAATAGAGCAATAAAATGAAACGACAGCACAGGAACTTTATGCTGTCTAAAATCCTCTCATTCTTATACTAAATTATAAATTTGGCATTATTAAATACATTTTTGTATTATGCACGATTCATGACTTCTCTGTATTCCTATATTTTCTCTTTTATATAGAAAATGGTGACTTTTTGGCTCTGGATCTTGGAGGTACAAACTTCAGGGTGCTTTTGGTAAAGATTCGCAGTGGCAAGAGACGAACTGTGGAGATGCATAATAAAATCTATGCCATTCCCATCGAAGTAATGCAAGGCACCGGAGACGAGGTGTGTAGTCATATTTGCACCTTGTTAAAAGACTAGACTTACTCAAAAATCATCTTTTATATAGTTTTATGTATCATGTGACATTGAAGACTGGGGTAATAGCTGCTGAAAATTTAGCTTTAGGAAAAAATTTTTTTTTAATTATTTTAAATTGTAATGCTATTTCACAATATTCCCATTTTTGCTGTTTTATTGATTAATGACTACTTAATGCTTAATAACAATTTTTTATCTCTAAATAAAGGCAACATTTCAACACTAAATGATTGTAATTGCTGTTCCACACCACCTGCAGCTATTTGATCACATTGTATACTGCATATCTGACTTCCTGGACTATATGGGGATGAAGAACGCCCGTCTGCCTCTGGGTTTTACCTTTTCCTTCCCCTGCAGACAAACTAGTCTGGATGCGGTGAGCTGCCTGTTTGCTCATTCAGCTTCATTTGCTCATCTATTGAATAAAATCCTGATGATTTTTCATGCTTTGATGGATACAGGGAATTCTGGTAAATTGGACAAAGGGCTTTAAAGCCACAGACTGTGAAGGAGAAGATGTTGTCGGCCTCCTGAGAGAGGCGATCAAAAGAAGAGAGGTGAGTTATGGCATACTGTCACAAATATGGCAAGATGACACAAGATTTGAAAGAGTTATTCATTTTTTGTGTGTGTATTATGTACAGGAGTTTGATTTGGACGTTGTAGCCGTAGTGAATGACACAGTGGGGACAATGATGACCTGTGCATATGAGGAACCCACATGTGAGGTTGGGTTAATTGCAGGTAAATACAGTACAATACAATGTATTATCAAATAATATTCAATATATCAAATGTGACAACAAATAATAAAATTGTAACTCTAAATTTTAAAGAGTGTTATAAACATTTGAGTTAAGAGAAAATGCTACGTGTGCTTTTAGGAACGGGTAGCAATGCCTGCTACATGGAGGAAATGCGAAACATTGAGACAGTCGATGGAGTGGACGGCAGGATGTGTGTGAACATGGAGTGGGGAGCATTTGGAGATAATGGCTGCCTGGATGACATCAGGACTCAGTATGATAATGCTGTGGATGATCTCTCCCTCAATGCCGGCAAACAAAAGTGAGCATTTTTACCCAGTCGAGTGTGAGGAAAAGAAAAAATGTTTTGAAAATAAATTGATCCAAATGTTTAAGAAAGCAAATCTGGAAGAATTGGTCAGATGAGGAGCCTACTGTTTGTACCATAATTTAAGAATGTAAATGCAGATGCGGTAAATATTTATAGTGTTGCTGCATATTCTTTTAACAATTCTACAATTCTTTTATATAATAAATAATACTATTTATAGTTTCTGTATTTTTTATTAAATAGATGCATCATTATGGTTTGCATAAGAGACTGCTTTTAAAATCATAAAAAATTGAATCAACCCATACATTTTGAAATAAATTTGTATTATTTTTATGTTTTGTTTTTTATAATCTAAAAACTTAACGTTTCCCCCCCCCCCACAACTTTTAGGTATGAGAAGATGCTGCAGTGGCATGTACCTGGGGGTGAGGATTGTACGGCGGGACATCTTGATTGACTCTTGACAAAGCGCGGCTTCCTCTTAAGGGACAGATCTCTGAGACCCTAGACATCACTAAAGACCAGGGTGGTATCTTCGAACAAGTTCCCTTTCCCAAATGAGAGGAGAGGGTTATGCAGCAGGTTTGTTTTTCTCAGATTTCATTGTCACATTTCATCACGAAAACCAGACATACTGAAATGCTAAAATACATTCTATTTAGAAACATTTCAAACTGCTTAATGGTCATAGCCTGAAATGTTGTTTCTTCCCTTTAGTGACCGTTTGGCGCTACTGCAAGTCAGGTCCATTCTGCAGCATCTGGGCCTGGACAGCACATGTGACGACAGTATTATCGTCAAGGAAGTGTGTGGAGCTGTTTCCCGCAGGGCTGCCCAGATCTGTGGAGCAGGAATGGCTGCTGTTGTAGACAAAATCCGGGAGAATCGTGGTCTGGACCATCTAGACATCACTGTTGGGGTGGATGGCACTCTGTATAAGCTCCATCCACAGTAAGTAAATGCAGAATGAATGTATCTTTAAAAGCTTTTGTGATTTAAGTACAGTACTTATTTCCAGGTAATGGGCGTAAATGTGGTACCTGACCTATGCCCCATTATTCTCTTCAGTTTCTCACGGATAATGCATCATACTGTGAAGGAACTCGCCCCCAACTGCAACGTCAACTTCCTTCTCTCAGAAGATGGAAGCGGGAAAGGTGCCGCCTTGATCACCGCCGTTGGGTGCCGCCTCCGCCAGCAAGAACAAAAGAGCTGAACTCTGTGTCGAACAAGCCCTCAGCTCCTTCTCTGGCTCTCTCAGTGCTTATACATTTCCACTCGCAGCTGTGACTCTGCTCTCATTCACCACGATCTGGCACATTCTTCTGCTCATGCCCAGAGCTGTGATTTGACCCCTTTGCTTTGTATTTTAGTTCCCGTCAGCCTTTCTCAGTGTATGTCTTTGTGTGTTATTAGGTGTTGTCTGTCTGTGTCCACCCAAACTATATGTTAAACTGTTAAATAATAATAATAAACTGTTGTTAAAGTATTTATGGATGTATATTGGAAAAAGGGAAAAAATGTAAACACATTACAAACATTAAAGTTAAGATATTTGACCAAGTATATGAAGATATTTATTTTATTTTTATATTTGATGGTAAACATAACAGGAATGGATACCTGAGGGGAAGAAGGTATTTTGTTGCGATTATGCCAAGCTAATTCCAAACCTCTGCATATTGTCATTTGTCTGTGTGGCAGTTTGTGGTGTGAATATTGCAAAACATTTAAGGAGCATTCGCTAATCATAACAGCCCCCTCATTGGTCACGGTTTAAGTGACGACGACATGCAAGTTCAGTCTCGCAGTCACAGCTGCCTTCCTGAGAATTCAAGCCACTTATACTGGTCGCCGTACAAATTAATAAGGACAGGAAACCGATTGCCTTTGTGTATCCACTTTCTCTGAAATAGTCTTACCCTCTCATTCACAAAGAATTTAGCGGATTGTATCATGCGTATTGCTTTTGTCAGCTTTTTGCTGTGTGTGTATGTTCCCAGTAAATGTCCTTCTGTGTGCCCTGGCTGGTTATTTGTGAGTGATCCTGTGTAGTTGATGTGAGTGAATCTGTGTAGTGGCTCAGAGATCTGATGAATGCATGCCTTATTTGGTAACTGAGGTCTAGCATCCACTGATTTTGTACTATTTCATAGTTGCACTATATAAATAGATGTTCATGGAAAAAGCTATAGGAGAACACCATAAAAATATTTTGATCAACTCAATTTGTGTTATGTGGTGTCCTTCACGGTTGCCCAAACACCATAGCATTTTTTGTTCAGTATTTACATCCTATGTGGTAATTGTTTGTGCAATAAAAGAAATTCCTTTTATATCTATTTTGAATGAATGTATTGAAAGTTGATTTTCCAGGTAATGCGTAATAAGCACACCTGAACAAAATGGTTACATTTTAAAATGATCCTCCAATCACACAGGCTAAATATTTCTTATTGTTACAGTGAAAATGCTGGTTACTAAGTTTCTTGCAGTATTTTTTTATTTACACACTTAGACACTATATGGGCTACTGATTCCACAAAAAAATTACAAATAAATAAAGATTTAAACTTTATCTTAAGGGAGCCAAATATGAGCCTTCTTTGAAAGCTTCAAGGTGTGTAAAGTTATTATTTTTCTGGCTATGATAATTACCAACAAAAAAACCCTGTTTTTAGTACCTTGGGTTCACTATATATCTCTACCTGGCTTATGGCTTTTTGGGGGGGTACCCCCCATCCCAACCCCCTATTTCTAATTTAACATTTTTGTATTTGACAAAAAACAATAAGTAATGAATGCACTAGTAATGCAGTAACGGCCTACAAATACTTTAATTAGATTTCAGCACAGAACAATCTACAACTGAAAACAGATGCTAGAATTCCCTAGATAGGAAATAAGATTTACCACCAAAATCAAATAAAAATATGATATTTGTCCATTACTACATGCCATTATATGTGACGCATAACACAACAAAATAATTTTTATATGGAAAAACAGCTTAATTATCAATTTGTAACATCTAACTGACTTTGAAATGAAAATCTCAGCGGTAAAAACTCATGCGAACATACTAAACTTCTCCTGTAAGAAGCCCTGACAACGCGCACCCCAACCAACATCATGATAGATGTACCCCATAAAGCCACCCTGCACTCATATTAAGATAATACATGCTGTAAAACATTGAGTACCACTGAACTTTAAGTGCGTGTCATGTACAGCGAGAATTACAACTGTTGGTTTTGTTCAGATATGCTTGCCTATATCCCGGGTTACAGGACAGGCTTAAGCCCAGTACCCAGACGCCTACCAAAGTAAGTTTGAGCTGTTTCAACTGAACAAGAAAACTCGCCCCCAAATGAGTGATCTCTTAAAATATGTCAGTTTCATTGTTTTGTCTCAAGATGCACACTAGTAATGTTTTTTTCTAAGGCACGGTTATAAAAATGACTTAAGTGTCCTAATTGATCATGGGCTTAATCCTGGTTTAGTCTAAGCCCTGTCTGTGAAACCAGGCCTTAATGTCTTCGACCACTATAGATAATTAGGCAACACAGATTTCCCAATTCATTTTGATTCTCTTTTTCCAACGTTGTCAATTCAACCCAACAGTCATTGTCCTGCTTACACTGACTGTATATTTCAAATAATCCATACTCTTGACCAAGGGTACAGATGCTCTGACCAGTTTAATGCTGATTTTGCAGTTGTTTTTACATTTAGAGATGCCACTTGACATTTAACCAATATTTACAGCTTAAAACATTCATTGCTCTATTGTGGAGCATGAATTAACATGGTAAATTGTTGTTTAGGTTTAGGGTCGTAATATTTCTGTTTTTGAAAGTCTCCCATATGCTCAGCAAGGCTGCATTAACTTGATCAAAAATACAATAAAAAACTGTAAAGCTGAATTTTCAGTATTCATTACTCCAGTCTACAGTGTCACATGATCCTTCAGAAATCACTCTAATATGCACGGATTTGGTGCTCTAACATTTCTTATTATTATCAATATTGAAAAACAGTTGCAGCTCTTTGCTTAATAGTTTGTGGAAACTGTGATACATTTTTCAGGATGATTTGATGAATAGAAAGTTCAAAATAAAATGTATTTGAAATGTTGTCTGTTGTTTTTATAAATTTAATGTCTTTATTGTCATTTTTTGATCAAGAGCCAAGCATTGTTTCCTGAATATATGCCTAGTAATTTCTTTAAAAAATATCTTACTGACCCCAAACGTTTTGAACAGTATTGTATACAGCATATACAAAATGAACTGATCTATACATATACTAGGACTAGTACTTCAAGCAGCAACACGGAAACAAAAACAGGCTTGGTGCTTATGCCATAGGAGTAGATGAATACTCCACCAGTAATGCCCACTGAATAGAGAACAATAGGAGGGAAAATCTAATTCTGTTGTGAGGTATTATGTGCAAGTATGGCCGTGCTTGATTTTTTAGAATAGCCAACACAAGTGTTTTTCACCCTCAACACTGAAATATTGTAGATTCAGGCCTTGATTAGTTTGGAAGTGGTGTCTTCTGCTTCGTTGACATGATTACGGACCACCACGCTGGTGGTCTCAGTGTGATAACTGCGTCTCATGTGGAAGGTTCTCATGTTCTGCAGTTCCATGTTGTCCTCCTCAGAAACCTTGATGAGGGGGCACCACTGGAACGCTTTGCGAAAACCTGAGCGGAATCTAAAGAAGGACAGCATATGCTAGACGTAAACCTCCTGTGCATTAAGAATGGGACTTCTTGAAGAATAAATACTGATTAAAATTAGGGATCGGGATTGGGATTGAAAACTTTAGGGATCACTGTTCTAGGTTAACTGACATTAATGCAAATGCTGCACTAAATATTCATGTTAATGTGTTTAAAACCATTTTTTCTCCATCTTCAGATGTAATGTGCATTTACCTTTGGTTTAGACAGCAGTAAATGATGGGGTTGTACATAGTGGAACTCATAGCCAGCCAGAAGATGGACAAATAGACCTGCTGGATGTAGTGCTGCTTGTATATGTCCCTGTTGAAGGATGAAGCTCTCCCCAGGGATGGGATGAAGGTAAAGGTAGTGACACGCATTGTTGGTCTAGGGAAAAAAAGCCAACATATTGCAAAGGTCGTCACCACCACTATCATCATCTTCACAACCTTTATTAAATTGCAAAAATGGAATGAATCTTTTTTGCTTTAAACGCAAAGAACTATAATCCAAATCATAAATATCTGCTGCCACCAATGAAAACTCTCTCTGGAGAGGTTTACTATAAAGGACACAAAAGATGGGAGAAAGGGAAGAAAGAAAGCGAGGAAAATTGTCGTGTGGTTTGGGAAAGGAATAAAAAAAAAACCAAAACATATTTCTGGTTCTGCCAGCAGGAAAGAAAAAGCGTTTTGTCCAGAGGAAGGTGTTGTTTGAAACCATTGATTCCTTAAAGATCATGGAAATCCCCCCCCCCCCGAATGTAGCAACCAATGATATGTATCTATTTAGAGTTTAGAAACATGAGAACTGCCTTCATCTCAATGTGCATGTAGATGCATGGCTTAGTTAGGTGACTGGAGAAACTGGAATAAATAACAAAATGGCATGAGTAAAGACTAGCATCACTGACCTTGCGTTTCGCCTGCATCTGGTTCTGGTAGTGGTTTGATGCTTCTCCAGGGATCTCGCTGCCCCACAGCCTCCTTCCCACCAGGCTGTAGGTCACCAACATCACCAGCAGAGGTAGCAAGTAGATCAGGATAATCACAGCAATCTGATACCTAGTGAGATCAAGCATCACTTCATGAGTCAAATCTACATAAATGAACATTTTAGGTAAGAATCCTCTACTGTAATTTAATAATAATAATAAATCCAATGTAATGCCTTTGATGGGCATTAAAATCTTTGACAAGTGCAAAATTACTCTCAGTGTTTAACATCATATGTTTTCCTGGCTGCAAAAAATAGCAATCTCAACCATAGTTATTACTGTGTATTCAAAGGGAATTTATTAACAATTTACTTGTCAGTAAAAATCGAGCAAATACTTGTGTGAATCATACAGAATAAAAGGATACTTTTTTTGTCTTATTTTTCTTACGAGAGCTGATGTTTCCCTCCATAATCGTCAGGCCATTCCACCATACAAACAGTCCGAGGGAAGTAGAAATTTGTGCTGGCGTAATAACACTGAGGAAAAGCCAGTGAAAAAGCCACAGTCCAGATGACCCCGATCAGAACTTTAGTAGTAGTGGAGGAGAGCCTGGGCTTCAGAGGGTGAATTATAGCCATATATCTGTGGATTTCAGCCAACAACCTCATAATGACAGTCAACGTATACCTTTAAATGATAGGCTACCATAAATATGACATATACTATATGAATAACAAAATGGAAAAGGTTGCCAATACCACTTTGTCGACTTTCCCTTATATTGCCATTCAGTGCATTACGGTGCTTTTTTTGGACGGAATTTACTGCATGCATAATGTCACTAAATCAGACTCTTATTCATATCATCAGAGCACAATGTGGAAAGCTATCCACACTCAGCGCGAAGTGTCTCTACCCATTTTGCGCATGAGTCACCAGGTCAACTGGAATCGATTATCCAGGAATATCACAAATGCATGATTTGCGCGCAGTAAAAGGACTTTCATAACTTAAGCCGCGGGTAAATTGCATATTTGACATGTTCGGGGACGTTGCGCGCGCGAACTACATGTGCACAGGTTCTCATTTAGACCCATTGAAAGCTGAATTGTCCTAATCACTTAATCACAATAGATTGCAGCATATAAACGATTTTCAAAACACTTTTAAGATAACCATGACAATTGCTAAAGACAATTACTATATGACAAATTAGTTATTTATCATTAAATGGGGCCAAAATTAATAAGGTTTTTAAAGATTTCTTTTCATAGCAAATACCATTAACTACTTTTGACCGTATGTGGTAGATGGTGGAGCACAGATAAAAGCTTTATACTTTAGCCTTTGAGTTGATGCATTTAGAGCTATTTTCCTCTATGTACAGTGACAAAACCTAACATTTGGCCGAATTAGGTTTATATCCCTGCTGGGGGAAAAAATAACTCTAACCAGCTTCATCAAGGTCTACCAGGTGGATGTCAGTCCACCTGATTCATCATCTATATCAGCTTGGACCAGCTCTTAATATATGACCAGCAAAAAAAAAAAAACTTTTAAACCAGCTGCCATAAGAAGGGTAACAGATCATATAAGAACTTAATGTATGCTTTCAGGAACTTACAAGCTGTAACTGATTTATGACATAGTTAATGTCATGTTAGGATGATGATTAATTATCTTAATCCATGGGAACATGTTATGGTAAAGTTAAAAAGAACTAAAAAGATTATTAATTGCAATTTATAAATTTTACTGTAGTAAAATAACTGCAATGATTTTCAATTAAGTGCTTTGTTGTCTGCTTACCTGTCAACAGCAACAGCCGCCATTGAATAAATACTTGAGAACATTGCTGTTATTGGGAAGACGTTTTGAAATTTACAGTATCCCAAACCAAAATACCAGTCATTGTGCAAAGCGTACACGAAATTAAAGACAGTGTTAAAAGTTGCCATAGATGCATCAGAAAATGCGAGGTTCACAATTAAGTAGTTGGTCACTGTCCTCATGCGTTTATGTGCCAGAATGATCCAAATAACAGTGACATTGCCAATGATGGACACAATTACGATCAAGGAGTATGCAATCGCCCATAGTGCCACCTGCCAGTCCGGCTGCTCAAATAGATTGGTAGAGGTTTCGTTTCCATCTTCCTCGTCGTAGAGAAGAGATGTTGAAAGGGGGTCCAAAGTGGTATCCATCGTAGTTGTCCGTTGTCACAGATGATAAATCAATCTGTATGCTTATTCCAGTGAGTGACTCACTCTGCTGTCCCTACGACATAGTAAACCAGTGTATTTTAGACATTTGCAGCAGTTGATTTTCCAAACTGTGAGTGGTCAGTGCGCATTGTGTCCAAACTGCCTGCTGAAGTGTGTTATTGCGCCTGCAGGGATGATAGCACTGAAAAACTGAAGGAATGTGTGCCAAGTGTTGGAGGTGTGTCGGGTCCATTGCAGTGACGCTGAACGAAACACACTTTTGCCAGCGCGCATTGTGACGCACAGCATCTTGCTTTCCTTCTACTAAAAAGCTGACGATAAGCAACATATTTAATTGGCATGCAATTGACGAGTTAACCGTGCACAGCTTGCTGTCATTAATAATGGCCAAACCCCTGTAGCGTACGCTAATGGAAATATATTACAGTTTAGAGCATGTGTGAGGTCTGCTGTACTTGTTCTGCTGAGACGTTGCTTAGATACCCCTCATTTCCCCAGTTGTGTGAGGTGATATGTTCATTTTGTCAGAGCGGTGAGACAGGTGGGCAGCAGGTGGAGGAAGAGGAGAGTGAGCTATACATTACTCTTATTTGGACACTTCGAGCAGTAGGCTATTCATAGTTTGATGTCCAGAAGAAATAGCTGGGCGGTATGACAAAAATTTTATATCATGGTATTTTTCAAAATTATATCGGTTTCACTGTACATGACGGTATTTTTTGGGTGTTAACCATATTTTCTACTGATGGAGAGAGGAAATACTGCAGTATATTGACTTAGAATGCCCTATTTTACTGTCATGATGAGTGAATATTGTCAAAAAATACCACACTAAACAGTGACTAAACACGACCCCTTTTAATACATGTTAACCAGGAGTCACTCTCATTTATAATCGCGGCATCGTCTGATAAAATCAGCATTAAATAAAGAGCGCTATTGCGGTTGTTTTGGCTATATTAATTTTTTGTCTCATGCAGCGCACTGCCTGCATCGAGTAACAACCTAAAACAAACAAAATAGTGCATGTGATATTAACAGACGAAATACGCTCATATTTATAATTCCAAACAAACAGTAAGCGACAGGTGCTAGGAAACGCTGTTTTGTACTCATTTATTGACGAGTCGACTGCGGGTGCTTCTCTGCCGCTCACTGCACAGAACAGACGCCGAGAGAGGCGACACTTCTCCGGGAAAGTCAGACCTCGCATTCGCGGGACAGCACTGGCGAAATCTTCCAACTGAACCATAGCTAAGGTTTATCCAAAAAAAGTCGCTAGGTTTGTCAGTATGAATATTCTATGGAAAAAAGCCGCTAAAAGGGTCTGAAGGTTGCTTAATCTAGTGCTAAAATCGCGCTCGTGTGTGTGTGAGCGCGGGAGCTGATGGCCAGGGGCGTGGATATTTGTGGCGGTCAAGTGGATATGTGGATGAGTTCTTCTGTGTCATCACGTTCTATTAGTTCTACTGCTTCAGTTTCGGAACTTTCACATTTAGTAACACATACAGCTGTTCCCTCACCACAGTGCAACAGTGAAAAGGGACCCTTTTCAAACAGTGTCGCGTTCCGAACGTTGTTTAAGTGACACACCGGAATTGCGGTATTTTCAAAATTCATATCATAACAAAAATAAAAACCGGTATTCGGTATGAACCGGTATACCGCCCAGCACTACGAATAACTGGCACAAAATTCCATCTCAGCACTTTTGATGAATGGCTACACTATTTTTAATTTTGTGTCTCTGGAAAACTGGATCATTGGTTTGTTAAGTAGGGATATGTGGCAAACAAGTTTTGGTTTGTTTTTTTTTTTTTTTTTTTTTCTGGAGTAAAAGTAAACGTTGCTATTCCCGTCGGGGGTAAGTTGACCAGAGAAAACATACGGCAACATTGCCCAAGTTGCATGTTGTTTGGTACTAGGGTTATTTAAATCAAATATTTATTGTAATTCTTGGGGTTTTATGTATAAAAAAAGTTTATGTATGTAATATTTATTTCCATTAATTAGATATTTTTCATTAAACCCTATAGGTTAGTGAAATCATTCATTGAGTGAAATCATTAAATGTTGCATTGACAATGTTGCTATTATGACATATCTTCGCTCTTTTAATGTGCTATTAAATATGTAAAATTACTTGGTAGAATGAATCTCCTTGTCACAATTCACTCGGGGAGCAAGGAACGAGGAAACGAGGAGTACTTGAATAACACAGTCTTTAATAATCAACAGGAAAACCCAGAACAAGGAGGACATTCAACAAGTAGACCCAACAAACAAGAACTGAAAGGACCAGCGCTTTTAAAGGCAGGATAATTGGGGAGGAACGAGACACACCTGGAATCAAATAAACACAATCAACATGAAGAAACTGGGTCACAGGGGCAAAAACATACACAGAATAGTCCATAATCCTGACATAACGCCTCCTCCCGGAAGGTGTGTCCTCGCACCGTAGCAACAACAGAGGGAGGCGTGGGTGGGAACTTGGGAGGCCGGCAGACAGAGACCAGGGGTGCGACGAAGGAGGGAGGAGCCAGGGAGGAGACAGGAGGGGCTTGAAGCAGGAGGAGTCCAGCAGGACCCAGGCCACAGCCATAAAGACGGCCCACGGTGGAGCCGATGGAGGGAGGAGCAATGGAGGAGGAATGGCCGCTGACTCCAGGGGGCCGACCAACGGCGGTGGAGCAGGTGGTGGAGGAGCCCAAGGCGGAAACGGAGAGCCAGGGCGATCCAATTTTTATGGGAATTTCTGCCAGAGATTTTGCGAGCTTAATCTGTTGAAGTTCTTCTCATGCAAAAATTTTTTTTTTGATTATCTATATGTGTATATTCATATATATGTTAAAAAAAAGCTCACTGTGTTTATTTCTTCCAAGTGTTTATGGATTAAATCTGTATCCAATGGCAATGGCATGCAGGGGAGAAAGCCAGAAAATGGATAAAGGAAGAATAGGATGCTGTCAACAGTCAAAAAAGAGGTTAAATCAGTGGTGCCTACATTAAAAACCTATTTAAAATCTAGGCCTATTTAGATATATAAATCTAATAATGAATAATGAAAATGGTAATGTTTCATTATATTCAATATCTTTATATACCATTAATATATAACAATAATATATAACATTTTCATGTTAATTGTAATGTTAAATCAAAAAGTAATAATGTCCTACAAAAATCTGATCTCTAAAACAATAAACTCTTCTGAAATATAAATAGTAAACAAGGGATGTGAATGCTCATTGGACAAACCACCCATCAATCAAAACATTGTGATTGAGACAGAGCAGAGCCGTGTTTTATTGTTGTTAGAGAGAGAGCTGAGGATGAGAGAGAGAGAGAGGGAGAGAGAGAGAGAGAGAGAGAGAGAGAGAGAGAGAGAGTGTGCATTTAGGCCATGCCCACAGGGGGGGGGCCTAAATGTATCTCCTCCTCTCAGATTCACATAGGGTGGTGCATAGGCAGAGGGTGAACAAACTCCAGGGTAAGGCTAAAAGCAGCCAAATGTATTAAACATCATACCCGTCTTTTTAGGCTAGGACCAGACATGAGTTTAGGCTAAAAAGATGTTTAATGGGACTGAATTTGTATTTAACGTAATAAAAAAAAAAACGTTAGAAATTAATAGCCTAACGTTTCCTTTCCACAGTTATTCAAACAGCAAATAAATTATATATAGCCTAGAAAGTGACATTATCACTAACTTTGATCTATCGCGAGTTTAAGCACTCTAAAAAAAAAAAATATCTATTTTTAATTTTTTTTTTTGTCATTATAATCACTAAAGCTGTATACACTGTGAAATGAATCTCTTACTTACATTGTAGGTACATCTGCGCTTTGTTTATGATGAGAGAATTCGCAAGAGTCCGGAATTCAGGCAGCAAACAGCGCGCACTCAACAAAACTGATCTGTTTCAACGATGACTCATCTGAACGCTTCTGATTGGCCATGGCATTCCTAAACTCAACAGAATTGTGTGTGATTGGTTCAAATGCGCAACACTGTAAAAACACTAAAATGAAATGCGGTGCAACACGAGCAGATCTTAATTTAATGCCGCAATCGACACTGTCTATTCATATTCACTTTGCTAGCAACAGACGTAATATATTTAATTTGTTTGTGCAGGGGCATTTTTGCCCCAAGTCCCCTTGGTCTTACACATGCTCCACCTATGGGGTGGTGAAATAATCATTTGACATAGTTAAAAATAATGAATGGTCTTGTCGCCGATTATGTTTCCCTCCAGTGGGCGCAGTTCTCAGAGTAATATGACACTTGCGCTCTACTTTTGTGTCCTAAATAGGGCTGGGCAATATGGGCAAAAATTCATATCTCTGTATTTTTTGGCCGATTTGCGATATACGGTATATATCTCGGTATTTTCGTTTTTGTATTTGTATTTTTAAAATGTGTATTTAATATATGTATAAATTTCACTTACCACCCAATGTTGTCCAACAAAACAATATATTAAAGGCTATGAAAACAAATACAGTGAATGTAACCGTAAGCCTTTATATTATGTGCAAAAAGGGTTAAAATCACATTTCATTCTAACATTGTAACACTGCAATCTAAAAACAAAAATAAGGCTTTTAAAGCGGAAGTTAAATTCACTAAACTAAAAATGAAAATAAATTAGAACAAAAGCACAGAGTTGTGTTGGCTATTTTGATTACCACATTACAGTCACTTTACAGTCAGTGCTATCATAAAAATAGACTTACTTGTAGGTTTAAAATTCTACATGTCACATTTATTGTCCAACTACAAACGACGGCGCTCGTTTACTGAAGTCTGTGAAGTTTAGCAGAGAATCCCAAAGCAGAAGGCTCATGCACTTCTGACAGAAAAATTTAAATATTTCCATGATTGCTAACATTTACAGATGGAGACTATATACCTGTGAAATGTAAATTATGCATTTAGGAAGACAGCACATCTCAAACACATTAAACAGCACAAGTAGCCTAGTGTCTCTGTCAGCGGCACATGCAGCCTTCTGTCAGAGCATCTGACGGGCCGAGCCGCTTAAACTAATGTGCGAAACGAAACTATAAACTATATGTCTTACCAGTTTTTAAAGGCCTTAATATGAAGCTTGTCACATGTTTAGAACAAATTGGATTATGCACTTTGTCTGCAGCAGCTCAGTCTGTGTCCTCCTTTTCAGATGTGCTCCTAACAAACTACTGTATATTGATATAAATAGTATTGCCTCATATCGAATCGCTTATAAAGAAAATATTGATATCGTACAAACTCAGACAGCACATCACATGTCCCACCAGAGACAGTAATATATTGGATCACTGTTACACCACAATAAAGAATGCATATCACTCTGTTCCACGGGCCGCTTTAGGACTCTCTGATCACTGTTAAGGACTGTAAAAAGATGGACTAATGAAGCAGAGCAGGATTTACAAGCTTGACCTCACTGATTGGAGCGTTTTTTAATCTGCTGCCACCGATCTGGACGAGCACACAGAGACTGTAACATCATATATCAGTTCCTGTGAGGATATGTGCATCCCTACCAGAACTCATTTAACTTTCAACAACAGCAAACCGTGGTTCACTGCAAAACTCAGACAGCTCCGTCAGGCCAAAGAAGATGCTTACAGGAATGGGAACAGAGTCTTGTATAAACAGGCCAAATACACACTGGAAAAGGAGATCAGAGTGGCAAAGAGGAATTATTCTGAAAAATAAGGATTCAATTCTCTTCCAGTAACTCAGCATCAGTGTGGAAAAGTCTGAAAGAAATCACCAACTACAAGACACCATCCCCCAGCACTGTGGAGAATCAACAACTTACTGAAGACCTGAATGAGTTCTACTGCAGGTTTGAAAAAACACCCCACACCCGCCCTGAACACCTCTCCACACAACCATTCACACCTCCAGCAACCCCCCTCTCCCCCACACCTGCAATTCAGATCAGCGAAGACGAGGTGCCAGGTCTTCCGGAAGCAGAAAAGGAAAAAGCACCAGGCCCAGATTGTGTTACACCAGCCTGTCTGAAATCCTGTGCTGACCAGCTGGCCCCCATCTTCACACAGATATTCAACAGATCACTGGAGCTGTGCGAAGTCCCTTCATGCTTCAAACGCTCCACCATCATCCCCATCCCAAAGAAATCCAAAATCACACGACTAAATGACTACAGGCCTGTGGCTCTAACGTCTGTGGTCATGAAGTCTTTTGAAAAACTGGTGCTGGCCCACCTGAAGGACATCACTGGACCCTTGCTAGATCCTCTTCAGTTTGCCTACAGAGCAAACAGGTCTGTGGACAATGCAGTAAACATGGGACTGCATTATGTTCTGCAACATCTAGACAGACCAGGGACTTATGTGAGGATCCTGTTCGTGGACTTCAGCTCGGCCTTTAACAACATCATCCCAAACCTCCTCCTGCCCAAACTAACTCAGCTCTCCATGCCCACCTCCGTCTGTCAGTGGATCAACAGCTTCTTGACAGACAGGCAGCAGCTAGTGAGGCTGGGAAAATACACATCCAGCACCCGTATAATCAGCACTGGAGCTCCTCAGGGTTGTGCTCTCTCCCCAATGCTCTTCCCCTGTACACCAACGACTGCACCTCTAAAGACCGCTCTGTCAAGCTCCTGAAGTTTGCAGACGACACAACACTCATCGGCCTCATACAGGACGGTGACGAGCCTGCTTACAGACAGGAGGTTAAAGAGCTGGCTGTCTGGTGCAGTCTCAACAACCTGGAGCTCAACACGCTCAAAACTGTGGAGATGACTGTGGACTTCAGGAGGAACCCCCCTGCTCTCTCTCCACTCACCATCATGGACAGCACTGTGACTGCAGTGGAGTCATTCAGGTTCCTGGGCACCACTATCTCTCAAGACCTGAAGTGGGACACTCACATAGACTCCATTGATAAAAAGGCCCAGCAGAGGTTGTACTTCCTTCGCCAGCTGAGGAAGTTCAACCTGTCACAGGAGCTGCTGAAACAGTTCTACTCCGCCATTATTGAATCTGTCCTCTGCACTTCTATAACTGTCTGGTTCAGCTCAGCTACCAAATCTGACCTCAGAAGACTACAGAGGATAGTCCGGACTGCTGAGCGAATCATTGGTACAACCCTCCCTTCTCTCCAAGAACTGTACTCATCCAGAGTGAGCAAAAGGGCTGGCAGAATCACTCTGGACCCCTCACATCCAGCACACTCCCTCTTTGAACTGTTGCCATCTGGTCGACGCTACAGAGCTCTGAGCACCAGAACGACCAGACAGAGGAACAGTTTCTTCCCTCAGGCAATCCATCTCATGAACACTTATAACTGTGGAAATAACTGTGGAACACACACTATTTATTCACTCATACACTTATTTATCTAACACACATACTCGATCTACATTTCAATTTGCACATAATATACCTGTACATACAACTGTCTATTTTTATATACCTGTACATACAATTGTCGATTTGTATATTTTTATTCCTTATTTACTTCTTTTTTTATTATCTGTGTTTTTTGTTCTGTCACTGTCATTCTGTTACACTGTGGAAGCTTCGGTCACGAAAACAAATTCCTCGTATGTGTAAACATACCTGCAATAAAGCTCATTCTGATTCTGAACTCAATATACTGCCCAGACCTAGTCCTAAATGCTCGTTTTTTGGGTCGACAGCTTATAAAAACGTAGTTCTGGGATTTTTAGCTTGTTTACTGTACACCTTGTCACATAGCAGCTTTTAGGCATTGCTCTGTTTTTTGATATAAATCGGAAATGACAAGGAGGCTTCCTCCCGCAATAGAAAGTCAATGGAGAACGTTGGATTGTACCCCCCGTGGGCGTGGTTTTCAGATTATGACACGTGTCGCTCTGTCTCTATTGGCTTGTGTGATAATGGAGCGCGTGCTCCGCTCACTCAGGTAGACGATACAAACAAACAAACCAGGAAGTATCTACGCGAAGGTATTTCGTGTCAATTATAAGTTTTTAACATGTTCAGTGAAGTCCGGTATTGCGACAGGTGCTCGTATCTCTTTCTCAAGTTCTGCTTAATCGTATATGCAACAATTTTCTGGGTGAGTTTGTTTTTATTATATGTAATAAATCGGTGTTGTAGTGTTAAGTCAGCAAATGTACACAAGTGCGGTTTAAAAACTCGGAAACAACAGAGAAAGCAAATAATATATTTGAATATCAAAAGTCTACTAGCAGTAACATTTGAGTTTGTTTATATATTTTTAAAATTATGTTAGAATATCACCCATTAACCTGTTCCAGTGCTCTTGACCCCACCCTCCTCCTCGAATGATTCTTCTATACTGTGGCATTATGGGTTTGCTACTTACTGAATTATCGATCTTCTTAGTGGAGTAACTTGCTGTCGAACACATTAGATGTTGTTATGATCTTACAATTGTTTATCCATTGATTTATTAATAAATATCTGACGTCGCTGTAGAAAATATTAAGTGAAAATTGTAGATAGGCTATTGCTATACAACACTTTAAATGGCAACAACTTTCTTGTTAAAAGTATGTGTTCATTTGTACAAAAAGCAATAAATAAATAGCATTGACTTTAAAAAGAGGTAGATAGAAACTGGAACAGACTTTTTTTGTGGTTTGTGGTTATTTTGCTTCTTAAATTGATTGCAAGATTATCAGATGACCAAAATACTGAATGTGGTCATGCTGTGCAAAGTTTTACCCCTAAAAAAAAAAACCTCTGACCCTTATCTAGCATGGAGTCAAAGGCCATTAAAACCATCACTCATATTTCATTTGCACATAATCATTATTACTCAGCTCAAGATGAGCAACATACATTGTTCAATATGTGTTAAAAATTTACCAAATGAGAACTTTCTTCCATCTTCATGAACAGATTCTTTCTTCTTTTGTCTTAAGTATGAAGTTTGTTTGCTTGAAGACCTGCATTTATAAGGTCTAGCTTGTTTTGAACCCAGGATTACAATAAATTCACGAGGCAAGTGTAGTTTGATTGGCCCTGAAACGAAATTAGGATAAATCCTCTGAGTATACTTTATAAATTAAGATTGTAATATCAAACTCATAGCTCTACACTCTCAGAAAAACTGTCAATGTAGCAGTGTCCTTTCCAGAGTTACTAATATGTTCACTTTAGGTGCGAATACTAATATGTACCATTTGTGGGTAAATAAGGTACAAAGATGTACCTTTTAGGTTTTGTACCTTAGGTAAGAGAGTAAATATAGTATTGAAGAAAATATATAGGCCTAATATTATAGATGCACAACACTCTCTCTCTCTCTCTCCTCATATGGTCTCATCCTCTCTCTTCTCCTTTATGTTTTGTACCTAGGTAATAGGATAAATATGTATTGAAGAAATATATAGGCCTAATATTAAATACACACTCTCACGCTCTCCTCTCTTCATCCTCCTCCTCTCTCTCTTCATCCGCTTCGCGTCTTCCGTCGCTCGACTCTTCCTCCTCTCGTCTCTCTCTCTCTATCTTATTATATCTATAACTATATATATAAATATTATCTCTATCTATTATCATATTGTCCTGTCTTTAAGGTCATTAGTGAATATGCCACTGCGCCTTTTAATTCGATATTAGTTCAAGCATATTTCTCTATTAGTTTTCATGAACCGAATGACTCGGGTTAAAGGTTGAAGGCCTGCGACGTACGCAAAAATAACTAGAGTCATTTGGTGAGAGAGAACTGATATTGTCAGTTTTAAAAATAGTTGAAGTTCAAACTCGGATCTGATCAAAATTCTAAATAGAAATCCAGATTATAATTACAATGCCCTGTTTGTTTTAGTCTTTTAGTTACGGTCCCTGTGTTTCATTCTCAACTTTGATATTATTTATTCACTAGACTGAGTTTCCTATTGTATAAATTATTTTACATTATCTTTGCATAAACTCTCATAATAATATTTTATATACATTTCACAATTGTGCCATTAATGTATTATTTATACTGTTTTATATATGCAAATAACGTTATTGACATTTGAAAAAGATTATTGTGAGTAAAAGGCTGGTGTCAAAGCTGCTCTATGTGACAGCAGAGGTTTGAAATGCTACGGGCTGCACCATTGTGCTTCTCTCCGTTTTCTGTCAAGAGCAGGTCTGCACATGTTAAACGCATCACACTGACAGGGTAAGCGATGGGCCCCATAGGACCCCATTTCAGACCATTATGCCACCAGCCGAGGCTCTTGGTGGCCCATTGGCACCAGTATTAGGCTGACCCAGCGCACACTTTGTGCTGCTTTCATCACAGGTTTCACAAGAGACCTGGTGCATGTGCCTCACACAGGGCTGCAAGGGTGAATTATTATTTGAGGATGGCTATTCTGCTCACGAAGACAAGGGAGTACATCTGTTCTTACCATCTCTGTTGATTAATGTACACTCATGTTGATTGGTAAAAGGCATTCTGAAGTGCACTGTGTCTTATTTTCTTTAATGCTTACACCTTGCTTGACTTGTGCTAACTTTACAGATTGGCTTAATTGCAGTTTTGGATGTTTGGGAATAGTTTTTGAATTGTAGCTATATATTTGCAGATGTATGTGCTAGAGATTTTGTAGATTTCAGGACGCGCTTTGTTTTCATATACATTTTAAATAATGTTTAAGCAATGTTTTTTGACATAAAGGTGCATGAAAATGAATGGATTATAAATTATGAGCACCCAGATGGAGCCAGCTTCTACCTGAGAGAATTTCTGTTGAAATGAGGTGGTGGTGGTCTCGGACTCCATCAGCCTTTATGCCGTCAGTCTTTGTAGTCTGCCAAAGGTTGACTACAAAAACTCTGGTTGACACTTTCAATTTCCCAGGCGGCCTTTGGAACCTTAGGGATCTAAACATTAAGACATTTCTTGTTTCTGTTTTCTTTTTTCCCCAATCTTTCAATATCTCATGGAATTAGTTGTTGTCATTTATGTTTTAACTAATAAATATAAAAACTATTTAACTCCAATATATACAAAAAAAAACATAACATTTTGTGTTTCTGAAGTGGGCCTTCCCGAGAGGCTTTACTTCTTTTTGCTTGGCTCTCTTTCATTTATTTATTACTTTAGTTAGTGAGTATCCAGTCATGTTTCATTTACACATCTAAGTTAATCAATGCTACCATGTTGTTTTATGTTTGTAAGTTTGGGATCAGTAAGACTTAAAAAAAATATATATATATACAGTATATACAGTGGGTACGGAAAGTATTCAGACCCCTTAAAATTTTTCACTCTTTGTTATATTGCAGCCATTTGCTAAATCATTTAAGTTAATTTTTTCCTCATTAATGTACACACAGCACACCATAATGACAGAAAAACACAGGGATTGTTGACATTTTTGCAGGATTTATTAAAAAAGAAAAACTGAAAAAAAAAAACTGGTCCTAAGTATTCAGACCCTTTGCACAGTATTTAGTAGAAGCACCCTTTTGATATAATACAGCCATGAGTCTTTTTGGGAAAGATGCAACAAGCTTTTCACACCTGGATTTGGGGATCCTCTGCCATTCCTCCTTGCAGATCCTTCCAGTTCTGTTAGGTTGGATGGTAAACGTTGGTGGACAGCCAGTTTTAGGTCTCTCCAGAGATGCTCAAATTGGGTTTAAGTCAGGGCTCTGGCTGGGCAATTCAAGAACAGTCACAGAGTTGTTGTTGTGAAGCCACTCCTTCGTTATTTGAGCTGTGTGCTTAGGGTCATTGTCTTACTGGAAGGTAAACCTTCGGCCCAGTCTAAGGTCCTGATCACTCTGGAGAAGGTTTCCGTCCAGGATATCCCTGTACTTGGCCGCATTCATCTTTCCTCGATTGCAACCAGTCGTCCTGTCACTGCAGCTGAAAAACACCCCCACAGCATGATGCTGCCACCACCATGCTTCAATGTTGGGACTGTATTGGACAGGTGATGAGAAGTGCCTGGTTTTCTCCACACTTACTGCTTAGAATTAAGGCCAAAAAGTTATCATCAGACCAGAGAATCTTATTTCTCAACCATCTTGGAGTCCTTCAGGTGTTTTTAGCAAACTTTCATGTGTCTTGCACTGAGGAGAGGCTTCAGTCGGGCCACTGTGCCATAAAGCCCCGACTGGTGGAGGACTGCAGTGACGGTTGACTTTCTACAACTTCTCCCATCTCCCGACTGCATCTCTGGCGCTCAGCCACAGTGATCTATGGGTTCTTCTTTACCTCTCTCACCAAAACCCGATAGCTCAGTTTGGCCGGATGGACAGCTCTAGGAAGGGTTCTGGTCATCCCAAACGTCTGCCATTTAAGGATTATGGAGGCCACTGTGCTCTTAGGAACCTTAAGTGCAGCAGAAATTTTTTGTAACTTTGGCCAGATCTGTGCCTTTCCACAATTCTATCTCTGAGCTCTTCAGGCAGTTCCTTAGACCTCATGATTCTCATTTGCTATGACATGCACTGTGAGCTGTAAGGTCTTTTATAGACAGGTGTGTGGCTTTCCTAACAAAGTCCAATCAGTATAATCAAACACAGATGGACTCAAATGAAAGTGTAGAACCATCTCAAAGATGATCAGAAGAAACGGACAGCACCCGAGTTAAATATATGAGCGTCACAGCAAAGGGTCTAAATACTTAGGACCATGTGATATTCCAGTTTTTCATTTTTAATAAATCTGCAAAAATGTCAACAATTCTGTGTTTTCTGTCAATATGGGGTGCGGTGTGTACATTAATGAGGAAAAAAACATGAACTTAAATGATTTTAGCAAATGACTACAATATAACAAAGAGTGAAAAATTTAAGGGAATACTTTCCGTACCCACTGTATATATTATATATTAGCTTTTTTTTCCAGCAAAGACGTATTAATTTTAAAAGTGACCGTAAAGACATTTACAATATTAAGCAGCACAAATATTTTCAACATTGATAATAATAAGACAATTTTGGTGAGCAGCAAATCAGCATATCAGATCATGTGAGTAATGATGCTGAAAATTCAGCTTGCCATCACAGGAAGAAATTACATTTTAAAATAAATTAAAATACAAAACAGATATTTTAAATTGTAATAATATTTCACAATATAATGGGTTTTATTTTGATCAAATTAGTGCAGATCAAATTAATGCAGAGCATAAGTCTTCCTTCAAAAACATTAAAAAAAAGAATGTGGTAGTGCAAGTTAACATTTAATTATATGTTAATAGTTTTATATTGCTTCATAATAAAAAATACAGTAACACACATTTGTTTATTTTAAACACTACTGCCTGTTGTTAACTGATATGAATAGCCACCTTCTTCTTTTTTTTGCCCATTAGTCCACAAACCCTCTGTAAACTTATTATGATGGTAGATACGGAGGTGGACCTTTAATGTAACCAAACTGAATAGACCTTCATTAAATCCTGATCACCCACAGGTCATTTCATGTTTCAACTTCATTTCAATTTGGACAAGAATAAAAGTGGTATGAATGGGCGAGTCGATTACTCTGTAATTAGTCCATTCATTTCCACCAGTTTGACCTGTTTGCACCCCCGCACATTCATACAATTTAGCTGCTTCCCTCTGAAACTTGACCCACTGATGTCACTGTTGAATAGTACAGTATCATTTTAGAAAAAAATGTGATTTACACACTTTGAGTTTATAGTATTTACTTTGTTTTATTTATGCACTGCCAATTATTTTCTCATCTGAATGCTTTTGAAAAGGCATCCTATGAAAAACAACCCGGTACATACCAATGATGCCTCCATTCATTTGAGGAAAAAGATTAAAACTTATCCATACAGACTATATGCTGGTGTGATGTTGAATGAGAAAGGAATGCATTTGCACAACAAATGTGTTGTAAAGCCCATATGCACACAGACATGTTCACACACACACACACAGTGAGTTAACAGATGTGGAGTGGTTTTACTGCAAAAACCAGGGCAGCATTATGATGGTTATTATTTGATTATGCCATTAAGCCATGTCACTGCAGTGTTTGTTTCTCAGAGTTACAGAAGTTCATTTGCTGTTCTATGTCAGTTTTGCACAACTTCATCTGAATATGCTTCTCCTAGATCTACTTTATACTACTTTTCATTGTGACACAGAAATGCTTTGGGGTTCACACCACATGCTTTAATTCTTCAATTAGTTAACCACAGCTCTGATCAGTAGAGTATGATAATATAGAATATATCAAAATGGAAATCACACTCGGCGCACCGGGCGCCATTAAGATTCAAGGTTGGAATACATTAACTCAGGAGGTTTCACATAGCTCTACTTTGCTCTTGTTTGAATCATAATACCTTTAAATATAAAAAACATACTGAAGAATATACTCCTAGATTCTGGAATGTGGGTTGTTGAGGCCCTGAATGTGACTAAACATATTTTATGTACCCTTTTGTGTTGTTTTTAACCCATGTGCCTTTTTAAAGGTACTAATATCGCTAAAATAGTGATATTCATCCCATCTGTGATGTAATTTTGCATTAAACCCAAATGGTCTGATTTGTGATTTGTTTTAGCTGATAGGGGGCTTTATTTTGGCCATCGGCATTTATGCAGAGGTGGAGAGGCAACAGTACAAAACGCTGGAAGCAGTATTCCTGGCTCCTGCCATTATCCTCATTGTGCTTGGTGTGATCATGTTCATCATCTCCTTCATCGGTGTTCTGGCATCTCTCAGAGACAACTTGTGCCTTCTCAAAGTGGTAAGTTTTCATTTTTCCATCAGACTCTTGCATATAGTAGTGCCCTCTTCAGCACATCACTTATTATGCAAACCATATTGATTTTATGGCACAAAACACGAGCATATTCTATCTTTTATAATGCTTTGAAGGAAAGCGTAAACATTAAAAATACCATTAGCACAAAGAGACAGTTCACCCAAAAATGAAAATTCTGTCTTTTACTCACCCTCAAGTCATTCCAAACCTGTATGACTTTCATTTTTCAGGGGAGCACAAAACATATTTTGTTTTTGTCCTTGCATTGAAAGTCAGTGCCTAGTGTTGTTATGTTCCCCACTGACTATCATTATATGAACACATCAGTTTTACAAAATATCTTCTTTTGCATTCCACAAAAAGAATAGAAGTTGAAAGGGGGTCAACAGTAGAAAGCGGAAAACATTCTTACTTAAATCACTTGTACTAAAAAAAAGTAGCAAAACAAACCACACTTTACTAGTTTATAAATGGATGAGTCATTTAACAATTTGAATAAAGCAATGATTTGAAGAACACTTTCTGATATGTCAAACATCAGTTCACCTGATGTAGAATTAACATGAACTTTGCAGACTTTTACTAAAAATGCCAGTCAAACCCAATATGAAAATTACCACTCTCATTTGCCTAAAGATCATGGTGAGAGCAGGGCCATCAATATATTAAATTCTTAAAGTGCAATGATTACCAACAGGGCTGAAAATGACAAACAATATTAAGAGTGCATCCTGTTTCAGAGCAAGAGTGGAAGTTTGTCTCATGGAGAATAGTATCCTCTAATTTTCCGATTTCTGTTAATACAACTCCCCAATCACACACTAGCTAGAAAACAAGCTGATGGGAATAGAATCATGTTATGGGCTATTTGTATTCACTGGTCTCATCTGCCTTGTGAAAAAGTCACTGGGTGCTGTACACGCATAGACGGACTCACTGCCCACATAGGGCAGAAATTGAGGCGTGTGACTGTTTAATTTGTTTCTGAGTAATGTGCGTGTGTCTCCGTTTCACTTGAGATCCACTGTTTACTGTTGCCTTGCAGTTTCTTTACATGCTGGCTCTCTGTCTCATTTTGGAGCTTGCCAGTGGGATTCTTGCTTTGATCTTTAGGAGACAGGTACAGTCATTTTTATCTCCTTTCTTGTTGCATGTAAAATGTTCTTGACAAATCCCTTCCTTCATAATAAGAAAGGTTTTTTTAATGTAAATTTCCAAGTGGAAGACTGTGACATGGGTCACAAAAAGAAATGTATACATACAGAATTCAGTATTGCAGTATTTTATAGTCATTTGCCATGCAATTGTTGGCAGTTTCTTTGTTATTCATTTCATTGGACTAATGGGATCCATGCTAATTACATGTAGGGATGCACCGATATGAAAATTTTGGCCGATACCGATAACCGATTATTCTTTATTTTTGAAAGCCGATAACCGATATGTTGGCCGATAAATCTATATCCAAATTTTTATATAACTTTTTGAGAGCCTGATTACAAAAAAGGTCTCATCATTAAAAGCCAAATCCCAAACACTTCAACATAAGCAGCCTAGTTTGACCAGTGTATGTTTTAAAAATAATTTTACTCTCCCATACAAAATTTAGTCATAAAAAAGTCTTACAAAAAATAAAATAATGCATAAATAATGCAAACAAGTCACTGGACATCATTACACGTGTAAAGAATCAAAATGAATGCGCCATAGATCAATAAAACAGAATAGCCTCTGCACGGACAATAATTAAATGATTTTAATTACTAAACCATATTGTTGATGAAAATAATAAGAGAAAAATACAAGTGGTTGTTGTTATTAATAATGTATCAATGATTTTTGAAAAAGTAACAAATTAATACCAATTTTAAATAGCAGCCGTTTGAGCTGCACATGCTGAAGCTGAAGAGCTGAATGAACAAGGTAAACTGAAGCGTTTTGCTGGCAGCTTATTTAACTCAAGGAAATGCATCCTGAGATTAATATTAATACAACATAAACATAATATTACAACTTATATATGTACAAAATGACGCAGTTATTGCGTGCTATAGTCAGAATGTGTGATCCTGTTGTGGATGCGCTCTTCCCATAACAACGCGCTGAAACACAGCAACTAAACCCAAAGAATTCACAACGTTTTATTATAATAATGTTCTCATTAGAATGTTATATACACGACATTACCAATCATAGTTATTAATGTTGTGCACTACTGTTTGAGCTGCGTGCGCTGAGCTAAAAACGATCACCGGTAAACTGAAGCGCTCCTTTAACTTAACCAAACGCATTCTATATGAGATAAATCAGATATACAGCAAATAAACACAATATTACAACGTACAAAAAGGCTGCAAACAAACAGCGCGCACCTGAAGTGTCTCTGAAGGAAATAACGCATTATTTATCGGCTTTAAGATAGCGGCCAAATTTTCTTATCAGGCCGATAACGATAACAGAAAAAAATTAGCATTTATCGGCCGATACCAATATGGTGGCCGATATATCATGCATCCCTAGTTACATGGGTGCGGGGTCATGATGTTTTATGATTAGATGACGGGTGTATTATTCGCGTCTGCTGAATGTGGAAATTGTTGTAAAACAAAACAAAATAATTTGATGCCAGAGCATATTTACATCATTGTGAACTAATTTCAATCATATTTTTTAAGAACGAATTTTCCCAAGTCCTCAGATATGCCGTTTTTTTTTTTACAAGTTTAAAAAAAAAAAGTATATTCTACTGATTCAAAAACAAAATGAAAGGAACAACAAACGGATCAACATCCCGTGTTAACATAATCCTACATTTGGTGGCAAAACAACTAAACAATTAATGTTTATAACACTGATGGTCCTTTGTCAATAGACAGAGGACCTTCACCAAAAACATCCGTATAGGCATGGTCAATTACTATGAGTGACCTGGTTTCAAAAAAAATCATGGACGTTGCTTCAGAACGGTTGTAAGAGATTGTCATGGCCACATGACAGGTGCGATTTTAATATGCGAATTTTTAGACTGCATTGAAGGTATCATTGAACTTGATCTGTCACCAAAGTATACATTAAGAGCTCTGATGGCCCGACCTGCTCTGCCTGCATTCACTCTGCATTTACTGTTGACGAAACCCTCTGTTCTAAAATTTTCTTTACTTGTTGCTGAAAATAAAAATAAACTGGTAATGTGGAAATTCTTTTTTCTTTTCTTTTTATAAAGATTTTAATGTGGTTATAAGTAAAAAGAATGTGAATCATTTGCAATGTAATAATTATTAAAATGTATTAAATTATTGTATTATTTATAATTATTAAAAATACAATAAGGCCAATGAAATTTAAATTCACTTTAATTTTTATAGATTGTTTTATAATTAATACAAATGTATGATGTAATGAAAATTTATTGTAAAGAAATTATTAATTGAATCAATCTTTTAAAGATTGTAATAAAATGAAAATAGAACGGTTCCTTTTTTCAACAAACAATGATTTATTTATATTTTTTCAAATAAAGGGCTTTTTTCTTTTTAATTCTGCCATAATTTTTTCAGGTTCAACAAAACTTTTATTTTTGCCAGTTTATAATGAAGACCTTTTAGAGAAAATTTATTTGCAGATAGTTTTTATACAAAGAAATGTTAGTGAAATTAAATCTCAGAACATCTCTGGAGATGAAGTTCATGTGGATGTCCTCGTAGATGCTGAAAAAACCATGAGCATCAATGACTTTAGACTATTTTCCAAATTCCATGACTTTCTGCTTTATAAATTCTGTTTTAATGACTGGATAATGCAATTCAGTCTGTGTTTTCCATGAAAAAAGGCCCTATATTCAGATGAAACTCCGATGTAATGCCAAATCAAATGTGTTTTTTTATGACCATTAATTAGGTAACAACAACTCATTGAGTGCATTCAGAAGTAACACATGAGAATGACTCTGTACCAGTCCACCGGCTGCACAACCTTATCCTGAGCATCTGCATGTACCTGTTTAATATGAGTAATTTCAGCGAGCTGTTTCAGCAGTGCTCAGTTATGTACGGAAATATTACAGCAATTTCATTTTATTTACAAGATCCTTTTTGACTTGACTTTAAAGAAACTAATTGGAGCTGTGCCTCTAAGAACAGTCAGTTTCAAGTAATCATTCCTCACACTGTGATGGTTGAAAGGAAAAGGTTTAGCACATTCCATTTGGTCCATTGTTAAGATAAAGGGATTATTTTTCTGGGTAAACCACCTTCAGTGCCTGTCACAGCAGTCTTTCATTGTGGTTTGAATGTTTTTTTTTTTTATTATGCCTTTTTTTTAGTACTTGAAATTCCTTCTTTCTTTTTTTTCTGTCAAACAGTATCCCGATAAGCTCAACATGACACAGTGGGTATTCGTTTCTGCTTCACAGGATAATTATCTTGAATAAGCTTCCAAATCATAGAGGGAATATGTGTTCAATCTGAAGGACAATGAAAACATCACAGGGATCAAGTCTACATCGGAATATCAATTGACAAGATTTAGAGACAGAAAGAAACTTGACAGTCATTTTGCACCCCCTCAGTACATCACACATTTTGGCTAAAATAAGCAGTAAAAAGTAATTCTGTTATTCGATTCAGCTTAAGGCATTGCTGACATAGTTTCTACATTGTTCACACTAATTTTTGTGGATCAAGTATTGTCTGTATCGGGCAACGTTGAAATACGTTCCAAATGAGCAAGTTCTCTCTGGCTGTTGTGTCCAGTGGCTTCATTCCCAGTGGTCTTAGTCATTCCTCATTTATTTGTTTTGTGACCAACGTCCCACGCTGCATTAGTTTCTGTCTGCCTTCTGCAGTAGGATATAATCAAACAATTATGCTCTTTGTTTTCCTTAAGCTGATTGTCATAATAATTCTTGGACATCAGTATGAGATATGTTTCTTATAAGAGAATCAAAAGTAATTACCTCTAATGTTATTCACTCCAATTTAAATGAGGAGCTGGAATATGAATTGTGCCATTCATTGAGAGAAGACAGCCTAATATTTATTCATGTTTGCCTTCTGAAAGTTTTGGCTCAAGAAATGAATACAGAGAAGCTTAGATTATTCCTTTCACCTCTCATGTTTAATGCCCTGTCCAATTTAGCTGATGACACGCTAGCAGATTCAACTCATATCCAACCATTTGCACATTACCCAAATGTTGTTTTTAAAAATGCAATGCACAAATATTCTTCTAGTAGTCTTGTACATCACTGTTATGTTGAACCACTATGTGCTACTATCTTTTGCGGTGCCAGATGAGAAAAATACCAGCTTTTCCAAGTAATAGTTGTATTCCTCTGAAGCTTTGCTGATAAGCAATTTTTAATGCTTTGATTCTTGTTTCTCCAGTTCAAATGTTGTGGGGGAACCGACTTTACAGACTGGCAGGTGAACATGTATCATAACTGCTCTGCTCCTGGTCCACTAGCGTGTGCAGTGCCTTACACCTGTTGTCTGAGCAAGGTTTGTCTATAAATATATTTTTAATTCGTTTTGCTGTGTGAACATACGCACGCACACACACACTCTCTCTCACACACAAACACACACTCTCTCTCTCTCTCTCTCCTCCTCTCTCTCTCTCTCTCTCTCTCTCTCGTCTCTCCTCTCTCTCTCTCTCTCTCTCTCTCTCTCTCTCTCTCTACTCTCTCTCTCTCTCTCTCTCACTCACACACACACACCCACTTATTATTTATGTTTGCTGTTTAACACAACTCTTGCAAAAAGAGTCACATTTATATGACTCCAGTTTGTCATAAAGCACATACACAATACCATTCAAAAGATTGGAGCCAATAAGGGGTTTTTGTTTGCTTGTTGTTTTTTAAAGAAATTAATAGTTTTATTCAGCAAGGACACATTCAATTAAACAAATAATGCTGTACAGTATGTCTGTAAACTTTGGCATAGTTGTTGCTGTCAGCTGTCAACCTAAATAAACCGACCTTCTGTTTATAATCCTAGCCATTTTAAGTGCATTTCAAGTGTTAACTCATAAATTGAATGGGAGCAAATACTTCTAATTCTAAAAAATTCTAAATTTTGATCAGCCCTGGTTCACTTGATGGGAAACAATAGCATTTATTGCTTTTGTGATTGAGTCTTTTATGAGGTTACTGTTTGCTCACTTGAAAGGAGACGTAAATTGATAAATGTGGGCAGATGAAAAGCATAAAAAAATGGTAACTTTGTGTTTCAGCATTCCTTTGTTAGTTTTGTTTGTCCCATTTAAGCTCTGCTCATATCTGTTTTCATTTTCACAAATAAATGGCACATTCTGAATTTTAAAGGTGCAAAAACAATGGCACTACATCCAGTGAATTGGAAAAGAACTTTGCAATGAATGATGTGAACATCATATTTTTTAAAATTATGCATAAAAGCTAGCCATCGCTCAGTGAGGGATTGAGAGTTCGCTTACATGAGTGTCAATTTAGGCTGGAATATTTGTGCTGCTTTTGTCATGCCAAAAATGATGTCACTTCCTGGTGGAAGGGACCTGGACTTGTCGTTAGTCTGAAGGCATAGTTGGCCTAATAATGTCTCGTAGATTCTAGTGTCCCAAAACTGATAGATACATCAATCAAATGATCGGTTACAGCGTTATTGCTGAAGCTTTGTTCGAAGTCTGGTGGAGACGCGACATCGCGCACAAGGAAGAAGCATCCAAATTTCATGAGTAGAAACACATTGATCAACAATCTTCATGTATTTTGTTGACAAATGCAATCAACATTCCAGCAAAATATATATTTTTTGTGTGTTCCAATCTGAAATCTAAAATATTTGTAGTAAAGTCCATGTAATTGATGACATTATTGATTGGGGACATGAAAATGTTTGCTGCCAAAACAGGAAGTGACGTTGATCTGATCTCTTCTGTCGTTAGTTTCTTGCACATTCTATTTTCTTGTCATTCTCAACACAAGCCAGAGCTTGAATTGACATTTTCTTGAATATTAAAAGAGCCCATTTTTGGAGTTGCATAGGAGACAGTAAACAAATGGGTCCTCGTTAACGTTGTCAAAAGCAGTGTAAACAGAAGGTTTCTACAGACAGTCAAAGAAAATGAAGGAAGTGACAGTTTGTCACACGGAGGTTTTTGAAAAAGCACAGAGCCTGTTTGCCAACATCCAGCTGTGTGCAGATTACCTGTGGACAAGTATTACCTCATCATTCCCTCAGTCTAAGACAAAGCAATGCTGATTTCTATATATGATTACATCAGAATGTTTTGTCTGAAATCGAATATCAGAATCTTATCTAAGGACATTGCATTAATGCCAATAATGGAGATCAGTTCTAAACCTGATTACAAGATATAAAATGTACATCACTTAACCTGGCTAAATATAAGAAGTAATAAATTGTAGAATATTTTGGCAGATGCATTTTCCAAAAAAAAATAAAAAAATAAAACCGTGCAAATGCAAATATATTCAACAAACAGTGCAGTTTTTTGATTGATATCAAAAAGTTAATCAAAACATTTGATTCTCTCTTAATATATGTACTGCTAACCATTTAACAAACCAAATAAAAGACAGCAATAATCTCTTATTTGGTATATTTTTTCTAAGTGATGTAGTATTAAGACATGGTGTCTACAAGGTCTTGATATCACAGCCATTTTGACTGAATTTCTTCAAGGTGCCTAAGTTGCAACAATGTGTGCTTATCGTATTAGATACACTTTTTGCAAATGAAACTAGATATTGATAACTTATCTGCCTTTTTGTTTGTGAACCTCATATAAAATAAAAAATCACATTGTTTAAAAGAATATTTAGCTTAATTTAACCCAGATTTTTACATTGCCTTGAGCTAAATTTGTTGAGCTTAAAGGATTTGAATTCTCAGTACACTTAACAGTTTGTATTTTTGGGTGTGTCTTTCAAATGTAAATCGTTCCTGTCATCGACAAACATATTACATTGGAAACTCTATATGGAACCTTTTTAAAGAGGTCATGCCACACTGATTTAAAGAGATATTCGCCCCCAAATTAAAATTGCCATAATTTGCTCACCCCCATATAGTTCCAAACCCATAAGACTTTTGTTCATCTTTGAATCACAAATGATAATAGTTTTAATGAAATCTGATTTCTGTCTCTCCATTGAAAGTTCATGCAACCAAAAATTTGACGCATCGAAAAGTTCATAAAGAGATCAGGAAATAAACCCACACGAATCAAGCAGCTCAAGCCAAATCTTCTAAAGAGACACCATCACTTTATATGATGAACAGATTTAATTTAAGCTTCTATTTACTTATAAACATTGATCAACGCACATACATAGAGCACATTGACTGAAGTTTCTTGGACATTCAGTGGAGGGATAGAAATCATTTCATTAAAAATATCTTCATCTGGGTTTCAAAGATGAACCAACGTCTTATGGATTTGGAACGACATTAAGATGAGTAAAAGAAGGCAGAATTAAATTTTTTGAGTGAATTAAAAGTAATCAAAATGTGTACAGTTACTCTCAGAATGATATTAGCTTCATTCAGAAAGCTTAGTAGTCTTAGCACTGCATTAGTTTAAGACTAAAACCTCTGTAACTTAGAATGACAAAATGAGGATCAAAACTTTTAATGGAAACCTGTTATGTAGAGAGTAGGCTAGTTATTAATCCGCGCAAAGTGTAATTTCATACGTATGATCCAGCAGGTTGGGAAAGTTAAATGTCCTTTTCCCAGAGGTTTTGCTGTTTGCCAAATCAATATTTTAGCACAATCTCACAGTTGATGAGAGAAATACAAGATAAAAAGCTTAACTACTATATGCATTTAGCTGTTTTACCTGTATGAAAATATTAAGACAATCATTTCCTTGTGTATTACAGCCTTCTGAAGTTGTTAATACAATGTGTGGACACAAGGCCCTGGAGAAAGAGGTATGTGCCCTGATCACCTCTCTTTCTGACTATATTTTGTTACATTAGATCCACTTTCGTGAACGAAGGAATTTAAAGTAGCTTATAAGTGCATTCTGGTATTTGAAAAGTGCTCTGTGTCCTGTGTCGATCCACCTGGTATAAATATGGTCATTTGGAGGGGTCAAAGGTCTGATCATCTGAGAAGAGCAATGAGAACCTCCTTTGAATTTTAACAAGCTGTGAGGATATGCAGCACCACAGATGAATGATGAGCTGCCTTATAACAACATCCAATTATCTCTCAATACATTTTCAATTAATGACTTTATAACACTGGTTGTTAATGAGACATGCAGTGACGGCAGTTCATTTCTATTGCCTGAACTTTGCCCGCAGAGGCTAGAAAATATAGATGTGATCTACACTCGTGGTTGCACGAATGCCATCTTCATTTGGTTCATGGACAACTATAAAATCATGGCTGGACTTCTTCTGGGCATCTTAGTTCCTCAGGTAAGACTCATGCTTAGCAGTGAAGAAGGTTCAGATTGTCTGCATAAGTCTTTTTAATTATCAAATGACATAATGTTTACATAAAACACACATGCTCTTATCACTTTTAATTAAAAGTCTATAAGCTTGCCAAGAACAAAAATTATAAAACCCTTTCAAAGTCTTTGAAGTGTTAAGAGTTGAGGCAGCAAATATTGCAATTTTATATGGTTTTCACAAGGGTGTTGGGTTTGTAGGGGGACAAAAAATCTAAAGAAAAATGTCACACTCAGACATAAAGTGTCATTTTGCATTGAACGTCACAAAATCAGTAGTACCCCAGCACTTAATTTTTCTTACTCCTTCTCAGAAAAGAATAATTCAAACAAAATTCTATTTAATTTTCACTCGATCCTGTTCTCTTTCTGTGCCTAATGAAAATAAATAATATACTACTACATTATTTATACATTCAAATTAAAAGCATAACTATGAATTAATCTCAAAAGTTTTTTTGGAAACCCTAATATTCATATTAATTTATTTACTTTGAAAAACTTGCCAAATCAAAAAATGCCAATACATTTACTCCTCAAAAGACCAAGAAGTTGACTTTATGGGGATATTTAATCTGGTCTTTATTCAGGTTTAAATTCAGTGTAATTAAGAACCCTTTTATAAAATATCTCCACACAATATTTTCCACACTGATTAAGAGGTGGGCGATGAGAGAGGCATGGTTTGAATGAATTTAAATATTTCTCAAAAGAGTACCATGAGTAGACAGGTTTTCAACAAATTAGCAGTGTGAAAATCCAATTCACTTTCAAAAGCAGCCTCTAATGTGCAGCTGATTCTGTATGCCCCCTACTTTAACCAGTATTAAAGAGGTGCCTTGATGCACTGAAAAACACCACTGCACAGTCACAGGTGTAGGTTATCATAATCACATAGATTTTGAATCCATTTTGTAGTAATTTCAATAATGCTGCAACTTCGATAATAACCCACCAACACACAGAAAGCACATGTACACCAAATGTAATTTAATTCTGTCTTATAAAGGCTGCAGTACATTGGAGGTTCTGGGAACAGGGATAAGTTTCTGTTAGGTCAGACAGTCCATATCTGTAGGCTGTTTCACAGGAAATGATGCCAGATGATATAGAGCTTTATCTGCGATAAGCACAGGTATTGTTGAGATAGACATTAATATAACATTGCCAGCAATGACTTCAACATTCACATAATATTGGATTATAATGTTTCCAACTGAACGTTTTTCAGTCTGATGTTTGTGTGCGTGTGTGCAAATATGTTTATGCGAGTGGGAAGGAGCGGTGGGACTTTTTTTTGCAATAAAATTCTTGAAACCAAACCGCTTTTATAATTAGTTTCATAGTTTTTCCGTAAATGGCGAGTCACAGTTGGGGAAAGTCATTAGTCAGTCTGCCCACACTGTGAACCATCTCAGTTGTTTATTACAAGATTTATATTACTGAATAAATTGTATAGCTGCAGTATGAAGTGTGCAGATTAAAGGGAAGTTCACACAAAAATTAAAATTAAATCATCATTTACTCACCCTTGTGTTGTTCTAATGCCGTATGCCTTTCTTTATTTTTCAGACCACAAAAGGAGAAATGTACAGAAATGTCCCTCTTGTGCTTGTCCGTACAATGGCAGTGAATAGCGTCCAGCATCAAGCTTTTAAAAAAGATGCAAATATATCACAGAATGGTCTGATGCAAAACGTCAACTCACCCAGGAAAAGTACACAAGTAGCGAGAAATCAAGATGAATAAAAATGTGACAAGGTAAAAACAATGCCTAGAAAAGAAAAAAAGGTATATTTGTACTTTCTTAACGGAGTTGGATATCTCCAGACTGGAACTTTGATTGTCATGAGAGTCAGAATGACAGTTGACAGATGTGAACAAAATAACTTGTTTTTATTCATCTTGACTGTGTGCTTTTTCTGAGTGAGTCGTAGTGAACTGCTGCACTAATAGAGTCTCATCAGGATTTTCATTAAATACATTAAATTTCAGTTTGTTTTTCACCAAATCCTATTGTGTACCCCCAGGACACTTGTCACATGGGATCATTCTGTGATACTTTTGCATCTTTTTTTCAAAGCTTGATGCTGGTTGCTATTAGCGCGAATGAGACATTTCTTAACATTTCTCATTAGGCTAGTTTTAGGGTATTTTTGATTGGCCATTGGCCTAGTTTTCTTATGTAGACCTGGCAACCCTGGCCACACCTTATATAAACCTCAGTAAACTGGTCTGGTTTTGTCATAAGCATTGACGTACATGATACCATTATATCAAGACTAAAAGAGCCGCTTGAGCCTCAGAGGAGGACTGTTGAAAGATATGCATCTGAAAAGGGATTGAAAGCCATTTTCAATCTATTCCATTGTACGCAAAACAAATGGAAAGTGTTTCAAACCACTGGCAATATGTCCAGGCCAGACCATTTCACCAAATTCACCCCAAGAGTAAATGCATCAGGAAGTCCCAAAGAACCTCAGGGTGCCATCAATAGACTTGCAGGCAGCTCTGGCAACAGTTAATGAGAGTGTGCATCAGACAACCATTAAAAAACAGGCTGCACAAATTGTGCAAAATGGTAATCTGTTGAGGGTTTTGGAAGGGCAGTCAAAGTCCAGATCTCAATCCAGTTGTAATGCTGTAAGGTGCGTGCAATGCATACAATAAACCACTCCAATATCTTTTTTTTTTTAAACAATTGAATTGTACAAAAGTAAACGTTTTTTTCTTTTTAGTTTTTTGGTGTGATCTTTACCTGGCTTTATATAACCCGTGTGGAAGATGCCATCGAGGAGTATGGACACTATATGGGTGGTCTGCTGGACGGCGGACCCCAGGAGACGAAGCAACAAAGCAAGTGGGCCAAATGTTGCAAATGCATGCCTTTGATTGACTTAGTGCAAACTCCTAAAAAGCCTTAAATTGGATATAAAAAAAAAAGGTTTATACAGTTACTATCACATGCTGTGGATGAAATGATGAAATTTGTAGCAATGCAAAACACAACCGTCCTGTGCTGTACTTTTGTAATATCAGCCACAGACTCACTGATGCAAGAAAGCCATTTTTGTACTGTCAATATCGTTTTTACAGTTACTCTCAAGATTCATTATTTCATCTGTCAGCTGAAAATGGGTCATTTCTTGTGTCAAAATTTACCGATACTAGGACTGACCTTCTGTCTCAGGATCTTTCTACTAAATCAGACCTGAAGCAGTACACTAAATATGCCACACATTTCCATCATGTCGACAGAGTCAGAATGCCTTTAGGTTTTACACAGCTTAGTTCTGCTAAATGTTTGGACGATTAGCACCCTGTCAGTCTCAGGTAATGAAATTCAAGGTTTCTTTTTTTCCAGTGCAAACAGTGCTCTTCACATATGTGAATTTGTACCATAAAAGTCTATGAAAATGGCAGCTACATTGATCATAATAAGAGTGCTGTCTCTTTTGTTTGTACATTGTGTCTAAGATGAGTGAGATGATAAATCCTGACTATAAACATTGCCACACTTAAAAGCTGTGTAAATCCAATCCTTTAGTTTACCATATTTGCTGTAAAACCTAGTTTTAATGTCCATCATTTACATGATGTGCTTCTCATGATATTTTTATTTTGTCTAGATTCTTTTTCAAACTCAACATATTTCTTTCAAAGCTGCATGTGTACATTTATATATTTTAAAATGTTTTACCTTCTTTTTTGCCAAAGGGTGATGGTTTTTTATATTCTCCTCTATTCTGTTGTCTGCTGTATTTTTTATTTTTTTGTATGAACATAAAAGCAATCTAAGTAAACTGCGTATCTTGACTTTTTTGTATTAAGTACATAAGATGTTTGTGTCTTGTCATTAAATGACAGGGGAATCATCTAATGGCATATTTATTTAAAGTTTGCTACAGTTTATTATGTAAAATGCACAAAATATTGCATTCGTACAATGTCATTATTCACTGAAAGATAATTGCAAACAAACAAGTTGAAGTGAATAATATTAAGCCTTAACATTTTCTATTCTATTTCTTCTTTTTTTTCTTGGTCTATCTTTGGATTTTTCTGCTGTATGTGATTTCTATGACTATGTATTGACCTGACTGTTAAATCTTGAGTATTGCCCTGAACACAGTGAGTGTCCTGCTGAATGAATGAATGAATAAATGATGTTTACAGAGCTGTGTTCTGCTGCTTCAGTGGATGTTCTCATCTGTTCTCTGTCATGCTGCTTTTTGTGTTTGCAGGGGGACTGCGTCACTCTGAATGAATATTGCTAGACATGGACTGGTATCATCTGGTATCACAAATATGTGGCAGTCTGTGTTTTATACTTGTTTGTTCAATTTCCTCCATCTATTTTAAAAAGTGCAGCTTTGGGCAAAGCTTAGAAAAAATATGATCACATTTGTTTGTTTTCTCTAATAACTAGTTGCACAGATTCTGATATTTGAGTTTCTCATTAATGCTTGTGGTTGGGCATTCTTTCTTTTTCATAACTTTTACAAATATGAATAGGAGGATCAGTTTGGTCTTTAAAAGAGATTCCATGCCCATAAATAAAATAAAATATATATTTTAGCTCCTATTCATATAGCCATTTAGATTACAGCTTCCTCAGTAATTTCTCTCCATTTTGCTTAATAGGCTAGAAAATCAAGATGAGCTCTTTACTGGTTTTACCATAAAAAAGTATTTTTAAAGTAAATGTTTCTGAATGTCAAAATAGGAAGAAATCGCATAGGTTTTTGCGGTCATCTCAACACTGCACCTTATAAAATATGTCTTGATTTTTAGTTTGTAAAAAGGACTGCTGTTGCTGCGATCACAAGCCGTTGTAGGACAAGTTCTGATCTGATCATTATGAGGAAGTACGTTAAAATCGGTCACACATGCATACGTTTCATAAAAAAAGTGAATTTGGATAAGTTGCTTCTATTGCATGTGAATGAAACTTATAAGTTCTCCTATGGCGTGAAAAGAGGCTTTTAGAAAAGGTAGAGGAAAACACTTGACCACAGCCTGGGACTCAAAGGTTCATATTTCTTTTATAGTGAGGGTGAAAGAGTAAAAAAAGAAAAGACTTTTATGAAGTCATCCAGGAGGTGAGTGGTCTCCATATAGTGAAGGCATAAAAGTGTGTGTAATTTACCAGAATTTATAGTGCTGTCTTTATACACTGAAATGCAAAATATGAATCACTGTGACCTTATTATTATTGTTTTTATTTTATTTTAATTAATTAGTTTATTTTTTTTCCTTTCTTACACATAATTGGAAGATGATGGCAGAAACATGGCCAGGTCATTTATGTGCTGGTAAAATCTTCCAGAAGAACATTTCACCAAGTGCCCTTTTTAATAAGAACCTAATTTCATTTAGGACGGTCTTAGGGGAACATCCTTAGGGGAAATCTACAATTAACGACTCTATATGCAATTGCTGGGGTTTATTGGGTTTTTGTTTTTCAAATGGTGTGCTATGCTGGTAGAGAGTGCTTCATGCTTATAAAAAATATAAAATCAAGACCTCTTCTCACCTCTTTGTGTCTGTTGGCTCATGGGAATGTTTATAAGAGGGATGCCAACCCAGCATCCAACTTCACATCAGTCATTAGATTGAAGACAACTTCTTATTAACAAGGAGCTCATCCGTCCTTAGCACTCCCCTGCTGTTTACTAGTATATAATTAAGCTTCCTATCCAGGCTGGGGGAAATATGAATCAACACCCTGAGTTTAATGGTGCTATCTCTACAAATCAAGCAGTTGTTTGCCATGCACGAATCCTGTGAGGTTTTGTATGTATATGATTTCCAGTCTTTAGTGGAGAGTGTTACAACGTGGGACCTTCTAAATGTGACCACAGACAACCACACCTGTCATTTTCATTAAGCCAGTAAATTGTGCCCTTTCATGCTGTACCCTAGGACATCCAAAAGCAAGGCATACACTTGTGTTCATTTCAAGAATGCTTATACAGTGAAAAAGTAGGCCTTACCTGTTCAACTGAAATATTGTGGCAGCATTTGCTGATCACTTCATTATCACAAAATAATCTCCTTCAGGGTGACTGTCGACTATCCAACAGATGAGTGAATTGACCAAGACGAGCGACTGACAGAACCAAGGGTGTGATAGTTGCTCTTCTTGCATTCGTGTCTACCTGCTGATTCAGTCATCACAACACAATGTTTGCACTCTCTTATAAGTCACTTGAGAACGTGTCTGCCAAGATCATAAACAAGTACATGACCTAATTACGCTTGCTGGATGACATACAGTGACCTTCTGTGCCTTAAGGTCACAGCAGAAAATGAACCATCGATCATAAGTCAGTGGACAGCTGGATCACACATTCTTATCTGTGGTCAACCACATGTTTATCGACAGACGGTGCAGTGGCTCAGAAAGATAAGAAGAAACAATTGTAAGGATAGTTTAAAGAATAAATTGTAGATTAAACTAGATTTTTACATTTCTGAAGAAAACGGTGTAAGGAAAAGAAGTTTGTACATGAATAACCTGCAATCCCATTGCTAGAATCTTAGAATGGAGTAGCTGCCAGAGCACTGCTATTCTGTTGCTAAGATGTTCTAAACGGTAAGTGGTAAGTAAGTGGTTGCTCACTGGTCCAAATCAAAGGAGCCCAAATTTAAGGTCATTTAGAGGCTATTTTATCATTTGTCAGGTAAAGTTGGGATGAAATGAAAATTCACTATCTATTCACATTTCCATGCATGTATGAAATAAAAGTCTTTGCAATTAATCTTTATGATCATAAGTTTGAATTGTCTGAAGACCAAAAGACAATATGCATTACGATACCGAAGCACGTTCCTCCAGACACAACAGGCTGGGTCTTTATTTATTTAATAAGCTGAGGCGGTTTCCTCCAGTTGCGTGTTCTCTAAAATAGACAAGATATAATACATCTGGCGCATCAGTAATATATGAAGTAGATGATGGATATGTTTTTAGGTCTGCCGTCTACACCCCGCTGATTAAAGAGGCTTTCTTGCGCATTTTTTTTTTGTCAATCAGTACTTTGGAAAACAAATTCACGTATACTCAATATCAGTATCTGCGCAGTGTGCACACAAATCATTGAAAATAAAATTTCAGGCCATTAGCTAATTATAACTGAGTAGGATAAAAAAAAAATCACCACTGTCAGGTCTAAGACGTGAAACACCCCCAATAAAATGTCTGTCTATAGTTAACCTGACTTCCCAGTTCCCTAAGGTTTATACATGGTTACACGCGCAGCCTGCTCAAGGTGTGTGTGTCACAATAATACTTATCCAATATTACCCCGAACAAGAACCACTTGAAACTTTGACTGTTCACAGGACGCTCAGAAGCGTGATGGTCGAGTGCATCTCTGTGGCAAATACCGCACTTCAAATGGTGTACGGCACAACGGAGAGGACCAAAAATAGCATAAGATAGATGGCAAGATCATTGCTATTATAACCAAAACCCCAATCCCGGCGCGTTGTGGTTGTGAAGGGAGGTTTGCTGGCGCCAGCATTAATCACATGGTGTTGCCTGGTTAAATGTATGATGAACCCTTCAAACTCAATCACATTGATTTCCCTATTCAGGGCATTGCTGTGATTTCTTGTCCCGCGTCTTTTGGTGGCCATCGACTTTCTGAGTTATGGGCAGCTTCTAGAATGATTGTGAAGTCTTTTTTTTTTCTAGTTTGGCGTGCCATGAAAAACTGAAACCAACTCCAACAAGATCACTGGATCTGTTTTTTTAAACGCAAAATTCCTGTTTTGACTTGTGATTGCTCAAGGACCCCCAGGCACCAAGCTGCAGTTGTGTGATATGAAAAAACCTCCTAACCTTTAGAATGATGGTCTGCTGGAGGCGCCTTTTACATTATGTAGATTTGGTAGTACCATGGCTATACATAAGGAAAGCTAATCCAGTGTGCATATACAGTACATTGAGGGCCTGTCCTTTTAATTGCTTTTTTAATGTCCTGAATGGTATGACAGACTACAACTCAAAATAAAGGTCCACAAAGATGGTTTTGGGGTCCCGGCGCTCCAGTGCAGCCCATTACAAGAGCCCACTTGTGTTCTCGTTGTGTGAAGGAATTTCACCGACTCTAAAGCCCCTTTCATGGGACTGCAAATACCGTGTTCCCGATTCCCTGGCCAACCCGGCCCCCGCAGCACCTTTTTTTTACGCGTGCTGTCCCCCGGCCTCACTTGTTTCAACTGTTGTGAGTGAACTACATCCACTGTTTATTAAACACATGAGAATTGTTGACCCCTGCCCTTTATTGGGCTGCGGCGGTCTGGCTGGGCCGCCCCGCTCCCCGCCTTCGCTCCCCCTCGTGACTGGTGCATGGGCCCTCCTCCCCCCGGCTCTTTTGGGGTGGTCTCGGACAGGCGCCTTTACTCGGCCCCCCGCCCCCCTCCCTCCGGTTCCGGTTATTGCCCGTGCCGCTGTTTGGACTGAAGGCGCCGAATCCATCCCGCCCCCACCCGTTGGGCTCCCGTGCGCTGCCGCGCCCTTAAGCTGCTATCAGGTCAGCTGCACGCTTTCCTGCCCCTGGTATTCCTATTCCCTTCTGGTTTCGCTATTTGCTCTCAGTCGGGCCCCATGGCACATTGGTTGCAACTTCTCACTTCAGGCCAGCTTGCCGACGCTCCCCGGATGTTTGCCTTTCCCTTTTCGTTTGCAGTCCTCCCTCGTTTGGAGCCGCTCTCGTAGCCTCTTAAGCCTGCTCTTTGTGGGTCTCCTCGCGGGCTTGTGCACTTTGCTCCCCTCGCCTCGCCCGTCCGATGTCGCCCTCCCGCATTGTGTTGTAACGCACCCTGCGCACCTTAATCCCGTTTTGTGCGAACGATCTATGGTACGCTCCTATAGCTAGTCGTTCACACCCCTTGCCTCCGATCTTTTTGTTTTTATTTGGGGCCCGCCCGACCGCTAAGGCCAGCGAGCTGTATTTCTGCTTATTTTGCTTCGCGTGCTTACACATCCCTCAACCGCCAGTCCTTTAAATCCCCGGCCCTATTAGCTATTAAACTTTTATCTCAATTCATAAAACTTTTATCAACTTAAATCCTCCATGACTGATCCCCCATCCACTATCAGTTCTAGATGAACATGATAACCTCCCTGCCGTCCCCCCTTCACCGCACAAAGCCGGATGCGCTATGCAATGAGTTTGGTCTAATAACTAGCACCCACACCTTCCAAAGTGTCCCCTGTCCCAGCCCCCCCCCCCCCCCAGCCTCCCCCCCCTATTCTGCTTCCATACCCCTATCCGATCCTCCCTCCTACCTATCCCTCTTCCCACCCCATCCCTTCTGACTCCCTCCTCCATTCCATACCTCTACCTTCCTAATTCATTACATACCAATACTTGCCACCTCCAACAAGACGTAAAAATCATATTACAGCCTTGACATTCTAAATTGTCATAGATTGCCAAAGAAAATAAAACAATGACACAAAAAAACAAACACAAAAAAAAACACTGTCTAGACATAATAAAAAACTAAGAAAATGACAACATTACTACAACTGTAACTAAACAATATTCAACTAAACTGATTTTAGACTGAATTTATGGACGCCACTGCATACAAAAACAGAAACTATCTCTCCTTGTATTTATTTAAAAGAAAAGACCACTATAGTTTGTATACCCACCGTCCCCAAGATCACGATAGTGCCTGTCCCATGGTGTGGTGTGTGCCAGCAGCCCCCACGACAGAAAGCACACAACGTGATAAAACGTTTAACTGAATTGTTAAGACAAGTTCACCCACAACCCCCACAAATTTAACAGCATTATGTGACACACCCCACCCACACAAATCAGCATTTCATGTTTAGTGGTATACCACAAATTATCAGTTTAATGCTTCCTTGCTGAATAAAAGTACTACTTTCTTTAAACAGTAGTGTATAATCATTATTTTATGTGAAATATGCATGCATTTACACAAAATCACCACACAAAATGCAGTTGCAATAAGGATTAGCCATAATACTTAGAGGTATGCCTGTCATATTCATGCTTGTTACTCTTGCAGTGCAGTCTCATTCAAAATCCCACTTCCTGAGTAGCCTGCAACTCCACATTATTGGCTGACCAGTAGGCTCACATGTCCCACCCCCTTTGTTTGACCGCCTCTGCTACCCTGCACCCAATGCACTTATCTGTTCCAGCGAGAGACATCTCCTCCCCACCACAACCCGCTAATGCAGCAAATGGTTGCAACTCACCTTATCAGCTCTCCTGGCCCAATAGTACCAGAAGAACACCAGCACAGGGTGTAGACTTAACAGGGGTAAGTGTGTATTATTATGTTGCTGCAGCACCACTGAGTGATGCAGTTACATTTTAAAGCAGAAGTAAGTGTCTAAGCAAGATGACAAAGCATGAGATGTTTGACTTAATGTTGTTATTAGCTCTACATGTTTACTGCACTGAAATCTTAAGTGCAGTAAACATTGTCTGTTCAGTCGAAATGTGTATTCAATTCCTTCCATGTGAGGAGGGACAATGGTGCAGGAAATAAGAGTCATATGATAGCCAGATCCTGATCAGCAGAAAACAACAGAAACATGTTGAGTTTGTGACTGAGTCTGGATGTAGGTCAGCAACTGTATGCAGCAGTATGACAATCAGCTTTTATTTTCTGCAACATTTCAGTTAGTTACGAATAAATGACAATAGGTATGCTATTAGTTCAGTTAGACATATGGAAGTGATTTTAAATGTTAACCACCCATATATTGTCTTTATGTGTTCAGTGTATTCAGCGCTCACTGAGAAACAAGAACTTCATCTTTGCCCTGAAAGGGGTTGTGGAGCTGCAGTCATGTATTCCCCTCAGAGCCTCCACCGGTGGGGCATCTCCCATAGTGAAAGTATGGAGCGTTTGGCCTACAGTCAAGGTAAGCTTCTAGAACTTAATATACTAAAACTATACAAAGTATATAAGTTATAGTTGTTTGGAAATGCAGACCTACCCTTTTGTAACTAGCACAGCATGGTGACACCCTACTCTACAAGGAGAATAATCCTGACTCAGCACCAGTGAGGTGGTTGTTAAGTGTTCATTTTAAAGCACAAGTTTGAATTCCTCAGTGTCAGAACTGTTAGAGTGACACTTGCACTTAAAACTCGAAATTTATAGTGGGATTTTGATTGGTCCCAGTGACTTGTATCTTTTTGAAAGAGTTATTGGTTTGTTCAGTGGCTCTTTCCACGGTTACGTCATTAAGGTGTGGACACATTTACTTTTGTTCAACAAATTTTTGCAAGAAAAATTCCATAAATTTCAATAGGAATACACGCAGTCAGGAATATCACATAACGGCAAAAAATTCCCAATGCAGATTTCACAACTGCTTCGCCGTGTTAACCAACAGAAAGCTGCTTGGTTTAAGAGTGACTTCTGTGTGAGCTGTGTTCTATACTATTGACAAATGACAATTTTGCCCACAACCACACCTTTATGTTAGTTGGTGGTGACAAGCGAGTTTTGTGCTGAAAGACTCACAATCGTTCACTCAAACAATTTGTTAAAAAAAGCAAAGCTTGGCACATATTGTCTAGTACTGCTACATCTGGTTTGAAACCTGCTTTGTGACTGCTAAAAATGTTCAGTATAAATGAAATTCTGACAAATTACATCCACCAGGATCAGCACCAGTTGCATTGCATCACAGCCATTCACAACTCCTCTCAAACTGTGGCTTTATGGGATAGTATGTGCACACCATAATTGGCAGAAGTAGTCATCCGGGTACTTTTCGCCTACTGTTTATGAATACTGAATGCGGACATACTACTCATTTGGCTTACTGTTTTTCACATAGTCCTAATTCAATTAAAGTTTAATTTATTTAAAATTGCATGCTAATAAACCTACCTCAAAGAGAGATCTCATTTAAGAGTTTTTCTTCAGTTTTGTTTTTGAAAAATGAATGCAGTCACTCACCAGGGAGAGACGTGAATGAATGCATGATGGAGTGAACGAAGTATGGGGTAATTCTATAATTACCCCATACTTGCCCCCATTATTACAATACACCATAATAATCTAAGAACTATTATGTGTTAAGACTGTTAACCGGTGATTGATTATTTCAGAATTTTCTAAATGAAATACTTAATAGTCCAGGACAATGTTTCATACAAGCAGTAGAGGGTAGTATATCCATACTCTTCCACTGAATTACGTCTTTTTATCGTTATGACACCACCCCTTTGCTGCAGACGGATCGTGCAGGAGTGCTCGGGTGTAAACAAATCTACAATCTAGCAGTTTGTTCTCAAAAGATACCATGATCATATGAATGGAAATCATACGTCGCCTTAGGGGCGTTGACAGAGACCGTCACTAAGGAAAGCGCTTGAATTACGTCGTTAACTGTTTATCAATGCCGCTCAACACATCACCGCCGTGGTTGTTAGGTGAAGCGTTATCATAAACTGTATGATATTCTCGTTAACGATGGCGACACCTGCAGAACAGGACCTTGTGTTGGCAGAAGCAGAGAGCAACAAAGAGAGAGCGCAAGTGTTCGGTATCCTCAGATTGCAGGAGGATAAATCGGCCGCTGAGAAAGCGAGCAGCGCTGCCATGAAATCTGGAGACGGGAGATGGCAGGCGCCCATATTCGCGTTAGCCAGAAAAGCGTCAGAAACCTTCTCCGGTGGCATTCACGTTTTGCCCAAAGTGACAGAGCCAAAAACGTCGCCTTTTCCCGAAGAATGGGGTGCCAAGGGTAGGTTATGGATAACATTAAAGCTCGTGACTGAGGTCGGGATTCAGTTGTTCAGATGTAGATCCTACTTGTATGGCAAGCCGCTTTAACATTTATCGCTTAAAACTAACTATAATCTGTTTTGTTTTTAGTACTTATTTTTAATGACTAGTTAAATATATATATACAATTCTGATTTAACATCTATTCATTCAGTTGTTTTTACTATTATATATCCATTTGCCACTAGTCAGCATCCCAATAGTGTGCCATGTAGCTAGTCCAGGGGTGGCGAACTCCGGTCCTGGAGAGCCGCAGCCCTGCAGAGTTCAGCTCCAACCCTAATTAAAACTCACCTGCCTGTAGCTTCCTAGTAACCCTTCAGACCTTGAGTAGCTTGTTCAGGTGTGTTTGATTAGGGTTGAAGCAAAACTCTGCAGGGCTGTGGCTCTCCAGGACCGACGTTCGCCACCCCTGAGCTAGTCCATTATTGCTGGTAACAAATTGCACTTTTTTGCCATTGAATTCAGTTTGGATCTGTGCAGTTATGTATCAACTGTACGCTTTTGATTAGAAGGCCTATAGCAGTATAATTATTATTGCTATTAGCTATTACATTTTTACTAGTAAGAGATACTACTATTATATTGTTTAATTACCTCTGACTATTCAAATAGTTATGTGTTCCGATTGTTATTAGTAACATATTTAATCTTACTAGTGAGATGTTTAATTGAACTATAAATTATACATTCAGACTAATCATAACAAAAGACAACCAAGTGTGATCACTTGTCATTATTAAAACTAAGTTCTAAAGAATAAATACTAGTATGTAATGAATAGTTACTAGTGAACTTGAAAAATATACTAGTCATGTACTGAATAATATTTACTAGTAAATGTTAGTAACAGAAATAGTTACTAGTTATATTAGTTTTATGAAATTTGTTAAAATGGCTTGCCATACAACATTTTCTGCATGATGTCATAATGGTATGATGTCATGAAGAGTGTGCCTTGTTGGTTTGTATTCATTTGTGCATCTAACAAATCTTGGTGTTTTTAGATTACAAAGCACCAGTTCATTCATACAATTCAATAATAATAATAGTTATTGAAAAGAAAGGAGAAATGCAGAACATATGAAGTTATTTACCCCAGAAGTCTGATAGAAAAAGGCCTCATTCACATAATATCCAAATAAATTGGAAATGGGAACCAACCGACATAAGTGGAGAGTACCACAGTGTCAGTATTCTTGCTAGACTGAGCCTGTCTGAATATGTTTGCATAACGATTATTGTTTAGCCTGATGGTGAAAATAGGGTCCAGTGTATCACTGATAATTTAAAACGCATAAGTATATAATTTGTGCAGTATTTGTTGTTGAAACACAAAACAAAAAAGTGAAAATCTGCTGTTAAGGACTGGTGAATGACAGTACAGTCAAAACCAGTGAAAGCGCTTTAAGGGTTTGTTCAAATTTAAACTCAGCCATGCAAAGTGTGGTCACATGTTAGTTCTAAGGAAACAGCCAGAGGTTAAAGTGCTGTGATGAGTTTATTCATTTTCATGTTCTTCTACCGTAAGAACTTGATTTCAGCGATAATGCTATAATTTTTGGATAAAGTAGTCTGTGGGCTTTGTGTCTTCCAGCCTCTCGAGATCCTATGGCAATGGAACGAGCAAACTTGCTTAATATGGCTAAGCTCAGCATCAAAGGCTTGATCGAGTCGGCTCTGAGCTTTGGGCGAACTCTGGACTCTGACTATCCGCCTCTGCAACAGTTCTTTGTTGTCATGGAGCACTGCCTGAAACACGGTCTCAAAGGTACAGTATGTTCAACCATCACCAAACAGCCAGCCACAGAGAACCATCTGTTAACCACAACTGTTATACAAAACATCATAATCATTCAAAGTTTTTATATGCTTGCTTTTTGGTAGAATAAATTATTTGGTGTTACACATTCTCTGTTATCAATATCTCTTATATATTTCCTATAGTCCTATGTTAGTGTTAATCTTAGGCACCAGACAGAGAGCAACCACTGTTATGCCATGTTTTTTAATAGGAAAATAAAATGAGGAAATGCTTTTTTTAAAAATCATTCTCAGATGACAGATCATCTGAAATTCTTGTCCAGTGAGCCAGTGCTGCAACAACATTTGAATACTATTTTGAGTGTTTCATCAAAGAGTTTGCATACTCTGTATTACATACAGTGACCCTGAGTTGTTTAACAAACACGTTTGTCTCCATCTCCATCAGTGAAGAAATCGTTTCTTGGATACAACAAGTCATTGTGGGGGCCTCTGGAGATGGTTGAGAAGCTCTGCCCAGAAGCAGGCGAAATCGCAGCCAGTGTACGAGACCTTCCTGGCCTTAAGTATGTTCAGTACACAATATTTGGCCTTACTGTTACATTGATTACTTTGTAGGGCTGTCCTCGTCTAAGGATTTTTCTGGTCGACTTGTAGTCGTTCATTTTAAGCATTAGTCGACTAATCGCACGTTTATTAATAAACCATTTAAATCATTATAATGAGCCTTTAATTGCCTACATAGCCTAAGTGCTCAAGCACACACATAAAGCTTGCCACAGCACACCGGCATAATAATGATTATGAATGTGTCAGGGAAAAACAGTAAGGAGACTGCATTAACATTTTAATATTTTGAGTGCTTTCTTTGTTCTCAGTTTAAGAGATGAAGTCCGCGACACTCCGCAGTAGTGGATGCGCCTGTATGTATGTTTCATACGGATTGCATAATCTGAAAATATTTGTTTTCCATTTGAATTAGTTCATTTGAAAGTAGACATTTCATTCTCTATAGATATATTTTTTATGTCTGTAAGGTAAAGATATACACGGTGTTTCGCGCTCAAGTTCACAGACCGAGACGGCAGAAAGCGCATCCTGTTTGCTTTCATTATTTCACAAAAGTGCGATTTGTTTTTATTGTGAGAGCACACAAATAAACTTAGTCTTTACAGATTCGAAAGATGTATTACTCTTATCTGTATGACCAAAAATGACCAGTATTTTAAGAGCAGGTGAGCGCACCGGCGCCTCCATCTGTCCTGCAGTGAGCGCGCTACTCTTCAGACACTTGAATATCGCACATTTCTCTAGGTTAACATTACATTGAGCGGACATGTAAAGTTGCTAATAATAACATATTTCAGACGATAAGCCATATTTGAGGTCGATGAATGATAGGCGAGTGTTTGGATGTCCTGCCCGATGTTGCTACTGTATTACCGTAGACTAGCCGTTAACGTTAGTCACAGACTGCGTGACGTCGCCTGTGGGGGGTGGGGGTTTTCTGTGACCAAGCGACTAATAAAATTTTGGTCGACTAACGATTAGTCGACTATTAGGGGGCTAATACTTTGCACACAATGCTTCAAGTGCTTCAATTTTGTTGAATTTTTTTCAAATACTCAAGCAATCAAGCCCACTCATATATAAATATACACATGCTTTCTCACAGTCATTCTTCAGTGCATTAAGAAATGTGACATTCAGAATAGGGAAGTGCAAATTTCAGTTCTATTTCCCTGACAAAACTGAAACTTGCAACTGCACGTAAAGTCTATTTCCAGATTTATGCATATCACTATGTCTGACTCGCTCTCACTCTCTCTCTCTCTATCTTCCTCTCTCTCTCTCTCTCTATCTTTTTATCTTTCAATCTATCTATCTATCATTTTTAAATCAACCTGAATATGTCTGTATTTGCTTGTTAGGAGCCTCTCGGGCGAGCCAGAGCATGGCTAAGGCTGGCATTGATGCAGAAAGAAATTAGCGGATTACCTACGTCTCCTCATCACCAGGAAAGATATACTTGGGTTAGTATTTTCCCTTCCAGTACCCGTAATCATTTTTTCTCCTTGTACAACTGTATGTGGGGGATAATGAGGTATTGAGAGAGACTAAAATGTGCGGATCAGCGATTAACGATGATCGTCAATTGTCGAAAGAGATGCAATCGATTAAAGCTATCGATGGTCGATTAAGTCTTTTAATTCTGGGCTTCATGCGGCTCATGCTCATGTAAATGCTGGATTTTTAAAAACAAATAGGCCTACCGGAACGCAAAAATTTAAAATCTGACATTTTCCGGAACAGGATCCAGCAGGATCAAATTAAGTACTGGTCATAATACTCACATGATAATGTTTGATGTGAGCAACAGTGTGTTTTGCTGCAGCAGCGCCGATGGAAGCGGTTCACTGACTGCGCAGCACAGCCACATGCACCACAGTTACGTTTGGGATCATTTTATTTTAAATGCCATAATGTCAGTTGAAAACAATATATTAAAATACAATAACGAGCACCATGAAACCATTCAAAAAGGCACATTCAGAGGTCTTTGTTACAGGATATAAAACAGCCAACAAAGTAAAATTATCCCAAACGAGCTCTCTTCATTTTATCAAATGATCATAATCACATCTATTAATTTTACGATCCTGCTACTAGCATTTTATTCAGACTAAATCCACTTTAAATCGGGTGAGAAAGCGGGGGGGGGTTTTGAGTAACTTTTGCACATCCTGTCATTCCGGGCTGCATAGACGCTTTTTGCAGCATTAAGGTTAACGATTAATTGATTAATTGATCGTTAATTTAAACGACGATTGATCATGAAAATCCCTAGTCTGAAGCAAACTAGTGTTTCCTGCTCAGGCCATCAGAGTGCAGTGAACAGTGCTCGCTAGAGGGTGTGCATCACTTGTAGCCATCTAAAAAATTATTTCTGCTGCTACTGCCTGAGATTTAAAATATACACTACCATTTACATGTCAGTAAGACTTTTTAAATGATTTTGAAAGAGGTCTCTTATGCGCACAAGGTTTCATTTACTTTGATAAAGACTAACACTTCGTATTACCCTTTGGTGAAGTTTCATTATTGCAATTTATAATGAATGTTTTCCAATGTAATATATTTTTCAAATGTAATGTATTCCTGTGTGAATGGTAAAGCTGATTTTAAGCAGTCATACTGCAGGCTTCAAAGTTCACAGTCCTTCAGATATCATTCTAAGTTGCTGATTTCTTAGGAAACATTTCTTTTTCCTTTCTTTCTTTTGTTGACATGTTTATTCAGAATGAACATGATCAATGTACAATGGGCTTTCCTAAAGGAAACAGAAATACAATCATTTAACAGCAAGTCTTTAAAATATTGTGGAGTTTTGCTTCAAATAAACTACAGAAACAACTCCAAAGATGATAAATGTGCATGCATAAACAAACCCAAAATAAATATAAAAGAATTATTATAATTACACATGAATAAAATAAAATAATAATAATAAGAGGAAACATTTCTTATACTTATTATCAATGTTTGGAAAAACATTTGGGTCTTCGTATTGACCCCAAATATTAGAACGATACAGTCAGATTTTTTTCTAGCTACTCTACGACTATGATAAAAAGAATACATATTAGTTAAAAATGTAAAACCTTTGTTTTTTTTCATAACAATAATATGGTAGTCTGGCAATTCCATCTGGTAAAGACACAAATCCTCGGAGATGAGCAATAACTTCTTCATTGTTCAGTTCAGTCGTAGTACAAGCAGAGTGTGACGGTTGGTTGGTATTAGTCCCGCCCCTCCTCCACTGTGATTGGACGGCTGACTCAAAAGTGATAGTGATAAGCGCTGCATTTTATCCAAAGTTGAACGTTCTTCAACTCTCGGTGCCGAGAAAAAAACGCCCGAGCGCTCTGTGTGAAAAAGAAACTCAGCGCTCGGCATGCTCCTGGCTTTTTAAAAACGCGCCAATCTCATTGAAAACAATTGAAAAAATATGCTAGCCTTGGGAAAAAAATGCTTTGGTGGATTCGGGGCCTTAAGCTGCATCAATAGAAATTTTCTTTCTCCGTATATCTACAGTATTTATATTTTTGGTTTTGATACACCTAAACCAATGATAAATGTCAACGCATTTGTGTGTGTGTGCATTTGCAGTGAGTTCTATGAGAACTCGGCAGTGATGCTGGAGGAGGAGGGAGCCGTCATCGTTGGTCTCCTGGTGGGACTTAACGTCATAGATGCCAACTTATGTGTGAAGGGCGAGGACCTCGATACACAAGTATGAGCGTTGTGTCTTGGCCATTTTTAATAACCTGCTGTCTAGCTTCTGTCTGAGAAATATTAATGCCTTGTATTGGAATCTACAGGTTGGTGTAATAGACTTCTCCATGTACTTGAAAAATGATATTGATGATGACTACAGAAGTGAAGAAAGGTAGAAAGTACACTTGGACAATAATTGATTACATTAAACCACTATAATTACCTTGATGTATTATGCTGTTCGAATAACCACCATCATGAATATGTTTTGAATAGAAATGGACAAATTTCAGCTATTTTGGATCAGAAGAACTATGTTGAAGAATTAAATAGGCAGCTGAAGTAAGTTCATGCTCTTTCTAAAGCTTTTGTGATATATTTAGGATGAGTGATTGTGGCTTTTAAAAACAGATTAATCTACCAAAGCCCTTTAAAACTTTGATATGAGCATTTATGAATTTTATCTAAAACTTTGTCTTGGTCAAAGTTCTACAGTTCAAGGCTTGCAGGGACGTGTGGAGTCCTTAGAAAAATCCAACTCCAAACTCATCGAAGAGGTACTGTTTGATTTCAGAAGAATAAGTCTCATCTGCGAAAATAGCAATATTCTATACTAACTTGTTGCTGTCATCTTTTTTTTTATTGCAGTTGGCAATAGCAAAAAACAATATAATTAAATTACAGGAAGAGAACCACCAACTCAGAACAGAAAATGCAGTCATTCTTATGAAAGCACAACAGCGTCTTGAGGTATTGTTGAGTGTTTTTATTAATGTGTTTATATACAACATACATCATTCAGAAAGGCAGATAGTAGTTAATGTACACAAACTTATTATATAGTTCTTATGAACATTATATTATGTGTCCTTGAAGAACTTTCTGCCAGTTTTTATAATCCATTTATGTTTAAAGCAATAAAAATATTATGTGTGAAAAATGTGATCTGTAAAATATTAAATAGTTTAAAAAAACTTTCTCTGTACTTTTTCCCCAACACCCCTTTGCTTTCTGAACCCTAGTTTTACACGATAATAATTGTAGAAGATTTCATAAATCAATGTTCAAGCCAAATACAATATTCAGTATACATTATAATGGCTGTATACTGTACATACACTGTACTCTATTCAGATTGCAGAAGGAGATTTGAACTGTGAGCTTGACACGTACAAGCAGTCAAGGCAGGGCCTGGATGAAATGTACAATGAGGCAAGACGCCAACTCAAAGAGGAATGTCAACTCAGGCAGGTCTGTGTTTACATATAAAAAAGGAACCAGCTATTCAGATGGTGCAGTGGCACCCTGGCATTTAAAAGAGGTCAAACCTGTTTTTTAATGTATCTGTGCTCAAGGACGTGGAGAACGAACTGGTTGTGCAGGTGAGCATGAAGCAGGAGATGGAAATGGCCATGAAACTGTTAGAAAAGGACATCCATGAAAAACAAGACACTCTGATTGGACTTCGGCACCAATTAGATGAAGTTAAATCCATCAATGTGGAGATGTACCAAAAAATGCAGGTAAAACATCTTTTGTTAGGTGTTCTTCACAATTTGTGGTTAAAATATGTTGTAATCAAACTATTTAATCATCAACAGTCTTCAGATGACAGCATGAGACAAAAAAATGACATGATCGCACGGTTGGAGGAGAAGACTAATCAGATAACGGCGACTATGAAACAACTAGAACAAAGGTGAGAAGCAGTTCCTAATTTATTTAGAATCATGTCGCGCATAACGTTTAGTCATCATACTCCTGAAGTGCATTCAGAACATTTTCAGTCGTTTTCAAGTGTTTCAATTGTTTATTTGAATATAATTAGAATATTTAATTTAGCCTGATTTTTAACCTTGTATTATATGATGAATATATAATCTTTTCAAAACATTTTTGGCCGGTTCAAATGTTTAGGTTTTGCTCAGTTCAGAGAAATTCAGATTTTTGTTTGCAGAAAGTTGCATATATACTACTATTCAAATGTTTGAGGTCAGTGAGGTTTTTTTATTATTATTATTTTTTAAGCAAGGGCACATTAACAATCAAAAGTGAAAGACAATTATAATGTTACAAAAGAGTTAACATTATAAGAGTGCTGCTCTTTTGAATTCTACTTAAAGAATCCTGAAAAAAAGAAAATCAGGAATGATTTCTGAAGGATGAAGACTGGAGTAATGTTTGCTGAAAATTCAGCTTTGCCTTCACAGGAATAAAATACATCGTAAAATGACAATATAAAAAGTTATTTTTAATAGTAATAATATCTGACAATATTACTGTTTTTACTGTATTTTTTGAACTAATAAATGCAAGAGAAATTGAAAAATCTTACCGACCCCCAACTTTTGAACGCTAGTGTACCAGTGTAAATGCATTTCAGGATATGATATCTGCTTTTACAGCCTAAATCAAATTAGTGTGTGTTGATGGTGTCCAAACCATCAGTGCTTTTGTTTCATCAGTAGAATCAGTTTTCAGAGGGTCTAGAAGTGTCAGATACCTGATAGCATGCAAAGGACTTTGCACGCTTGTATTCTGAAGGCGCATTGAATGGCTTTCTCTCATCTGACCGCTCATCCTTCAGCATTTGTGTTATTTTCTTGTGGTGACGTAGTGCTGTCATGTCCATTTCTCTGTCCACATGAATCATCCTTCCCTTTCTTCTGTTGATTTACCGCCATCGTATTTCTGATGTTTTATGACTGCACTGCTTAACAAGTTCTTAAAGCTTTGGGATGAATTTGAAATTCACTGATATTTACATCCTCTTTCCCTTTTTGTTCCCCTTTTCATTTCTTTTTTTCTCATCTTCTCCTTTCCTCTAATTCCATGTTTTTCCTCGATCAACAAATAGTGACAAAGACCTACTCAGCCAGACAAGAACTCTTGCCATGTCATTTGTAAAATGCGCTAGCACAGACACCGAGCACCAATACAAACTTGTCAAAGATATTTCCTTCTGATATTAAGATAGATTTGCTGTTCGTTACTTGACACTAGTTGTGTGGCCATATGCACTGTTCTTAAAGTCCCCCTGTAGTCAAATATTTTATCCCTTAAAACTTATCTTTGATCATCAAAATGACATATTTAAATGTTTTTTCTTGTGAAAAATAATACTTAAAATAGTTTGAATGTAACTCTACACCCTTGCCTAATTTACTATACGCGGATCTATGAATATGTAAATTAGTCCCGCCTCCACTCAGTCACACCAGCCAGCGCCTCCTGATCCACTGAACTGTAGTAACCGCAAAACAATGGCATACACGGATAATGGCTGATAAAACTATGTTTTTACTAGCGGACAACTACAGTGAATACTGTAACATTCGTTAAAGTTACTTACTTGACGATGTTGTGTCCTAAAATGCCTTGACTCGAATACAGCCATTTGTGATTCTTAGTGATTCGCGCCCGCGAGCATACGCGTGTGAAGTCTCCGGGCTACTTTTACACTGTTGCCACGGGTTATAATGCAAGTTCTAAATTCACATTAAACCACAGCCTCATGGGTTTTTTGCTTTAATTTATTTTAGTTTTTGTGCTGGTATTGGTATATTTTGCATGCTAGTGATAGGAATCGATCCCTTGACGTGATTGGTTATTGGTTTGTGACGTAGCAAACCAAGGGCTGTTTCAAACCATATTTCTGGGTCAGCCTTTGGGATACTACAGTTTTAAGGAGAAAATACACACAATGGTGTTGATTAATAGATTGGCACATGGTTTGTCTAAAAGCATATTAAAAACACCACATAGACAAATAAACAACATAACTTGATTTTCACTACAGGGGGACTTTAAAAGTGATGAGTTGATCATTCTTCACTAGCCCCCTTTTAAGTTTTATTTGATGATAGTTACTGTTTTTCCACATACTATTTAGTGAGCAAAACTTTCTTGTGGTTCTCTAGCGTAAATATTTACCTGTAACGTTTAACAGTCAAAGAAACCACAAATATGACGTTGTCTTTTATCACAGACTTCAATAAATTTGATGTTTTCAACTACTCGTCAGTGTTTACTCTGTGAATTATTTGTCAAAAAACGTTAGAAAATCAAAGTAACCTCGACACTTATGAAATTGCCAACTCTTTTCAACTTTCTTGCTTTTCCGGCTCTGTATTTGTTCCCGCTCTATTGTGGCTGTTGGATTATGGCCATCTTTTTATTTTGTTTCCCATTTGTTCCAATACATTCCCGCCCATTCCATTCCATTCAGAGCCGTAGTTTTACCCAGTTGGTTTGAATTACACCAGATTGCAGGATGCCGAGAGGGAACGTGCCGGTGCCGAAGACGGGGTGCGCAAATTCAAGCAGGACTTCACAAACAAAGCTGACAGTCTCCAAAAGCAGATTGCCCAGAGAGAGAAACAAATGTAAGTTTTGCAATGGCTATGGAAGAGAATTCGAATTTTAAAATTTGTATCACAATGTCCCATTTATGCTGGTGTGGAAAATAGGAAGTAGATTTTAATTGACACTTCTTGTTTAGGATGCAGCTGGAAACAGACATGAAAATAGAGAGGGACTGGCGGCAGACGTTACAGAATGAATTAGAAAGAGAACGAGAGACCATCGCACAACTTACTGCTGAAGCACAGCAAATCAACGGACTCAAAAAAGTAAGATGAGTTTCTCATCTCAACAATGGCGAGGGAGAGAAATATAATAACCATCAAGTCCACAATACATCTGTATGAGGATTAAGGTGTTTGTGTCATTTAAACGGCTTCTTCATGGATGTTTTCGTTGTGCTGAATGCAAACATCCTGTCTTGGGCTCTGACGTGCCCTTGTGTCTTATCAGGAGTTTCACAGGTTGCAGGATGAGAATACGCAGCTGAAGGGAGTTTGTGAAGAGCAGGAACAGGCGCTGGAGGAGCTGGGCTGCAAACTCAGCGAGTATGTAGGATTTATATATAAGTGACATTTGGAAGCCTTCAAATCATGTTATTCTTTTACTGATACACACATTTTTCTTGTTTAGGTCAAAGTTGAAAATCGAAGATATAAAGGAAGCCAACAAGGCACTTCAGGTTTGAAACATTGTTTGAGATCAACAAAAAAGTACCTGGAACATGTTTGTGGACATGTACCATGATATACAGTATATATTTTTTTTGTAAGAGTAATTGAACTTGTTCATATTAATAAACAATTGATTTCAGGGTGGACAGGTTTGGCTGAAGGACAAAGATGCTACGCATTGCAAGCTTTGTGAGAAGGAATTTTCAATCTCCAGGAGAAAGGTCAGAACCAAATTGCTACGCTGTAATACATCTGTCTCTATCACAGCTTGCTGTCCAATCTCACACATCCACACAAATTCAACTGCTCTAAATAAAGAAATTCACTGGCACAAAGACCGTACTGGATTTAAGACTTGAAAACATTTCCAAATGAGGATTAGATGACGCCTGAATAAAAGACTGAGTTGGCAAGTGGTGCTCTGTACTGTTGAAGTCGGCATGAAATGAAAACTTTTCTAACTGCATGTTATTGATCTTACTGTGAAGGATCTATCATCCATACATGTTTAATTTTTTTGGGACATCCCAATATTTAATTAAAATGTCATTACTTGATCCTCCAGTGAAACGACATACTACTTTCTGGTGACGTATGCCAGACCTCTCCAGACATTTAAGCTGTGTTCCAATTCAGAGGCTGCATCCTTCGAAAGCAGCATTCCAAGACAGAATGCGTCACAGTGGTGCGACAAAGCTGTCCCATTTCAAAGTCTCAAATGCGACCTTGAATTAAGTCCTTTATTTCCCGATCTACAAAGGATGCAACACGGCCTGGCCTAGACAGATGACAGGACTTTCAAAATGGCAGATTACATGTTAATATTTGGTGTTAACTTGCTCAAGTATCTAATGATACAAATGTAAAAAAAATAATAATAATTTAAAGCGGTTCAAATGTTGACATATCTTACCAAGATGTGATTTTATTGGTAGTTTATTCTTTTTTTTAAGTATATAATGGACCAAGGTAAACATATTTAGACCGGTTGTGAACCCTGGTTTGTTTTCAGACAGTTGAATATTACTTTCATAAAAGTCCTCTAGTAAAAGGTCAGTTGCTAGGCGACAAGAACAATCTTCTGTAGGCTAGAATTTTCCATTTAACAACATTCAGTTCAATCTTTGTGGACTTCTAAGGATGCAGCCCTGAATTGGGACACCGATTTAATCTGCCTAAACCCCGCCCCTTCTCATAAAATTAACTGCAAACCGACATTCATATCTGCATCCTTGCCAAGCATCTTGAAAGCTCTCTTGCTTGTCTTTGTTTGAACAGCACCACTGCAGGAACTGTGGAGAGATCTTCTGCAATGCCTGCTCGGATAATGAGCTGCCGCTCCCTGCTTCACCCAAACCCGTGAGAGTCTGCGACACCTGCCACGCTCTGCTCCTCCAGCGCTGCTCCTCCAATGCCACGTAAGATAGAAATGACAGCACATCGTAACAAGGGCCAAAATCAGCTTTAACTCACAGCCTGTGCTGTCCCGCATCGTCAGAGTGACCAAAATGGATGCACCCGTTTCTCTGTGTTTGAAGTTTACAATTTACATAGGATAAAGCCTGTTGCCTCAGAAGACTTAATGGCACTTGTGCAGATGGCCAATGCAGTGTTTGTCACAGAGCGTGCAATGAAAGAAATGAGTTTACAAATGGATTAATGACTGAGTGCCTCCATCTGGGCTGCAAGTAGACTGATTTAGATTATTTATACAGTACTAGTACAACACTCCCATGCATTGTATACTTTAGATATATAAGGGTGAACAGGTTTCATTCCTCAAGATTCAAAAGTAAGCAAAGGCAGTTACTTAAAGGGATATCTTTTCTTGAGCAATTACATTTCAAATTCAGTTGAAATACATAACCTTACATTCATATGTGCCTGTATAACAAGCCAAACTGACAAATAAGGATTTGAAATGTTTCCCTGAATCTAGATGGGCAAAAACGGTATGTATATGCAAGTAAATTGTTGTCAGAGAGGTGGATTCACGTCAAAAAGCACAGAAATAATGTTCTGAATATGGTGTTCAGGTTTCTTGTCTGCAAACGGTATTATTTCACAATTGCAGATTTACCTTGGTACAGAACTGGAACACTACACATTTTGAGTATTTGTGCTACCGTTTGTCTGGATAATTACTCGAAATACAGCTGTTAACTTAAATGTGAAGTTTATGTATGAAACTATACATAGCCTTAAACCACTAAAGTTGATTATAGTTCCACTTCTCGAGTGATGGATTTTAGCATTTAGGTGCCGCAGTACACGCACACTATCGTTCAAAGGTTTGGGGTCAGTAAGATTTGTTTTGAAAGAAATTGTTTTATTCAGCAAACACGTAACTCTTCTAAGTAAACCTAAGTTGCTTCAGTCCAGTAATTGTTCATCTTGAAATATTACTAAAAAAAACGGTAAAAGTTAATATTAAGGTTACTTTATAAAAATCAGGAAAGATTCATTTGCCGCTGTTTTATAATATATATATATATAATATATTATATTATATGAGATATATCAGATGACAGAAATGCATGTGGAAGTTGAATGTGGGCAGAGAACTGTTTTCAACATTCATAAAACAAGAAATGTTTCTTGAGCACATAAGAATATTAGAATGATGATTTATGAAGATAATGTGACAATGAGCCTGAAGTAATGGCCCGTCTGCACTAAAAATTCAGCTTTGGCATCACAGGAATAAATCCATTTAAAATACGTTTTATTATTTAAACTGTAACAATATTTAAATTGTTATTTCATAATATTACCGTTTTATAGTATTTTTAATAAAATAAAATGCAGCCAAAACATTTTTTAAATCCTACTGATCCTTAAGTTTTAAACGGTAATGAACGAAACTCAAGGCTACACAAATCTTCCAGTGTATTAAAAAAAACAATATATGAATGGACTGATGCCATATGTTTCATCTAGCTTTGACCAAAAGCAAGATATCACACTTTATTCTTACATTACAGTTGTCATCAATGAACATTCTTAGGTCAAAAATAAAATATATCCATAAAAGGTTTTATTCCATGGATGTGTAAATGTCACCGGTTTCAATTAGAAATTTAAATGAGCAGCAAAAACAGGTAAACATCCAAAATGATGTTATTGCTTTGGGAAAGAAAACGAAAGTGCAGTCTCACACGCAACTTGAGCTTCAAGCTATTCACACTCATTTTTGAGTCAAAATACATACAAAGCGCATCTCTTTAGTTAGACTTTAACACAGAATGTCATATAAAATTCATTAAGCAAAATGTACAGTAGCCGGTCAATCTATATGCAACAGCTCAAATATATATGTTAGATATATATATATGAATTTAGATTTAATTTTCTTCGAGTCTGGAAAATATTGTGGGCATATTTCATAGGAACATGTGAAAACATATTCATATAAAAAGATCTTCCATGCTGGAAGTTCCAACTTTGGGTTGAAAAGTGCATGAATTTTAAGCATCCTCAATACATCCCCCTTAGTCCACTTCCTCGAGAGCCCATACCGCCAGAGTTGCCATAGAATCCTCCTCCGCGGCCTGCAGTGTTTTTATGCCCCCAAAACAAAAGACATGGATTTGAATGTTGTCTTCACACCTTCTTCAACAAAACTATTACATAATAACAATCCACGCAGTCATACTAACCCATTTCGGACGGCCCACTTGAAGTTGAATTCAGGAAAAGCTCAATGTAACGATGCTCTGCAGGGAGGAAGTCAGTGGAAGGATAAATATGATACTCAAAACAATTAGGATAGCAGTACAGTTTGACTAAGACAGAGGTTTGGAAATGGAGACAACTTACGCATATGATTCTTGTCTTTTGACATGGCAGACACAGCATCTTCGTGAGATCTGAACTCAACATCTGCCTCTCCTGTAGACTTTCCATTAGGTCCTACATCAATGTGCACCCTCACAGGATTTAAAGGGGCAAAGAACTGAAAAAGAAACCAAACACTCACACAAAGGCAATAATACTTTACTGTAAAACAAAATATTGTAAGAATGTGTGCAGTGGCAACACTGTGGTTTTTCTTACATGTGCGATATCTGTCTCTGTAGCGCGGAACGGTAGGCCCCTCATATGAACAAAATGGCCACTGTGAAAGCCTGAGTTTGAATCGCTGCTGTAGCCATGACCCCCCATTCTTCCTTTTCCTCTATCATCGCGCGCACGCTCTTCAAACATGCCATTACTAAAGCAGTAGTTGTTAAAGCCATTGTAGTTGTCAAACCCACCATATCCTTATGAAGGAGAGACAAATCAATACTTTTAGATCACTTCCTGTCAGTGAAAGAACTGTTCAAAAGTTTGAGATCAGTAAGAATTTTATTTAATTTTTTTTTTAGGGAAAAAAGTATGCTAACCAAGGCAATATTTATTTGATCAAAATACTGTAAAAAGTAGCAATACTGTGACATATTATTACTATTTAAAGCAAAATTTTCAGTAGCCATTACTTCAGTATTTAGTGTCACATGACCTTCAGGACTGCATTTCTAATATGCGATTTGCACTCAAGAGATTGGGCATTTTTTTGTACCTATACGTAATATTTTGTGGAAAGGGTAATATATTTTTAATGATTATTTGATGAATTAGCATTTATTTACAAATAGAAATCTTTTATAACATTATAAATGTCTTTACTGTCACTTTTGATCAATTGAATGCATCCTTGATCAATAAAAGTATTAATTTCTTAAAAAAAATAAAAATCCTTTTGAGCCCAAACTTTTGAACGGTAGTGTACATAGCCATTCAACCCCATATTTGTTAATTAGCTATCTATCTTATTAACTAAAACCCAGTAAGAGTTAATAAAGTTACTAAGCACTATTAAAGTAGCATACCGCCACTGTAAGCGCCTCCGCTGCGCACCTGGTCCAGGACGGCACCTCCCCTTCCAGGACTGGACCCAAAGAAGCTCCCGCGTCCCATCACGGGTCTGTCATATGGACTAGGCCTCTGTCCCATCATCCTCCGAGGTACTTCGTAGTATGCACGCATTTCATTTCGGCTGCTTTTGAATATCTCTATGTACCTGAGTTTATTTTTAAATGCAACATGTTAAACGTACAGGCTGCTAAATGTTTAACAGCAATGAGGAAGATTTTAGGGAAGACAGTATTTGGGGCCTACTGACTAAATTCATTATGGCATCACAATATCTGACAATTTACTGTCAGTTATTGACCAGAGGGAGAAGTAGCAAGTGTCTGAAATTCTGCCCAGTCATAAAATGTAACTGTATCTAAAGGCCAATTTCAGACAGAAACAGAATCTTAAAAGTATCGTATAGTGCCTGTTATAAAAAGGCTCCTTTGCTTCTGCAGTATGTTGCCCAACCACATCATGAAACCATATTTCTGCCTATTTTTTGTCCCCTCATGTCACATGTTTATGTAAAATTAAACATTTCAAGTGTAATAACATGATCATACCATCTTTTTCCAGAGCAGAAAGATGCATGACCCCCCACCCCACATTTACAGAGAGCATTAGCACCCAGCCCAGTCTTGCCAGCCCCACCTGTGCCCTATTCTTTCCTTGTGTTTCCCCAGAGCCTTTTCTGCTATCTCCTTTGAGGCAAACTGCACGAAGGCTTCCCCTGTGCTCCTCCCCTGGTAGTCCATCGGCAATGTTATCCCATTTGGCACGATTTTCAACCCTTTAACCCAAGGACAAATAACCCCACATGGGGAGACATGTTAAAGAGCCGCAACATTCTCATCTGCAGAAAATACATCCCCCCCCAAATGAGCCCTGATGATGTCAAAATCATTCCCTATGTCAGACAAAAACCCTAGAGCAAACCACAAAGGATAAATCCATTAAATTAAAATCAATTAATCAAGAAATCATAGCACAGCTGCCTCTGTGATGCTGGTGACACATAAATTGTTAAATACAACCAAAACATCCTTAATAATCTGTTGATATGACAGTTAGAAGAATATATAAAAAGAAAAACCTTCACAATTTGATCTGACTGACTATATAAAGACATAAAAAGGAAGAACTGACATGATTCAAAAACCACAAAACAATTTTCAGTAGTTTTAAAAAGATGTCCTTGCAATACCTGCAAGTCTAGGAGGTGTTGAAGTGAAACAACAGATGTACCTGAAAAGAACTGTACAATTTCTTCTTTACTGCAGCCGAACGGCAGTCCTCTTAGACGCAACATACAACCACTGCTGCTGTCATAGTCTGTGGGACCGGAGCGTTTCAGCACCCAATCCATCTCACTAAGGTTTGACTTGAACACTGTGGGAAGGGTCAAGAGGCAGACAATCAATTAATATACATTTTCAAAAACAAATGTGCAAACATATCATGTGCTTTAACTTGTGCTATTTAAAATCAGCATGAAAGAGATATTGCAGTCATCTTTTCTTTCCTAGAGATGCATATCTGAGTAAAGCCACTTCTCAAACAAGAAAAAAAAAAAGGGCAGGATTTGGGTTGTTTTTTTTTTGTTTTTTCTATTTTAGACAACTGTGACTGGATCATTGTCGTTTGCTAATTGCGGCATGTGAGATTTTGTTGCAAGAAGGAGGGGATGTTAATGTTTTTGATTACAAGTAGAGATGCACCAATGTATTGGCCAATAAAAGCAATTTTTTGACTACCGGCCAACGGCCGATTGATTAAAAACAGCTAATGATCAGAGCCAATTATATCCTGTCAATCAAAAGGATGGGGTCAAAACGTGTCAGACTGCAAGTTATACAATGTGTGAAGAAAATCTCCCGTGTTGAATCTAGGGCTGTCACAACATTAAAGCAGGCTCTATTTGACCCAATGAATCACCCGTAGTTCAAGCCAGGGTTTGCCAGATCCACGGTTTTCTCAAAACCAAACAATGCACCTCCCATCCAATAATCACAAAGAGTTTTGTGCTTTGTTACTTGTGATAAGAAACAAAGTCTAATTTTTCCAAATTCTGTCACGAAATTCAAACAATAAATGCTGTTTTGATGCTTTTAAATGTGGCTTAGTCCAAGCGACAGTGTAGAGTATGAGTCTCTTCCACTCAGTTAGCTACAAAAAACACTAAAGAGGAGCTCAATCTCTGACAAATCTGACATGAAGACAGTTGTTTATGAAAAAGTTGAATGGCAACTATTGTTATTTTTTTTTAGACCAATCAGTTTTTATTTGAGTGTGATTATTATATCTGAAAATAAATAGCAGTTGTATATAATAGCTCTGTTATTAATTTTAACCTTTAATAGGCTATAACAGCAATGTACCAAATCAGAGTGTTCCCAGTATAGTTTACAGCATTAGTTAGGAGAGATTTTAATCAAAAAAAGAATAATCAAATTATCGGTATCGGCAGATATCATTCTGCATAATCGGTTATCGGTGGAGAACTTCAGTATTGGTGCATCTCTAATTACAAGGGCACATGCATTAAAAAATAGAATATAAAGAATAAATAATTTATAATAAACGCAATGCAATTAGGCATGGGCCGATTACCGGTTTCAAAACCACGATTTGAAAAATTCACGGTTTCAAAACCACTAATATTTTCCGTTATACCGTTCCGGCGGTATGCACTGTTTTTCATGTCTCCTCAAAGACTGAAAGTGTAGGAATCCCTCAGGTTGAGTGCAGTGTAGAGAGTAACACGACCTTCCTCCTCCTGTTGGTGCGAGCGAGCGGTCAGTCACGTGTGTAGGATGGCTTCCCCTGGAACTTATGCGATCGGCCGTTTTTTGTCTTATTGCAAGCAACTTGTCTCTGTTCTGGACTTGCACAAAATGCGTTGGAATGCAATAATTTTCCAAAATGTAATTTGTGAAAATATGAAGTCTGTAAACGCCGGTTAACACAGGCCAGAGATGTTGAAGATGGACGCACAGAGAAAAATACTGTAGCAGGCAGATCACTCACTGTTCATGATGCACAAACTATTGGAAGAAAATCCTCAATATTGATTTGCGGGGTTTTTATGAATGTGTTTCTGAGGGGAAAGGAACTGTCTCCAGAAAAGTTTACGTGGTATATTCTTTTCATCTCGTCTCTGTATAGTTAATATTAAAGCAGTGTTTCAGCACAGCCTGCTTTGTTTACAGCGGTAACCAAGAAAACACTATATCGCTGCTGTTCCATAAGCGCCACCCGCTGTCAGATAGTGAATCTGCGTCTCATTCAGAGCTTCTGCCGTTTGATTCGTTCAGGCATGTAGTATAATTTCACAAAGCTAGTCAGAACATTCTGTTTTTGCTTCAAATTGGGTTATTATTAAATCAAATTATGTATATGAAATTATATAAATGATATGTACATGTGAGTAGAGAACTAAAATTAAATAACTGTAATTACAGTTTTAGGTTAAATAAAGATGTCAGTCTTTACTTTTCTTTTTAGGAAACAAATCAAAGAAAAATTAAACAAATTCTACTGTTCCTAATATTCTGTATGCTGCTCAAAAACAAAATATATTGTGTTCAGCGGAAAAAAGTTTTTTTTCTTTTTCCCAGTCATTTAAAAATAACACATTTTAGAGCTGTAACGACAATACCGTGAAACTGTGATATTTTTATCTAAGGTCATCATATCATCAGAATCTCATACCGGCCCATGCCTAAACGCAATATTCTATTAAAAACTATAATTGTCCAATCATTCATGGTAAAGTGATGGTTCAACCAGTATAGAAAAGAAAAATACCTATGGGAGTCAACATTTCAAAATATCATATTTTGTGTCACAGAAGACAAAAACTCATACTAGTCTTTTCCACATTGTGGACCGGAATGTCCAGTACCTTCGATGTAACGATGACCCATGTATTTACGATCTTTTGCCAAAGCCTTTTTAAAGTCCTCTGATGTCTTCAGCTCTACAAACGCCTCTCCACTCGGCCTCCCCTCTTTGGAGAAGGTAAAACACACGCCATTCACTTTCCCTACAATGTCACAATCTGGAAATGAAAAAAGGACACAACTGCAGCTCTTTTTCTGTAAACTCACATAGAGCACAACAAAAGGTGCTTTCAGTTTGAGATTTTGCATACCAGAGAAAAAGGAGGCCACTTCCTCTTGTGTGCATGACCAAGGTAAACCACGGATCCGTACCACATATCCTTCATCATTATGAGACATGTCTACCTTGTCAGGACTGTATCTGAAAAACAAATGATTGTAACACATGGGCCATGCCTCTAAACCTAGTGAGCTGCCTACCTAAACTCAATCCAAATAGTTTGTGTTAGTCTTTTTTTCTGTCTTAACCTTGCTAGTGCAACAAACCTAGGAAGTTGTCTACTTGGAAAGCATTTTGGGGCATTTCAGGAGAGCTCGAAACGTAAGAACGCACGTATGACGCCCAAAAATGCTGTCTAGGTAACGTTAGGCAACTCAATAACGTTATATTTTGAGAGCGAGCCATGTTGTCAACAGTCAGAGGCTTCCTTCAAGAGATAAAAAGACAAACAATAATGACATTTCACACAAACGCAACATGTTTTGGTGTAGTTAGGAATACTGACTAGTATAAATCAGTTGGCGCCTTATATAACGTCAATTCAAGTTAGTTAGCTAGCTAGACAACCACTACCCGATAGGTCAAAATACAGTAGTGTTTTAAACTTAAGACCAAGCTAACATGGTACATGTTATATATAGCATTCGGAAAACAGTTCGGTCATGTGTCAAACAAACCGCAACCGAAACTGATGAACTTTAAGCGCAACGACTATAAAATTTGCGAGATATTGTTCTGACAGGAATCAACGACCGACAAGTTCACATATTCTGGAACAAAAACCAGCACTTCCGCGATCCAAAGTACACAAAATATATTCTCCATTGAATTTAAATGATCAACTTATACATGAAAAGTTAAATATGAAGAAATATGCACATGAATAGCGAATAGCTTCTTACCGTCAAGCGCCCGTCCTCTCAGGTAACCCTGAACGGCAGTCCAGTAGTCCAGAGAGTCGAACTCTCGCGAGAACGCGGCCTGTCAGAGGACGTTGACCTCGCTGCAGGCGCACCGAACGGTCTGACGTGTGAGCCGAGGCTCCAAGCGCATGTTGCGCATGCATCACGGAAGAGTCATCGAGCGTAGTCACTAGGTTTATACTTAATCCTGTATAATACTGCAATGTGGCACATATGGGGCCATGTGTACTACCGCGAGAGACTGCCTGCAGCTCTACAAACAAATGCAGCTGTGGAAAGACTGTGAAAGCCATGAAGTTAATTAGAACTATCACTTTGATCCCCCCCTATCACTTTGATTGCATGTTGATGAATTTTCTTTCATCAACATGCAAAGAAAATTAAATTTAACACTGCCTGTGTTGACAGTGAAAAATTAAACTATGCAAATATTAGTATGGCAACTGATTCCAGATCATCAAGTGTCTTTTAACTATGTAGCCTACTAAAGTTTTAATGAATCACTTGATACAATGCACTTGTTGTGTACATACATTTTACTTGGTATTAATATTTATATTTAAAAAAACACCGGCATAACTACATGAAATTAATTTGTGTAATTACATTTATAATTACACTGCTAACCCTACATCCCTTCCCCTCAACTCACTCTTTTTAACCTGTCAGTCTTCCACCTCAGTAGTCGTAAAAGTGTTTTGCAATACAACATGGAGACATCCAGTAATAATTAGTGAAAAAAGTAATTAAAGACACCTAATACTAAATGGGACCCTGATTCCTATCCCTATCTCATTTTTAATGAATTACTATAAGTTTTAATTTCAACTGTTTTCTTAATGAGCTTTAACACTCAATGATATGAGTACAGCAAACTATTCTGAAATTGTGTTGCTTGTAACTTTAAAATGGGATGTTACACTACTGGGGTCAAAGTCTCAGCAAGCCTTGCAGCACTGGACTATGACTTGCTAAAACATCACGCTAAACTTGTTACAGCTGTTTAACTCTAGAGCAGAAGCAATGGAGATTCCAATATTTACTGTTGATGCTTTTACTAATTTACCTTTCAAAGGTAATCCTGCTGCAATATGTCTTATAGAGAATGTAAGTATTACACTGCACAAGACAGTTTTATGTTTTTTAGTTTCTGATAGTTTAAACATGTTAGCAACTATGAAGATCAGAATGTGAAATGTTTCTCTGTAATACATCCAGGAGCTGAGAGATGATCTTTATCAGAGCATTGCTGCTGAGATGAATTTATCAGAGACTGCTTTCATCACAAGACGGAATTCTATGGATTTCTCCTCAGGTATTCTGCTGCTGAGATGCATGTTGAAATACTCAAACAACTCTGATTTACATGTCTGCTTTTGGTTTTGATATATTTTGAAAGGTTCAAGGTTTGGATTACGCTGGTTTACTCCCACAAATGAGATTCCACTATGTGGACATGCAACACTGGCCTCAGCAGCAGTGCTCTTTTACCTGAAAAGTAAGAAACACTTGTTCTTAAATTAACCTTTTACCAAAGATGTTTTCACCTTACTTGTGTATCCGTGCGCCTTATCTTTAGACCCAATCACAACTATCAGGTTCCACACAGTACCACAACTGTGGAGTGAGTCCTCATGTACTGGTTTGGGTGAGACTACTCTTGACGTGGGTGTAGATTTGATGTGCCGCCCTATCCAGCATGCAACGATATCCTTCACACTACTGGACCCTCCCCTAAAACACACCAAACCACCGAGGTATGACCAAAGCCCCACCTTGTGACCTTCTAATATTGTCTGCATCGATAATACAGTAGTGTTTCTTGGTCTGAATCTATTGAGTTTTGTCTGTTTTATTTGCAGGATCAATATGAAATCAAGGATCTTTTGAAAGTAAGTTAACCAGTGAGTAATTTAGGTTTTTAATATGACAAAGGGAAAAACAAGCTTTTATGTGCATTTTCAGGCTGTAGTAGGAGATGTACCCGTTCAGGAAGTGTGCTACAGTCCAACCACAAGGAAACTGATGATTCGTCTGGCTGACACATGCGACAGGTACTGCTGGACATCCAGAGGCTGAATATAACAAGGAAGAAAATGTTAATTAATTTATTATGTCAAGTACATTTTTAAAGCAGCAGTCAAGATAAGAATTAATAAGTATGCTGGTAATTCTGTCTAAAATGGCAGTTTATTTTTGTATCTAGATCATTAAGCAAGGTTGTTGAATGTTTGTTTTTGGTAGATCTGAACTAACATCTTTGAAGCCTGAAGCAGAAGCTCTGCTGAAAAATGAATCCACTGGGAAGATTAAAGGTGTCATTGTTACAATGAAGGGAGCTCCAACCGCACAACCTGGATATGACTTCTATTCCCGTTACTTTGCTCCTTGGGTTGGGATCCTTGAAGATCCAGTCTGTGGTGAGCTGAAATGATCACATCATTCTCAAAATGCAGCAACCTACAATACAGGAGGAGAAATCTGTAGAAGGTTCCATGTTTTAATGTAAAGCCATGAATTCTAATAGGTTATAAATGGAAATGCACAATTATAGTCATCATAATGTTCATATGAATTTGTTTTGTGCTTTTAAAAGACTAATTATTTCTCAAAGGGTCTGCGCATACAGTTCTTGCTGCCTACTGGTCTGAAAAGCTGAACAAAAAGAAAATGTTGGGTAAAGGCCTTTTTTTCCCCCCTGCACTGGTGAATCAAAGGAAATTCATAATGACATTAGTTCACATGAATGACTGAATTAAACCGTTTTCTCAAAAAGCTTAAATAAAATGCACAATAAGGTTCTATTCTGTCTTATTTGTTTTTTCAGCCTACCAGTGCTCCAGTCGTGGGGGAGAGCTGGGGCTGGAGGTTAGGGATGATGGTCGACTCAACATCAGTGGTCAGGCACAGATCGTTCTTCAGGGAACTCTTAAAATCTAGACAACCTAGAAAACCTTTTCACTGAATGTGTTAATAGTTTAATGGAAATAAGTCAATTTTCTGATGTTTCATTCATTGAATGGGCAAAATAGAATAAAAATTATTTGGTTTTAAAAGTTTGTAAATCTGGATGGATGTTTTATACATTTTATTGCAGAATATTAATAAAATAGTCTGTTTGGCAGAGTAAGGCTAGATCTTCTGATACTGATCCAGGATACAGCAAACCAAGGTTACAGTCATAGGGAGAAACTGAAGCGAGAGATCAGAGATGATGGTTGACTGAACATCACTCATCAGGCATTGATCATCCTGCAGGGCAATCCCAGCGGCTGCTCTGATGGATGGCTACCAGCTGCCTTTTCACTTAGATTGTATAATAAAGTCTACACATTTTCAAAGACAATAAAAGGTATTTACAAGAAAATACCAATAGGTGAAATGCAAATGCCATCAACAAAGAACAATACAGCAACTGGTTTAGTGTAGAATATATATTTAAAAAAAATGTAAATGATAGATTAGCATTATTATCTATTCCACTCTCTTTTACAGATCATATAACAGTAAAAAGTCAGTTTAAAAAGACATTTTGAAATCTTGAGTCTGTACCTATAATCTGAGCTTTTTATATCATTAGGGTCAAAGTCTAACTTAATTTCAAATACCGCTCTAAAAATACTTTAAAGGTGCAAGGAAGAAAAGAAAAAAAACTAGAGCTGAAGAACTATAATCAATGGAAATTCCAGTATCTATTGTTGATGCTTTTACCAATGTGCCTTTCAAAGGTAATCCTGCTGCAGTATGTTTTATTGAGAATGTAAGTATTACACTACATAAGACAGTCTTCTATGTTATCTTCAAGGTTTGGATTACGCTGGTTTACTCCCACAAATGAGATTCCACTATGTGGACATGCAACACTGGCCTCAGCAGCAGTGCTCTTTTACCTGAAAAGTAAGAAACACTTGTTCTTTCATTAATCTGTGACTAAAACAACCTGTGGTTGCATTATAAGTTATGTGTCATTTAATAAAGTGCAAATTCACAGACCTGCAAACTTTTTTATGTCTCTTAAGTGGTCAACGGTCTTCAGTGGGGGGAAAAAAAGAGAGAATGTAATATTTGCTGCAATTTTTATTAAACAAAAAATATGAAATCTTAAAATTCATATATATATTAAATATATATATATATATATAATATAAAAAAACGGCCTATACACACTTGCATGGATAAAACTTAATGAATTTTAAAAATATGAAACATGAGGTAGTGAGAATTAATTGAGTAAAAAACTCATGAGTGTAAATTATGTACAAGGGCCTGTCAGCACTGATTTATTATTAAACTTCACATCCATCATTAAAACAAAAAAGATGTCTACAGTTAGTCTGAAGCTTATGTATTCCATTTCACTTACATTTTTTTCAAGTACCAAGTTTCACAGCATTATCTTTGTGATGTACACTATGAATCAGAAGAGGTTTTCGTTTTCATCACAAGTGGACCCCAGGTAGTACCTCAAGGGCAGCAGCAGGCAGCTGGAAGATGTAACTTAAATTAAGGAGAATTTAAAAAATTCAGTTTCACTAAAAAAAAAAAAAAAAAAAATTTAAATGACTATTTATTAATTTCAATGACAGAGTGACAAAAAGTCACTGCATGAACCTGCAATTAGATTCTCATTTGTAAACACTTGTAAAGGATATCATATCTTCCTGTTGAAGGTGGCAGAGAAGTTTCTCTAGTGGTGCATAACGGCGAAGGGTGGGCGCCGAGCCAAGCATGAGGAGCTTGTGTTTGGCTCTAGTGATGGCCACATTCAGCCTACGCCAGTCTTGAAGCAACTCTCCCAGCTGAAAAATGATTTGACACCACAGAATAATGAAATAATCAAATCACATAACATGCAATGAACAGTTAATTGGCTTAAATGTTATACATTTCATTTGTTTAAATTCAGGAGGAAGGCCACTTACGTTGCCCTCAGGGTTGCTTCGAACAAAAGACACAATGATGATGCTCTTATCACGTCCTTGGTATTTGTCCACAGTGTTGACCTCCAGAGCTTTAAAGGCGTCTCCCTGCAGCAGACTGGAGATGGCTTTTAGTTGTTGTCGATATGGAGCAATGACCCCAATATCAGATGCTCTACATCCAGCCTACAACACGTTTAAAATTAAAATTTAATTTCAAGTAGTACAGGGGGGAAAAAAAACTGATTTCAATGCGTTTCAAAACAAATGGCATGTTCGGACCTTGAGCAGCAAAGTGACAAGGGCTTGTACCAATATAGCTTCCGTGTGGTTACTGATGCCATTTTTTTCCACCGTCTCAGGGGCGGGAACCTGAAGAAAGGTACAGTACATATTGCTGAAAAACGCTTCAAAAGCAAATGAAGCAAATTCCCTTACAGACAAAATGAGATAAAGTCTAAGAAAAAAAGTCAGACTGACCTCAGAGGTGTCCAGGAAACAGACAGGACTATTGGGCTCCAGCACAGCCTGGACCCAAGCACTGTACTGTGGCTGACACGCATACAGGTCCAGCTCCTTCTCGACTTGAGCTCTACTGGGCAGCTGCAGCACTGCATTTGCTGTCCTCTCAGAGCCACACTCCAGTCGGCCCTCATACATCAGAGCATTGCTCAGGGACATGATCACACTGCAGGATGGAAAACAGCAAGTATAAGAACGGCAGAGCTGGTGGTTGTGAATATTCTCAAAAATGTATTGGGAAAAAAAAATCACCTATTAGTATTCCACATGAATTTTAAATGCCTACTTTAGAGATATTTAATATTAACAACTTGCATATTGATTACTTATTTTCCATTTAACAATCACATAGGTCTAGCCTGAATGTCTGACTGGTGTAACTCCACCTGTTCATTCGGTACTGCACATTCAGCTGAACAACTGCATCACTGTGGTGCTCCAGACGTTTGAACAAACTCTCATCCATACCCAAGGTTCTGGGGAAAAATTAGAGCAATTCTTAAATTTCCCATAAGACTGTGGTAATATGGTGATGGTGTAACTGGGTTTTTGGCTTCTTCAGTTTTGATATTAAAAACAAACTGCATTCAAAGGCTCAACATGAAAATCTTTCACAAAACTCATCTGAATGATTTCAGAAGTGTACTACCTGGCTTCAGCATTCTGCACAATAGGAGGAAGCTGTTGGTGGTCTCCCACCAGGACAAAGCGCTGGGCATAGAACAACGGACCCAAACATACGGGTTGACTGATCTGAGATGCCTCATCCACGATGCAGAAGTCAAAGAGTCTACGGCTGAATATTGGGTGCTTTACACCCATACAGGTGGTGGCCACAATCAGCTACAAAGAAAAATGGGGTGAGCTTTACAAGACAATTTGGATTTTCAAAATGCGGAGCAATCAGTGATTGAACATTATCCCTTACATGTCATAGTATACATAAAATTGTTTAAAAGTGACAGTAAAGATGTCTAACATTACAAAAAGTTTCAAATATAATTATTTTGATGTTTTAAATATAGCAGCACAACATTTCAACATTGATATTAATAAATGTTTTCTTGAGCTCCAAATCAACATATTGGAATGATTTCTGAAGGTTCATGTGACACTGAAGACTGAAAATTCAGCTTTGCCATCACAGGAACAAGTTACATTTTAAAAAATATATTACAATAATAAAAAAAAACCCGTTATTCTAAATTGTAATATTTAAGATTAATGATTGTAATGTGTCTTACTTCTTTGTTGTACAGTTGTTCCAGCTCTTCTAGTGTTTGGATCCCTTTGGCCCGACATGAATCCTCTGTGAAGGGCAGGATATCATGGTGCACTTTTTGAGCACGACCCAGTCGCAGGAAGCTGATCTTAAACCTCTTCAGTTTCAAGAGAATGTTGTCCACAGCAGAGTGGGTGTAGCTAGTCAGAAGTACACTGAAGCCACAAGCATGGAGTATACGCACCTGTAAAATAAGGAAGTGCAAAATAAATGTCAGATTAATATTCCTTTGTATATGGAAACCAGTAGAAACAACAAAAAGTCAGTTTCACTCTACGGGTCAGAAAGAGGGTGAAAAAAGTCATGCAAACGAAAATTAAATTATATAAATTATGTTTCTGGGGGAAAAAAAACTTGATTAACAGTATAAGTGGACTTCAAGGACGAAAAAGTTATGCATGTAAAATACCTCCCCTTTAAGATGAAAATGCCCACGTATGCAGTGGCAAGAAAATTAATATAGCTGTTCATTATCTAAAACACAACTGGTTTCTATAATAAGCTCTTACCAGTGTACAAATGGTGGTAGTTTTCCCAGTACCTGGCATTCCCACAATAAGCGTGTAATCTTTGGATAGCAGCACTTTTTTCATGGCTTGTTTCTGAGGTTTGTTGAGTCCTGAGAGGCAACATGATTAAAACTCATTAAGTAGGAACAGAGAAGTTCTATTATTCAAATGAATACATCAAGGTCATGTTTCACAGCAACTCACTACAGAAAGAGTGAGATTATGGTTCAATGAGAGGAGATTATCAGGAGAAGGAAGTGTCTGAACACACCTTTCAGAATGTTGGCCACAGTGTCCTTGGCGTCTCGTGGCAAAACACTGCTGAGGCTGTCAATGAACTGGGGAGGCCTGAATTCCACAATCAACTCCCTCAGTCTTTCACTGCAGAAAATTATACATATTTAGCTTTTAATATAGAACAAAAAACAGGGAGACATTTAAATACAAAAGCACAAAAAAAAGAATGATCAGACCTGGATGGAGTGTTTTCCATTAACATAGACAGGTTTCCTAGATGAGTGCTAAGACCCCCTGCACCTTCATCCTGGTCCAGTCGGAAAACTGTGTTTGAGGAAAACTTGGAAAGGTTTCTGGAAATGATATGAATGTGAAATTAAGCTTTGATGTACACTTGAATATTTCAAATTCAGGTAAAATGAATAACAAATTGAACAACATTATGAAAAGCATCTGCAAGAGACTTACTTGTCCAAAGAGCAAGTCACTCCACTGATAGTTATTTCCGTGACATATCCTGTGGCAAGGCCTATGAGCACCGAGTCCTGATCACTAACCACAATCCTGTCGCCCACTATCAGCCCAGTGAGAGTCTGATTGCCCTCCTTCCTCACAAAGCTGTGCTTATATACACCATCAGATAGGATGCTGACGTCTCTATCTAACTGCATGTTACCCACGCAGCCACCACTTTTCTCCCTGAGAATGAACAACATAAGAACAGTGATGCAACAGAGACATTCATGAAGGCTTCTAAACGATTCAATTAAAGGGATAGTTCACCCAAAAATGAAAATTATCCCATTATTTACTCACCCTCAAGTCATCCTAGGCGTATATGACTTCCTTCTTCCAGATGAATCCAATCGGAGTTATATTAAAAATGTACTTTGATCTTCCAAGCTGTTCAATGGCAGTCAGCGGGTGTTGCAGTTCATCAGTCCAAAAGAAGTGAAATAAAGCGTATCCATCTATAATACAAAGTGCCTCACATGGCTCCGGGGGGTGAACAAAGGCCTCCTGTAGCGAATTGATGCGTTTTTGTAAGAAAAATATCCATATTCAAAACGTAATAATCACTTTAAAGGGGTCATATGATGCAATTAAAATTTTTCCTTTATCTTTGGAGTGTTACAAGCTCTTGGTGCATAAAGAAGATCTGTAAATTTGCAAAGACTAAAGTCTCAAGTCCAAAGAGATATTCTTTATAAAAGTTAAGAGTCGTTCTAACACGCCCCCACATGTCTACCTCACTATATGGGAAGATTTGCATAACACCGCCCAAATGTTCACGCAAAGAAAGAAGGCGTAACTTTTATTCTCACTGTAGTATTGTTGTTGCCGCCGCCACCATGTCATGAAGACGCTGTGTGCTTCGTGTGGAAAGCGAAAATACTTTGTTTGGTCTTCCAGAAGAGGACGATATTGCTTCGTCATGCTTGGAGTTGATCCGTGCTGGTCGCTGAGGACATACTTCAATTTAGTGCTGTGGATCGCTGGATCGGCTTTCACCGTTTTCACCGCTCCTTCGCCGGGACCGCCATTCTCTACCCCGCCGCCTCAGCTCACTCTTGCCCGGCTTCAGCTCACGCTAAGCCGGGGTTTTCGCTCACGCTAGGCCGCTGTGTTTTTTTGTTGTGAAAGCGAAACTACTTTGTTTGGTCTTCCAAAAGAGGACGATATCCGCTTCGTCATGCCTAGAGCTGATCTGTGCTGGTCGCTGAGGAAATACTTCAATTTAGTGCTGTGGATCACCGGCACATTTTATTGGGACTGTTTACTGATCAGGAGGGATGAGTAAAGTCTAGGATAAAATGACGCAGTTCTGAATCACGGAAGTATGGTTTCTTTTTCTATCATTGGACGGATGATTCAAACTTGAGTTTTGGGCAGTGTAGAGTAGCGATTGTTGTTTGTCATTTCTCTGCTCACAAATGCAGACATGATTTTATGTTTACGTGGCACGATGCAATGCAACGCGTAAAAAGACAGTATAAGTCATTATAATCAGTAATTATGTCCCCACTGGATGCAACAAATGCCTCGTTTATAATGGGTTTTAATGTTTTTGTCTCATCGCTCAGGCCGGACACGGCATCAACAGTATGTGAGGGGGCGTAACATTTCCGTCACACGCTTGAGGTATTCGGCAATCACAATGCACTGGATAGCTGACAAATCAGCGTACACCTCGCTTTTCAGAAAGATGAGCTTTGTAAAAATCGACGCGTTTCATAAAGGTGGGGCATTGAGGAGAAACAATAATGTACATTATGTTGAAAATAATGTTTTTTTTTTTACTTTTAAACCGCATAAACACATTTCATTAAACCAAATACACAAAATGAAGTTCTTTTTAGCAGCATCATTATGACCCCTTTAATCTAGCTTGCGCAAACAGTTGTACACTGAAGCAGCTCCGGAGTGATGACGTATAGGGTCAGCGTTGCGCATGCGCCGGTGATCCTTGCGAAAACCAACGTTTGTTTACAGGAGCAAAAGAAGCAAAGTTTCCTTACTTTAGCAAAGGAAAACCAATCTCCTCTTGGCTTATATCGAAATCCTCCGACATTCTTATTTACAAATCCTCGTTTTGTACTTCTAATTCATGACCGTTGTTTTGTTTTGATCTCTCCTCTACGCTTCCGCATTCATCACTTCTGAGCGGCGCAATGCGCAACGCCGACGTCTTACGTCATCCGCCCGGAGCTGCTTTCGTTTACAACAGTGAGCGCAAGCTAGATTAAATTGATTATTACGTTTTAAATGTGGTTATTTTTCTTACAAAAACACTTCGATTCACTACAGGAGGCCTTTGTTCAACCACCCCCCCGGAGCCGTGTGAGATGCTTTTTATTATGGATGGATGCTCTTTATTTCACTTCTTTTGGACTGATGAACTGCAACACCCGCTGACTGCCATTAAACAGCTTGGAAGATCAAAGACCATTTTTAATATAACTCCGACTGGATTCGTCTGAAAGAAGAACGTCATATACACTTAGAATGCCTTGAGGGTGAGTAATTCATGGGTTAATTTTCATGTTTGGGTGAACTAACCCTTTAATTCAATCAAACACTGTTAATCTGCTTAGTGTCTGAAATGCATTAATAAATAAATAAATAAATAAAAACACAAAGTCATAAAACTACTGGTAATGAAGTCTTTCAAGACACAATTATGTTATAAGATTTAATTTAGGCTTTTTTCATATAATATAAAAGAAACGTGTCTCTTCAACGTTCAAACGTTTTATAACTTTTTGAAGCTTGAACGTTTGTCTTGAATTCACAATGGAGGGACAGAAATCTCTAGATATCATTATAAATATCTTCATTTGTGCTTTGAAGTTGAACAAAAGTCTTCTGAATGGGTTTGGATTGACATGAGGGGGAGTAAATGATGGGTGAACTAACACAAAGTCTTATTTTATAAAAACACCCACCTCTGCTGGGCAGTCTGAAGCCAGATATTGCGCCGACCTCCTTTGTTCTCCATGGTGAGAGCCTCCAGTGTGCAGAGTAGCAGCCAGTGGCTGAAGTACTGCAGGTGCACGTGGCTGAGGTGCTCGCTCTCCGACTGCACAAAGGCCTGTGGATTTTCAATAAAGTTCTCCACAGGATCTCTCTCTACAGCTCTACACAAAATGATGCATTTCAGCTGAAGCTCAATGGAATTACAGTACTCGGTTTGATGCTGTAATAGAAGATGATGCATGAAGAGAGAAAAACAATACCTGTTGTAAACTGCACAGTTCCTTTTCTGAGGACAGTACTTGCAAGCTTGCTTGTCAGATACAATGGCAGGCAATGGGGCCATTTGACTTCTTCCATCCACCTTGACCAAGCTGTTTCCGATGTGATGGGCCAATGAGTTTCTTATTTTAACCAGCTCTGTGATAGAAAAAAAAATATTAATCAGTACAAGTAAATTGCCTCTCATTTGTATGAAACTACATGACTCAACGGGATAGTTCACCCAAAAATTAAAATTCTTTCATTCATTCATTACTCACCCTTATGAAACTCCCAACCCAGCCCATTTCATTCATTTTTCAAACACAAGTAAAGATATTTTTGATGAAACTGAAGGATTTCGGTCTCTCTGTTGTCAACTACCTCAAAAGTTTCATGCTTCAAAAAGTTCAGAAAGACACTGTACAGCTTGATCCAAGTCTTCCGATGCTGAGCAGATTTAATTTAGGCTTTTATTCACATACAAACTATGATCAATGTGGTTTGAGGACAGAAATCTCTCAAGTTCCATTAAAATACCTTAATTTGGGTTTTGAAGATAAATTATGACAAAATTACTTTTTAATTGAACTGTACATTTAAAAAAACAAACCAACCTCTCCTGTCCATGTGGTTACCCACAACAGGATGTAGACTGCCAGTCTTCAAGTAGACAAGGAAACCAGCCTCTGGATCACAACGTCTAGCTGAGCTCATCAACGTGTACAGAATAACCTAGGAAGAAAAAAAAAAAAGTAAAATAATAAGTGATATTCAGTAGTGACATAAAGAGTGATATTTTTTTAACATGTGACATATCTAGAGTTTATGTTGCGTTTTGTACCTGACTGCGATGCTCAATGGAGTTGGACTCCTTGCCAGTTTTCAGCTCCAGTGGCACAATCCTCTCTGTGGGCCTTCTGCCTCTCCGATGAATCCTAACTCCAGCTGTGACATCAATCTTCCCCTTCAGTCCAAAACGTGGACACCAGATGTTCTCTTCAATGTCCACAAAATCTGTGACTGTCATGCTACAGGTGGCATCTTGCTTGCTCAGAGCCCCGTCGCTAGGGCTGATAGTAAATAACCGCACAAACCATAACTATTATTTATAATATGAAAACTAAACCTGCCAGAAACATTTTCCACAAGACCATGCTCTCAGTCTTCTTTAAATACATATATCACTCACAGTTTGAGAGTGAGCTGCTTTTGTCCAGCCTGTGGTGAAGTGTGGACATAGTGTTTTGCCCACTCAGATAAAGAGGGAAGATATTCTTCTACTTCCTGTCTCATGTCAGCCTGGGTCAGCTTTAGACTATACCTAATTAAAGCAAGTACAAGACAAACAGTCTTTTTAAGGCACATAAAAGAGAGCTGTTGTTGTCAAACACCGTATTAGCACAATATCTGTATTTGAGGTCTAAGAAAACAATAAAAACTGAAAACTATGTAAAAACAGTTTATAAAGATAGTGTGCTTCTAAAGATGGAGTCGATGTTACAAGATAGCTCTTACATTTGTCTGAGGTAGTTGGGGTTTCTTAGGGCCTCTGCAGCAAACGCCTGTATCCTCTCTGGGGAGAAATCTGAGGACATGGCTGCTTTTTGGAAGATATCATGAACTATGGTACCATTTAACATCTGCTTAGATCCACCATCAAATGCCTGTTTAAAAACCACACACAAACTGTTTCATTATTTTAAGCACTAAAATTTGACAAGAACAATTAAGAACACAAAAAGGTTTGAATCATCAATTAAGGGAAAGACATAAATATGGAACGATATTCCGGACAATTTTCAAATAGAATAGCAAATTTTGCGTTTTCAATATGTGGACGCATAAATTGTGACATAATCCAAATGCAATTGCAAATCCTGCATTAGCGTTTGCAGCATTTTCGCTTTCGCGAACGCACAGTGACGGCCAAATTTCAAATGAAAAATCAAAGTCCATTTCCAACTGTATTTGCCATGTCTTAGGAGCTACGAGCCTGTCATATTTAAATAGCAATATTAAATACCACGTCTGCTTTTTCACTCTCGCTGCGTCGCGCATGTAACCTGCCAAAACTCAAATGGAATCGCAATTCCTTTTGCATTTGAATTTCCGATGTCTGCATGGAAAGCTGTCAATCAATGTGAGGGGGCGGGGCTATACTAGGGGGCGTGTTTGTGTTGGGAGGTGACGTCATTCACAGACGACCGTGCCGAATGCTCTGATCAATGGAGGTAATCGGTAAAGGCTCCACTAAAGGCAGCTACCAATCAGTTTCACACCTGTGTGAACGAACAGACAGTGCAACCTTCTTGGCACAGTACATAATTATGTCTTTCTTACCCCAAATGTAGCGATTATCCCCCTGCTGATAGAGGGAGCCACAACGGTACGCACAATAGATCAAAACCAAATGCTTTTCAGCTGTCTCTGCATCTCTCACTGTTTACTCTCACTCACACTTTTAATCCGTAATAGAGAGTGTGACACACCTGCCTCAAGACCTTTTACCGTTTGCACTCCACTTGATGCACTTAAGCAAACAAACTAATCTATACTTATTTTCCACCTTACTTTATATTTTATTCAAGTTTTAATCCGTTATGGAGTTTGCGTCCTCTACGTGGCACCAAAGCGTTGCCTGCCTCAAGATCTCTCGCTATTTACAGCCACTGGACACCGCGATCGATGCACGTGATTTTTAATGTTATCTAGCCTTGGCTGTGGCCTGTTCTGTGACAGCTGCACCTAGATCCGACTGCTGAAGTGTCATCTGGGGCAGGCAGAGTAAAAGTAGCAGCGTTTTCTGTTTTGTCACGTGCATCAATTGGAGTATAAACAGACTGAGAGATCTTGAGGCAGGAGCACATAGGCTATTAGATAGGAATAAGATATAGGTTGCAAATAAGTAAATATGTGTAGATTTGCACTGTCTGTTTGCTTAAGTGCATCAAGTGGAGAGCAAACGGTAAAAGGTCTTGAGGCAGGTGTGACACGCTCTCTATAACGGATTAAAAAAGTGTAATGAGTGTAAACGGGAGAGATGCTGAGACGGTGACAAAGCATTGGTTTATAGTGAATATTGACCATTGTGGCTTACCGTTGTGGCTCCCGTGTTAGCAGGGGATAATTGCTACATTTGGGGTAAAAAAGACATAAATATGTATTGTGCCAAGAAGGTTGCACTTTCTGTTCATTAACACAGGTACGAAACTGATTGGTAGCGGCCGTTAGAGAGCTTACGATAAATCCAGTTAGCAGAGTCTGCGGCACGGTCGTCTGGGAGTGACGTCACCTCCCAACACAAACAAGCCCCCTAGTATAGCCCCGCCCCCTCACAATGATTGGCAGCTTTCCATGCAGACATCGGAAATTCAAATGCAAAAGGAATTGCGATTCCATTTGAGTTTTGGCAGGTTACATGCGCGACGCAGCGAGAGTGAAAAAACAGGCATGGTAATTAATATTGCTTTTAAATATGACAGGCTCGTAACTCCCAAGAAATGGGAAATACAGTTGCAAATGGACTTTGCTTTTTCATTTGAAATTTGGCCGTCACTGTGCGTTCGCGAAAGCGAAAATGCTACAAACGCTAATGCAGGATTTGCAATTGCATTTGGATTATGTCACAATTTATGCGTCCACATATTGAAAACGCAATTGAAAATACAATTTGCTATTCTATTTGAAAATTGTCCGGAATATCGTTCCATACATAAATGCATAGTATTGTTCACTGTTGAAAACATTAAAGCAGCACTATGTAATTTTTGGTGCTCTAGCGGTTAATAAACAGAACTGCAGACATCCCGCTAAGTTTATGTCTATGGCGATTCACGCAGGTATGTGTTACTCCGCAGCGGTGACGACCCGACCAGGCTACAATAGTCCAAATATAAGTATTTATTATAAGTGTACCATATTGATTCGGAATAAGACAAAAACGCGGTTTGTAAGATGAATTCATGATGTACTCTCTCATTATATACATTTTGCAAATTTTGAAGACAGAAAAAGTTACATAGTGCTGCTTTAATATGAGCAGTATACACTATATGTACATTCTGTATATGACAAAGTGTGTCTTCTAATCGCTACTGGAGATTGATATTTAATTGTACATGCTCATTAACACCGTTAAATATAATCTAGCAAATCTCAGAATGAATATTCATTTTCCATGCTCAACAAAAGTTTATTATTATCAATGATGTAAACAGTGCTGCTTAATATTTTTGTGGAAACCATAGTATTTTTTTTTTTGTTTTTTTTCTTTTTTCCCCAGGATTCTTTGATAATATAAAGTTCTAGAAAGAAATCTTCTGTAACATTATAAATGTCTTTACTGTAATTATTGACCAATTGAATAAATGGAAGAAAAGAAAATCTTACTGACCCCAAAGCTTTGAACGATAGTGTATGCTTTAAGGCACATTCACAAAATTAAATTTCCACACCTTAAACATCTCTCCCAGCACCCCTCGCCTCATGCAGCGAATACTGCTGGCAATGCTGGTCCCCGATATCAGCAGGTCAGGCAGCAGAACCAGGAAACCAGAGTCTTCATCAATCGTCCACAAGCCAGAAACACACCTCCCTTCCAAGTGAACAACGTCCCCCACAGCAACAGGAGTACTCTCCCTTTAGAAAAGAGGTTGGAAAGTTCAAAAAACAATCAGCAAGACAATCAGAAAGAAAGAACTCTATCAAAAATCTTTTTTTTTGTAGGGCAAGTAACATTTTGTACCAGCCATCTTTGAGAATACAGGCCTCTCTGGACTGTGTTGTCTTGGAGCAGGTGATGGTTAAGTGCTTCTCCGTGCAACTTTGTGATGAGGTGACGTCCTGTACCTCCAGTACCCAGTATCGGTTATGAAACACCAGAGGCCAGTATAACATGCTCTGGTATGCCTTTGTTTTTTCTAAAATTCAAAGAAATCAGTTAAAAGCAGGGTTATTATTAACTTAAACAATCTGTTAAAAAATAAAGCACAAATGCAATATATTTATATAGAAATATATATATAAAAAAGCTCATTTAAAATACTAATAAAAACTACAATAATATGTAAATTATCCTAAAATAATACTAGTAGTTTTAATACACAAAAATCACCAAACTATCAAATATTACTAAAGCTCACTTATGTGCGCATAGATAGGTAGAATAAAACATTCATACTCATGACTGAACTTCTTGGGTTTTGGCGCCTCAGATTTTTGCTCCATGCCATCATCAAACCAATCGTCTATCAGATCAGTAAAATCATCTTCAAATGGGGCTGGCAAAGTCTTTCCATCAGCAATTTTGTCTTTCACTTGCAGATCAGCAGTACTCAAGGGTCTCTTCTTAGTAAATGGACAGTTGAGAAAAGTCTCTTTTTCTTCAGTAGATCCATTTTGTATCCACGAACTATATGACATCACAAGACCAAAGTCATTTGTTCCAGAAACCGTACTCATGTCTATCTCTGGCTTCATGTTTAGAGCAAGTGAATTCTCTTTCTCACTGGTACTAAAGCTCAGATGATGAAAGGATTTTTTTGAGACCTTTGAGAAACCATTTGTTTTTCCATTCATTTTCACACAAGGCCCAGTTGCCAATCGGTTACTCTCAAAACCGACAGACTCAGCTTTGGTTTTTTTCTCAGGACTCTTTGAGAATGCTCTCTGTAATGTTCCCGAAGACTGCTTTTGATCAGCCCTTGGTGAGCTTGTGTCACAATCGGGACGTTTCTGAACTTGCATGGTCCTGGACCGCTTTGCACTCCGGATGTTCTCTGAGCTGTGCAACAACCTCTTCACAGAGCCAGAGTGCCTTACCCCATTCTTAAGCTCAAAAGTGTCTTCTGGCTCTAGACTGCTGTTTTTCTGTGGCTGCATCAGCTTACGTGCCATCAGGCTAGGTTTACCCCTGACACCTTTAGTAAGTAGGCCACGGGAGACAGGTGAGCGGTTCTCATATGAAGTGTCTGAAGGGTTCTCGCTCCTCAGACTGTCAGGTGTCTCTGGGACAGCAGAAGGGGTTGGAGAGCAGGGGACACTTTTATCTTGCACAAAATCAGTCTTCAATGAAACGGGGACTCTTGTAATTCCAGCTGCAATTTTTTTAGGTGACTTTGGTGAAACCTGATAAAACATAAAGGTGACGTTATGGTGTGACGTCAACCGTATTTTTAACTTAAGAGCAGGTGGCCATTTTTAACTTGAACGTGCAAGGTACAAATAACTTTTTTTAATTGAATTTAAAAAATACAAAACAATTCTGAAGAGATTTATTAAGTAACATAAATCGATGTAGAGTAACTGCATAAATTAATTAAATCACAATTAAAGGGCATCACAAACATATTAAATTAATTTAACAAAAAAAAAATTTGGGGGTGGGGGGGGGCGCTTTTTTATAAATTCAAATTAAATCTTAAATGACATCCTCAGACCCCATTTACTGTCATTATTTGGAAAACAAAATGCATATTACAGGTCATACAGTCATAAAGGTTTGGGACAATATAAGGGTGAGTAAATGATGACAGAATTTTCATTTTTGGGTGAACTGTCCCTTTAAGAGCAACTATAAGAGTTCACTAAATTGTTGTCTTATGTCCTTACTCCTTACCTTTGAGACGAAAAAGGCAGAAATGATTGACTGAACTCCACTGACCATCTACAACAGCAAAAAAAAAAAAAAAAAAGTAACGTTAGAGTTTCACAGCTGAAACCATTTACATCTAGATCGCTGAGGACGATAATAACAAAGCATCAGAAATGAATCTGAAATACTTACGGAAGATTTGCTGGATTTACACTTAATCATCGTGGACCGTAAGTGAATAAAATGACTAAAACGATTTTTCTTCGGAGAATCCAATATCACAAAGCAGCTCTACGGGTATCAAAACTTAACAACTTCTCACATCACTGTGACAGCTGCATATAAACTAAAGACAGCCGCTGCTATTACGGCTCAAATGTATAATTCGTCCAGAAGCAGATATTCTCCTGCAGCATTTTCACATATGCTTTCACATGACTATAAATATCAGATTTCGCGCGTAAACAACCCTTCCTGCATCTCTGCAGAGTAAACACTGCGATCTCAAAATTCCCGCGTACAGTGAACGCCACAGCAGAGAAAGCCCAAGCAAGCGTTTCATCGTTGTTTTTTGTCTGCTGCGATTGCATCGCCATCATCGACACACTGCCACCTAGCGTCAGTGAGATCATTGGTCGAGTTTGTAGTTTTTGTTACACAGTTTGAAAACAAATCTGCACGTTTATTGTTAACACTCCGTTAGCCTCGTGTCATATATGTATAAACGAAAAACGGGCAGTTATATCGTCATTTTCTATATTATAGGAAATAATTTTGTAGTTACCAAGACAACAAACACAAGCAATGCTAGATTTAGCCGCAAATTTTTGAATATCAACATGGTAAGTAATGCTTCTTTAAGGTGCTTTAGATTAACAGAATACATGTTAGGTATAATAATTATACATTTGGGCTTTCAAATGGTTAACAGATGATTGTCATTAATACATAACAACGGTACGATATGTAATGCATACTGTAATCCAAACCACAAAAAGGCACATTTATATACAGACTATTTAATGCAGTACATTGCTATACAGAAATTACAATTGCAGAAATGTTGATATGAAATGGTCTAAATGTGAAGTGATGCATAAAGAAACATGAAAGGAATGAGAATATGGAATTATAAAAATCACATTTTAAAATAGAATTTTACACTTTCATAATTTCGTATTAAAGGCATTTGTGTGCCTTTTGGTTTGGTTTTCTTCAGTATTTGAGGTTAGACTTGAATAAACGAAGGATTTGAATATCACTGAATGTTATAGTTGTTTTGAAGTATTTTATATATTGTATTAGAAGACATGCACAGTTGATTGTAATTGAATACACTTATAACATAATGGCATTGAAATCTGAACCTCATCTTTGAAATATTCATGCAGAGCAACCGCACACAGACTGTAGAAGGTCTGCTGACATGGACGCTCGAGAAGAAGAACTAAAATGTCCTGTTTGTGTAGAGACCTTTTCAGACCCTGTACGCCTTCCATGTGGGCACAACTTCTGTCAAACCTGCATCCAAGTGGTCTGGAACATGGATGACCCAAAAACATCCAGAGAAGGGCCACTGTTCTGTCCGGAATGTCAGATCCTCCTTCCTCCTGATCTTGAGCTAGTGATCAACTCAGGTCTTCAAAGAAAAGTTCAGGATGTCTTTGCAAGAGCACCTTCGCTGGAAGAATCATCTCAAATGTCACCTTCTGTTATCATGTGTGATCAGTGCATTGGAAACACTGAGGTGGCTGTGAAGAGCTGCCTCACCTGCGATGCCTCTCTGTGTTCTGCTCACACCCTCCTGCACCAGCAGAGAGAGGCTTTAAGAGGACACTCTCTCATCGAAGTAACTGAAGACTTGATTTCCTTTAAGTGTAAGGAGCATGGGGAGGGGGGTGTTTTCTTTTTCTTTCTCGGGGGCGGCATGGGGGGCGGAGGAGCGGAAGCTCTTGGTCAGGAGGACCAGCTTGCTGTGTGTTGTCTGTGCATGCGTTGGGCACACAAAAAACCATCAAGCTGTTACACTGCAAGATGCATGCACAGAATTCAAGGTAATTCAATTTCAATTAATTTAATGAGTTAAAAATATTATTGATAGGAAAAAAAAAAGTAGTTTAAAACACAGGTGTCAAGTTCTTAGAGTCAGTGTTTTCTGACTCTAAAAATTTAAAATGGTGTAACGATCAAGTAAAAAGTTGTTAAAAGTGAAAACTACATATATATAAATATGTATATTTACATATTTACATAATATTAATATAATTTTAGTACAGAAATGACATGCTTATCATAGAAGAGGTGTCTTCAGATATTCTCACTGGATTTTCATGTATTTTTGTTTAAATTATAGCTCTGGAAAAAGTCGAATTAATATTTGTTATTATAGATAATAAAATTAGGGGCCATTATTATGTCTATATAATTTTGTGGAAAGTGACAGTGTATTGAGAACTTATGGAAACATATCCCTTGTTTTTTAGAAGGTGTTGGAGACCAACAAATCACTTCTTCAACAGAGAAAACATTTATCTGAGTCTGCTTTGCAAGATTTGGAGCCATTATTTTCAGAGGTATCGGTGTGTATTTTTATGAGTCATATAATAACCAATTAAAACAAGAAAAGTATTGTATACATCACTTCTCGGATATTTTTGATTTGAAAAGATTTTTTGATAAATAAAGTGTAGCAAGAGATTTTCAAATGATCTTTTCTTATAAGTTTACCGGACTTTGAACATTTTTGACATCTTGTGGTAATTTGCAGAATAATGCAGAAGCAAACAGAGACAGAATAGTTGAGAAGTACAGCCAGATAAAAGCCCACATTGAGGAGGATCAGAAACTGATGTTGGCCATTCTGGAAACAGAAGACTTTTACACCAAAAAGTGGCTGAGATGGAGGAGTGAATCACTGGAGGGTCATGTTAGAGATATTAATGTCGCCTTAAGATCAAGCCAAACTCTGCTTGAGGAAGAGAATGACATTGTATTTCTCCAGGTGCATATTTTAAGTTTATTTTTGAGTGTACATTTTCCTTATTTCTTTTTTCATCTGTATTTGATGACTAAGAGAAAATGAAATGTATTTTTACAGCATTTCAAAAAACATGGACTAGGGTGAGTTCTTTCTGCATTCTCTTGAAATTGCACTTTATGAGAAACAAAACATTTCGTAAACATGTCCATAAAATAACACTTTATTTTATTGGGATTGATTTGGCAAATGTAATTTTTAAAAGTGTTTTTTTTTCTCTACTATGCCATGAATATTTCAAAGAATCCCTCAACATCAATCTAGTTCCCAGGTGGAATTGCCACTCAAGTCTGTGATAGAGCAAGAGTACAGCACCCCAGACAAGATGAAGACAGTCGAACAGCTGGTTGATAACTTAGATGAAGTTGTCCTTCAGAACACTCAGCGGCTGTGGTCTAGTAAGTATGTTTCAATGCTCAATGACAAAATACATACTTAGACTTACATAGGCTTACATTTTACAGACATGAATCCTACCTTATAGTGAAAGATATCCATTTTTTTCCACCTGCAGGTCTCAGAGCAATAAGTTTAGACCCAGGAACAGCACACCCTGAGTTGGAGGTGTCAGCAGACAGGCTGGAGGTATACTGGAGTAAGAAGCCAACCCCAGAGAGGAAACAGAAAACAAACATCAGCTCTCAGTACAGCGTCCGGGCCAAGGAGAGATTCTCCAGCGGCTTCCACTACTGGGAGGTGGCCGTCTGGAAGAAACCCTATTGGTTGACTGGTCTGTCATATGGGTCAGCTACTGGAGATCAGGATTCAGAGCATTGCAACGGTGACTTTAACAATGCATTCTGCTACATCTATCATGGTAATGGAAAATATCTCATTTGTCAGGACTCAAATGAAAAGCCACTGGCAGTAAGGAAAACCATCCAAAAACTTGGAGTTTGGGTAGATATCCAGAAAGGGAATGTGTCTTTCTATGATGGTGATACGCTGGCTTTGCTCCACTCATTCTGTGTTGAATTTTCTGGCCCAGTTTATCCCATCTTTAATCCCTGTTTTGACATAAATGGCCAAAACAGTCAGCCTCTTGCCATTGTAAATCTAAGAAACAAAAATATTTCTCAAAACACTTCTCAAAATGCTTGTATACATGTTTCCCAGTTACATAAGTAATAGATAGCTTATTCTATAGTGTATATCTGTCTGTTTTATATAATTGCGTTTGGTGTAGTTATCACAAGAAATATAGGATTGAATACTTTTTGCATCAATGGATATTAACTGTAACAATTAACCCATTATTCTCTGGATGTTTTAAACTTGTGGTGTAAATAGAATTTTTTTTTTTTTACAAATTAACACAATTAATTGTAATAAACTAGTTTGCCCTTTTTACTTTAAAAGGACAGTTCACCTTACAATGAAAATTGTCATCGTTTGTTGTTTTCTCCATACTTTGAAAATCAGCTCTCATATTGACTCTCATTCTATTAATAAAAACTGTTCTTTTGCAGCATTTATTATGTGTAGAAGAAAGAAAGTGATACAGGTTTTAAATGCAAATTTTCATTTTTGGGTGAACTATCCTTACCTAGGCACCTACTCAATTAAAAATGTCATAGACATGTACAGATATATAATTAGGCTATAGATTAGTTTTGTATTTTGTACAGAAAACCTGAGTTTATCCAGTTTTAGAAGATAGAAAACACTTCTTGACAAAGTTGTAGTCCACCTTAAGCTCAGACGGGCCTCCTGCCAGTGCTCTGTTAATGTGATACGGGCACTCCCTAAAGACACAGGCACAAGTGTACTGACTGCTTTGTCTGCTGTAGAAGTTTTTCTAGTTACAGCGGAGCTGTCCACTTCAGCACCACACATGCACAATGAAACCATGAAGTCTCAAATATCTCCTGCATTTGCACCTCTTCTTGAACCCATCAGGTATGTCAGGTTGCTTGTCCCTCAGTTTTTTCCCTAATATGCTAAAAAGTAGGTATAGCAAGCCTCTTGAGAGTGTGGTGTACATGGTATTTTTTTTGGGAATTTTACTGCAGGCTGTCTTCAAATGGTATTGTCTATTGGATTGATTCTAGGCTTCTTGTGCTTGTTTGTTTTGACTTTGCAATTGTAACTTCTTGTGGAGACTTTTGCTTTTAGTGGTTGCAGAAAAATAGTGTATTATTCATGTATATTTGAACTCATGTGCTTTAATTTTTGATCATAGATCTGTTGTATACCCTAGACGTCCATTGTGGTCATCAGTCACCTTAGAAGCTAATGTCTAAGAGCAGTCAATTTGAGTAAAGTATTCTTTCCAAAGCTCTCAGATAACACAGTAGGTAATGCAGTACAGCACTACCCAGTGCCTGGTGTCTCTGTGTTTGTGGGAGGTCAGCCGAGTTGTACAATATTTGTACAGCACTCTTATGTCTTAAAGTTAATGCCTAAACTATTGCTCTTAAACTACTTTCACATTATGTACACCGAGAAGAAAAAAATCGAAACAATTTTCACTCTGAAATTGCTAGTACGTTTCACATATAATTACAAAGAAATGGCAAGTAACACACTGAATTAAACATAAAATTTTCGAGTAGAAAAACCGGAATAGTATTTTCTTGTAAAATGTACTCCAGTAATCTTTATTTTATTTACAACTTCTAAAAATAATTTTTACAGTGTAATGTGTTTTAAAGATATTTATTTTTTAATTACCTACAGTATTTTTCAACATACAAATACAAATTACCTACAGTTTTTTTTGATGTACTCATTTTTGCCTTTTACTGAAAAATGGGTGTTTACTATTGTCACTTTGCATTATTGACACACTATTTTCCTAATTAATGCTGTACAGTTGCTTTGACACAATCTGTATTGTTAAAAGTGCTATATAAATAAAGGTGACTTGACTTGACGTACAAATAGTTTATATAGTCTCAATTATGAGGTCAAAAAAAGGTCATAAAATGATTACACAATATAAAAAATGTATTAACATTAAAATGTTTAAAATGAGAAAACATATTGCATGTCACAATGCAGGATAGTGCTGTCACATCATGTCAACTACTCAAATACTGTATAAAGTAAAGGGGGGAGAGGAAATTGTAGGTAGAGATTATGAATGACAGCACTATGGCTCACTATGTCCCATGCACTAACCATTAGACCATGGCTTTGACTCTTGAAGTTTTGCAGATTTACCACAATCCTCTTGAGGCAGCAAGCACAGTGCTGTTAGCAATGAAATATTTACTGTATATATATGTATAAGTCTATTACAAGGGTTCATTTAACCCCCCCCCCCCCCCCCCCCCCCCGCAGAATGAGCTAACCTTGTCCATCTGTTACTGTGTTACTGCAAAATGCAGTACTTCACAGAACAGACCGAGAGCTGGCGCACCTGATAGGCTTATTTTTAGAATGAGGTGGGTCTTAAGAGCATGAGTGACAGGGTGAATGCAGGAAGTCCTGTTGAGCTAAGACAGGTTTTCAGTGGGGGGCGGGGAGGGGGGGAGCAGTGTTAGAGAAGACGCACTAAGTCGTGTGGGTGGCATAAATCCAGTATGCGTGAGCCAGTAAGGCAGGCCAGAGCTGTTTTTATTTTGTGTGGAGAAGAGAGGGAGGCACAGAGACTTCATACACATGAATAGCCTCTTTTTCTGAAGACTCTGCAGGAGGGAATTTACTGCGTTCCCACTGCTGCAGTGTAGTGGATGGGAAGGAGCGGTTGAGAGGGGAGTTAACAGGTAAAGGGAGGGGCTTGACTGTAATTGGTTTCTATGTGTCTGTTCATGTAACAGTTACAGGAGTGAGGACAGGAGGAGGGGTTGGAGGAATCCTATTAGCTACAGCAGAGGAAAAGTAGGTCTAAATGGCCTGCTTAACAGAAAGAAGATATAGTAACAATGTGTTTGAACAATTTTCTTACCTAATGTTGACGTTTTCTGACATTTCAGAAATAAAATGGTACACCAATGATTTAAATGGCTGAGAAAGTAAAAAATAATTAATAAACATGTTAAACATGCTTTGCAATGAATGACAGTACGTAGGATTTATAATATTTAAAAAACAAAACAAACAAACAAAACTTAAAATTACACCATATACCTCTTCATACTCTTTGGGATTATTAAAGAAATGAAAGCTAAAAATTTTTCCATAATTAAAATAAAATTGTAGGTTTAATTTAAAAGATTTATGCAGTAGTTGCAAAGCAGAACTAATTAGTACTCATCATGAAAATCACCGAATTTGTGGGTTAAAAAACAACAACAAAAACAACTAACACTTCAGATTAGGGAACTCTATTCACTATTAACTAGCTGCTTATTAGCATATTGGCTATTTATTAGTACTTATTTAGCACATATTAATGGCTTATTCTGCATGACCATATTCCAGATACCTTAACCCTACCCAATACCTAAACATAAGTACTACAAACTATCAATAAGCAGCAAATTAGGAGTTCGTTGAGGGAGAACTTTTAGTCAATAGTGAATATGTGTTCCTTAATGTAAACTGTTACCAAAAAGAATTAAAATTTTAATTTTTTATTATTTTAAAAATATATTAAAGTAGCACTAGAAACAAAATAATAGTCTTTCTATGTCTACATATATTTGTAGTTAATTCTAACAAATTTTTAACAAACATCTGACAATATTTTGTCATGAATGTGGCATGTTCTTTTTGTTAAGGAATTTGATCCAAAAACAGGTTAATTAAAGGGGGATCGATTTCAAGTTGTTACAGGTTACCTTGGAACATGTAAAACAGATAACGTTACTAGGCATACAGTATAGTCAATACATTTCAGCTAAAGCACTGCAGGAAGACTGCAGTAAGTAAGGGCTTTGAATGTGAAAATCTGCTATTCACGTACAAAAGCTCTGCTTCTGTCATTCAGACTGACTGCAATTATGAACTGAGAGTTATTTAAAGTGTTAGTCTCCCTACCTGTCTGTGTTGTTTGACTCTGACATTATTAGTGTCTGGTTTGTGAATGTGATGAATAGTGTTTTTCAAATACAAAGGAAGTGTTTGTAGTGTGTGTGTATGTAAGAGAAAAAGAGAAGAGAGACCTAGAGAGCTCCCATACATATGTATAAGCACGTGTGTGGTCTCTGAGAGAAATCTATGCTCTATCCTTCCCCGCCTCCTCCCCCATAACTGCAGTGGTGGTCATGATGCTGGGTGCGTACGACTAAGTCAATTGAGTGCAACACCTGGCACACATCCAATCGCAGCCACACTTGCCCACTCTCACAAGAGCTGACAGAACACAAGCAGCTGTGTGAGACTAGCATGTGAGAGCTTAGACTGGCTTATGAGCATCAAAGAGAGTGAAGCCTCGAAGGCATTTTGTAATGATCAGCCTCGTCTCTCTTCTGAGCTATTGAGATATGCAGTAGGTTTATTTCATTTAATGTGAACTGACTTTGAGGTTTTGTAAAGGTGATTGCAGTCTAATTCAGATGGTAAAGCCTTTCTGAATGCATTACAGGAGAAAGATTTATATGGAGTTCTATGTGTTCTATGGTCACAAGGATATGTTATGTTTAATTAGAATGTCACACACATATAGATCCTCTTGCCATCAGTAAACATACTATTTATTTTGGAGGAGTACAGTATAACCAAGAGGAGCCAAGGCGGTTAGTTCACAATTTTTTGCTTTAGAGTTATTGTGCGATTTCTAACTTTTTCATAAATATCAGTTTAAATGAGAGTTCAAAATACTGTAGACCTAGAACATATTGCTTGCTAGTGTTAATGTTAGAGTGAGTTATGCTGGTCAGTGTACAAATTGTCATACTGAACCTATTCTAAAAGATGTTAATGTAATGTTAAAGTTAAAATACTTCTTCTTGTTTGTCTCTTATAGGTGATTTTGAGGATGATATTGGAGTCCATCCAAACTCTATCTCAGACGTGAACAGCAATAAACTTTCTGAGCAAGCAAGATGACCAGTATGATTAATCAATTGCAGAGAACAGGTGTTGTGCTATAGGACAGGCTGATTTTGCAGGCTAATTTTGGTCAGTCATGTCTCAGTCAGGTAAAATCCTCCACCTGTATGTAGAGGTGAGATCTGTCACTGATGAAGAAGGAAAAGACCTGGGAGATGTGGCAAAAACAGACTCCCTCATGTTGACAGTACCAGACATCCTTCAGTCATCGCAGTATAGTGGCCCTAATGCACCACATGGCCAGACATCCCCACGTGGAGTCCTGCATAAAGATGGAAGCAGCACCCAGACCTTGGCCTCTAGTAAATCAACATCTAGACACTCCGTAAGTTTTCAGCTACATCCAGGACATGACTCAGACCAACCGGTGACCCAACACCAGAAAAGTCTACCTTATGATGAGATAAACCAGTTACTGTCTGCCTTTCAAACAGATCCCACTGGAAATTCATGTCACTTGGTGTGTGCTCATTCTGAACGTGACCCCTTCTTTGGGAAGAAACCTCACTTCTCAGGACGGTATACTGCCCCTCCTACTCCCAGTGGAATGCGTAAAGCTTGCAGCCCAACTAAAATGAAGGGAAGAAATGAAGGGAGCCGATCTGTTGCCACCTTCAGTTACATTGAAAAAGCTCAAATTAAATCAGTAGAGGGTCAGTATAGCTCTTTGTGCCAAAGCAAGCCTCAGAATCCTTTCAACAGAACCATGGAGGAGAGTGCTACCCCTCTCCACCTCAGAAAAAGGCTCAGTGATCCAGTGTGGCTCAACAGGTTGGAATCCATGAACAAGTGTAGTTCAAAACAGCTTAGTCATGGTTTGGGGAACTCACATACAGGTACTCCCAGCTTTAGGAGGGCAACTCTAGACTCCATTGCCAGAGAAGCCACCCATCAAGCATGGGAAGAATTCGGTTCCCCACAAATAAGGCAAAAACTGGCAGGCAACTGTCCTGATAGAGGTCATGACGTCAGAAGAGGAGATCAGCGTCGCTGTCGATCTTGGTCTGGATCACCAGTGATACCATACAGTTCTAGGACCCTGCCCACTAAAGCAACAATAATGGACCATGAGCGGAATAGTTTGTTTTATAGAATTCCTAGGAGCCACGCTACAGACCAACTGTCTAACCATGCCAAGCAAGCTTACTTTACAATGTCACACTCAACCGCCAACACTCAGGAGGTCTCAAAACAAAGAGTGCAAGGGTATAGGTTTCGCACAAATTTACCATCCTGTAAGCCTACAGCTATTCAACATGAACTGCCAGCTATGATTGTACTTCAACCATCAAGCAATCAACAAAACAGTCATTCCATAAGTGATAGTCCATGGCAAGCCCACAGAGTTAATTTCAACCTGGCCAACTCAAAAAATAAGATAGAAGAAAGAGCTAACCAACTGAGTGGAAGGAGGAGCGTATCCCCAGCCACAAGTCCCGAGATAGCTTGTAAACTAGCAGAAGAAGCCACCAAACTTTCCATACTTATGGAAGCCAGGAGGTCTCCAACCCCAACCCCATCATCGACAGACACAGTAAAGTCTGACAGTCCCCAGCTGGGACATTCAAGAGAGCCTCAGCTCTATGCTAGCTTCCAGGGCCCTGGAGCACAAACTCACTCTAATTGCAACCTTCCTGGTCAGGAGTGCAACTGTAAACAAGAGTCTGTCAAAACTGGTCACCACTCTGTTCAAACAACCCCTCTTTTGCCCCACATTGGAAGTATATCTCCAGCAGCTCCAGCAAGGTTGAACCGATCAGATGTAATACCGTCCTCTCCAATACGAGACCCACGGATAGAGAGAACACCGTTGGTAGGGAAGGACAGCCCGACTTTACATCGGCACCTGTCTTCCCAGTACACAAGAGACAATCATACACATAGCTATGAGCGTAGGCAGTATGAGACACTCAGAGGTCTCAAAGACAGCCCAAATAGCAGCAGGAGACATTTCACAAGGCCTAACCTAGAGACATCAAGCTGGACCGCTCAGAAAAAGTATGGGAAAGAGGAATGCTTAGCCAGAGAAAAGGGAAACTTGAGGGAGATGGACAGTCATAAGAGGAATAGTCCAACAACACCAGTCTCTCAAGAAAACCATTGTAGGGTCTCAATGCAGAAAAATGAGATGAAAGCTGACACTAGGACTAACAAGGAGTGGAGTGGTACAACATCACAGAGTTCCAGTGGGGTCACAGGCAGCCTTATAGAGAGCACGCTACATGAGAAAGACTGCATATCCTCTGAGATATCTAGCAAAACCAGCCAGAAGAGTCCTGACTCTGGAAACACAGGCATACAGGTAATCTTGGTACACATCTTTAGATTCATCTCATGCATCGATTCACTTCTTGATTTTGTTTGTAGTCTGAAAGTGGACCATTTCTGCTGAGGCCTTCCTTGCGCTCTCAGAAGATTGCTCATGCCAAATGGGAGTTCCTGTTTGGGTCCCACTCCGATCAACAAGATCAGCATGAAACAAAGGGTGAGAATTTCTTAGAAATGTCCAACTCAGACTTCCAGAAGGCAGTTTTCTGAAATGTCATCCTTATTTATTTCATTTGCCTTTCATTGTAAACAAGCTGTTTGCCTCATAATGAATGCTTAATCCAATTATGTAGCAAGCCTCATCCCCAAAGCATGACATTAGGATTTGCCTTCTCTGTTTAACTTGGCTCTTTGTTTTTTTCTCATCGCTTCTCAAGGTGTTATACGTTCTCTTTACTGAAATGACCTTTTAATGGATTTATGTTACAGCTTTGCTTGATTTTAGCTGTGGTTTTATGTTGCGTATAAATTTCTTGAAAAATTATGAATTTATCTGTATTTCCTGTGGCCTTCAGATAGATTATTTTTAGGTTCATTGAGTTTACATTCTTTACTGTGTGTAGGTGTTTTCAATTCACTGATGTCAAAGAGAGAGAGGTTAGAAGAGAATGAGTCACTTGAATTATTCTTGAGAATTGCTTGTTTTATGTGGTTATTCCTTTCCCTTACCTTGACATTTATACAGTTTGCAAATACTTTTATCCAAAACAATTTCAGGCTGTACTTTTTATCAGTGTATGCATTTCTTGGGACTCAAACTCATGACCTTGGCATTGATAGTAGGGTTGTGACGGTGAGGAAATTTTCCCACTGGTTAATCGACGTGTGACAATACCGGTATCACCGTTGGGGTGGGGTGGGGGGTGTTAGTTCGTTTGAGTTTCCCTCTGGTCTTCGCTCGAAATAGCTGAAAAAGGGCCGTGGCGTGTTACTTTCACTTCAAATAGCGGCAATTCGGCTGCAGCAACAACAAAGTCAAACTCAGAACTTT
>JADLZN010011465.1:0-23677 GCA_018155175.1 Sinocyclocheilus anophthalmus
CCTCCTATGGATTTAAAACCAATAATTTGTTCCTATGTTAATAACAAATGGCAAACAGAGTGGGATCTATATACAAGGAATACACTCTATGAAATTAAGCCCATAGTTGGAAAAATACATTTCTATCAAGTTTCTAACCGATGGGACCAGTTTGTTTATACCTGCTGCAGAATAGATTCCAGGATGACACAGGAGTCAGCTGCAGGAATGCTAATTACTACACTTTAGACAGTTAATAATGCCAATTATTTACATATTTTCATTGTTTCTCACTGAAGCATAAATACAAAGGATATTCTCATGATTCTAAAGAATCACAAATGTTTAAATGCGCAACTTTCTTGAAGTCTATGCATAAAATGTCCCTACATGACAGTTGTCATTGAATTAGATTTCATTTTATACACTGTAATGTCCACCCAGTTGGCCCACTGAAGGTATCTAATGGTGGCTGAAGGTTTTCTGCACATTCGGTCTTTTTGGTGAGCAAAGTATTTTCATTTCAATTCTAATCTGACTCCATTTTATTATGACCTCGAATTTTGTTTGAAATGCAAATTGGTTGTTTGTCCATTTCTCAAAAGTATCCTGACACTTGATTATTCTAGTTAACTCTTAGTTAACTATTTGTTCTTATTGTACTCATTCATTTGGATTCTGGCACCGGCCTCACGGTCACATACTCATCAGTCTTGTTAATTAGACAGAGGTAATTGACTAATACTTTTAGATGGCCGCTTCTATGCTTGCTTGTTCTAAAAGTACTTTTGTTTAGTCCCCATAGATGAACAACACTCAGATAACCTAAACAGAAATTCCCTTTTAGCCCTTATAGTCTAAGTACACTTGAACTAATACCAAGCGTTAGGCGGATCTCTAAAGATACAGTTGGCGTGCCCTATGCTCCATCTCAACTGAATTTTAGTCCGTTACTAACCTGACGCAGGAAATGTGGTAAAAAGGATACAACGTAATCTACTAGAGTCAATAATTTCAGAGTAAACAGAATCAATTCAAATGTAACAATTTATTATCAGTCAGGTATATATGTATTATGGCAATTACATAGTCAATTCAGATATATTAAACCAAATAGAAACAAGACATCAAATTCTCAAAGATAAATCTAAGAGCAAAGGATGCATACCTGATTTAAGAAAGATACATAGCATGGAGTGTGTGTTTGCACACTCTACACTGCGGTCTCATTGGCTACAGAAGCGCCCTGATCCTCTTGCAACTTTCACTTAAGTGCTCAGACCAGGACAAATATCCTCCGAATGGAGGCAGGAACTAACAATTGGAATTTGCATTGATCAAGTCCTAGCTATGGAGAGTTTACACTTTTTGGGCACAGATGGTAATCTGCATGAAAGTCACTGGGAAAGCGCACACTCACATCTTAATATCTTTCAGTTTACTCCTGGGATAATTTAGGACTATTTGTAGCAGTCGCCACTGTGAGACATTTCAAATGTACAAACATGACTGTGAATACACTTAAAATTCATGTAGAACCTTATAGTTTGATATTGGCCATTCGGAGTGAGATGAGGAAGGAGGGAATGGGTGCCGGGAGGAAATTGGGGAAAAGGTACAAATGTATTGGTGAGAAAGAAGATTTCATGCATATTCTTCAGTGAGATGTGGAAACAGATGCCTGTAATACAAATACAAGGGGTCTGAGGTTCTACAGCCTTACAAACACGTTATAAAGACACCACATACTAATGGAGCTGAGGTCAGAGTGGCTTTAGGGTCAGAATGTGTCATACGACATAATTTGGTATGAGGGGGGAGGGGGGGAAAATAAACGTCCATAAGCGGCCCTGTTTAAGCCATGAAAACAAACCAAAACTTTGAAAAAGCATAAAAAACCTTAAAAACATTGTAGTATGAGGTGAAAATAGAGAGTTAAACGATTAGGACAATACAAAAAGATACACGCACCAATCAATTGATCCAGGAAACCAACTGATAATGTGAGCAAAAGCCTAAGCTGGAATAGCAGTTGATGTGCACCTGTGAGAAGGTGATCTATTCGTGCGACCTAAAATATTATTTTTTCTATTTAAGTTGCGTAAAATATCTAAAAACGCTTGTGCTGGAAATAACACATTGAACAGAAAAATACTGTATAAATAAAAGCTCTATCATCACTTACCATCCATAGGTTCTAAAACACTGATTCTTCCTCATCAAAAAACAAAAACAAAAACAAAAAAAAAATAAACATAAGGAGTTATTATAAAAATATCAAAGCTTTTCCATTCAAATAAAAAATGTGTGCTGTCAAGTAAAGAGCAGTTTTTCTTGATTATTAAAAACCACGGAAATCTCATGAATAAATAATAAAATATAAGATATTTGGTAATAATAATAATAATAATCACTCATAATATAGATGTAACAGAGTCACCAGAACGCCATACCTTCAGCTACACCAGGGCTGGATTGGGATAAAAATCAGCCCAGGCAGTTTTGGTCCAGGAGGCCCACCACCATTATTTATGTGCCCCTGGACCCAAAAACCAGTTCTAAGGCCCTCTTTTTTAGGCAATAGACAAAAAGAGCCATATATGATATACACAACCAGTCAATAAGTTTTGAACAGGAAAATTGTTTAATGCTTTTTAAATGATAAGTCTCTTCTGCTCACCACGCCGCATTATTTGATCCAACAGATCAGCAAATTGATCATTTTTTCTATTTTAAAATAACTGATTTCTATTGGAATATATTTAAAAATTTTAATTTAATTAAAATTTTAGACATTACTCCAGTGCACAGATCCTAGAAAATGTCATCATAATATTCTGGATTGATGTATATATATATATATATTCTATATACACACACACACACACCACATATATAGATATATATATATAGAGATATATATATTATATTATTATTATTATTTTTATTATGTTGAAAACAGCGGAGTAGAATTTTCAGGTTTCTTTGATGAATAGAAAGTTCAGAATAACAAGAAGAGAAAAGCACAAGCCATTATCTGAATGAAAATAGTTTTAACATTATAAAGGCTCTCTCATCAATTTGATCAATTTACAGCATCTTGGCGAAATAAAACCGATTAATTTCTATTCTTTCCCAAAAAAAAAAAAATCAATTATGACGCCAAGCTTTTGAATTTTTAGTATATAATGTTCATAAAAGCTTTGTTATTTCAGATAATGCTGATCTTTGGAGCTTCTATTCAATCAAAGAATTCCCGAAAAAAACAAAGTTACCAACTGTTTTCAATTTTGATAATAATAATAATAATAAATAAATGTTTCTTGAATTCGCAAATCAACATCTTAGAATGATTTCTGAGGATCATGTGACACTGAAGAATGGATTGATTATGCTGAAAATTCAGCTTTGATCACAGGAAAAAATTACATTATAAAATATTGAAATGGAAAACAGTTATTTTAAATTGTAAAAATATTTTACAATATTACTGCCTTTGCTGTATTTTGGATCAAATAACTGCAGGCTTGGTGAGCAGAAGAGAATTCTTTAAAAAAAAAAACATTAAAAATATTACTGTTCAAAAACTTTTGACTGGGTGTGTATGTATCACACCATATAACATCTAGTTTTTGGATAATAAGAATCAAACGTGTGACTATAGGGTTCTTTTGTTGAATTAGAAATCTAGATTTATTCGCATTTGCCCATGGAAACCTCTATGAACACACTTGACTTGATTTGTCCAAAAAAGCGCGGAGGACGAATTTACTTTTATTAAAAAGTGTTTACGTCTGTTTTTATACAATCTATGGTTTACGTATTCTACACTCATGGCGCACACACAGTCCCTCTCAAGCACGTTACCCGATTCAAGACTACTCTCTGTCCTCCTACTGCCTGGATCTTGGCCCACACTCACTCACTGACGGAGCAAGCCTGTTCTGATAAATCGCTCCGTGGAAACAGGGGAAAAGCCGATGAGGATTTATTTATTGTTGGGCCTTTCACACAGGATGCGGAAAGCGCTGCGCTGGCCGCTGGGTTCAGCGCAACCCTTCAGATACAAAGCGATTTGCGCTAAACTGGCGGAGTTTTCAAAACTTTTAGCAGGAGTTCTATAGGTCTAGTCATTTGTTGTTCCAACTTTTTGGTCAGCAGCAAAATATGTATCTGTCCCGTGCTAAGAAGCGAGTGATAGCACTAGCCCTGCTAGTAAGAAGAAGAGAGCAGCAAGGAAGAAGAGGCTGTGGGTGCATGAAACTCTCAGGTCTTGAAGGCTTGCTAAGGAGCTTCGTTTGAATGCCCCGTTTCTATTGGCCGCGTGGGTAAACGTCACAGAAGGTAGCGGCAAAAGTTGAACTATTTTGAACTTTGACTTTGAACTTTGACTTTGAACTTTGGTCGGCGCAGCAACAAACCGCCCTTGCACGGTGCAAGCCATTGAAATGAATGCGTGATGGTCCTTGGCAAAAAAACAAAAAAACATTCTGTCGACCCCTTAAGTGCGTCGGCCCACCGGGAAAACGCCCGGTATGCCCGATTACCAATCCAGCCCTGGCTCCACCCACTCGTTTACAATTGCCAGAATTCTGATGCACTTCACCTGTCAGCACTCATCAGTCTTAGTATTTAGCCACTTTCCCATCACCACCTCAGTGTCTGGTCTTATTGTTCACTAGCGTGCATCAACTTACCTGGCTACTTACCAGCTCTACCTACCTGTTCGCGCATCTCCTCGTTCCCCAGGTCATCTGCATCATCCCAGAAGGTGTCTCAGCATACCCTGCAATTAGAGACCCACAGTGGACTATACAGCTCAGTCTATGCTCAAGATTCTCAGCAATTATTATATCACCTGTGATCCTCCCTGCCTGAAGGCACTGTAATAAAGTTCTTCAGACGCATAATGTAGATGTGGTTCGCCTTCTGTTTGCTGAAAATAGAGATTTTACATGTATATGATGAATTATTAACGTTTTCATTATTTTTAGGGCAAGGACGGCTACAACCACCAACTCAAATTACTAACTAACTACAGATGTTTTAAAGATTTGGTTTAACTCTTCCTATAGTACATGAAAAATGGCTTTGTTATAGCTCAAACAGTTAAATAGGAATCCATTGTTTAATGCAAGTCTTTTTCTTGCGACAATTCACATTCAGCGTAAACAGGTCTTAAATCAAAGCAATGGGTCTGGGCTCTAAGACTCAATTAAATCAAGAGCTCAGGTGAAATCACCTTTTTAAGGTGGTGCTGAAGCTCCTGTTTATACGTGCAAGGGTACAATCATAAAGCATGCTTTTGCTCGGTGCTTACCTTCAAAATTAATTCTGTTTCTTCACCATTCCACAGACCTATCATATGTGCCTGGATTTCTTGGACTGCAAAGCTGAGATAAGAAAACACATTCAAGCTTATTCAAATGGGGAAATTGGTTTTGATCACATTGCTGAGGTTTTTGAGCTGTGGCGAAAAGAACTCCTTAGTGAGTGCTCGCCAGGCATGGCTCCAACTCGATGAAGACATCTTGACTGAGAAAGGATATAAATATCTTCCATTCAGTGAGCTGCAGGTCCTATTCAATGACTAACACAATTATACTAACACACAAACCTTCATTCGCTTTCATAAGGTGTAGGTTATTCACACGCATATACGTATACAAACACTCATGAACCCACAGGCACAGTGCCTTGTACCGTTTGTTTTTCATTGATTATACAGGCATTCGTTTCCAAACAGCTCTGCACCTAGACTCCACACTGCTGCATACAAGAAACATAATGCACTCTAACCAGAGCAGATGCTCAGAGACTTGAGTGTGTGCAGCATGATAATGCACTAAACCTTTTTACACCTCTTTGTTGTGAAAAAAATCTCAATTACACGTTCACAAATAGAAGCATGGATGTACAAGCAAAAAAAAGTACACTTCTCTAAGGCTCCATCTGTGTGAACAAAAAGGCAAAATCATTGTAAACCGAACTAAACTTCTTTGATATGGCTAGTAATAATTTCATTAAAACTAATAAAGAATATTTGTATTTAGCAAATTGTCTTGAATATCATCATGCAGACCAAATGGAGGTGTGCATACTGAGACCTTGAGTATGTAGACAGAAAATAGAGTATATTTTCTGTCTACATACTCAAGGTTTCATTATGCAGGAGACAAATAACTTTTAATGAACTCAGCAAAAGGGTTGTATGAAATGCAATATGCAGTTAACTTGTTAATGTTACAGCAATGTGCCATAGGATAAATGTAAGATTAATGTGTCGAATCAATTTCAGTTAGAACTAGAGGCAGTAATGCCATACCGAGTACACATGTGTCCTTTTCTTAGGAATACAGAAAGCATCACCCACACTCTCAAGCCCCCCCTGGGGGGGAAATTGAATGAAGAACAAAATCTTTTACTCAAACGTGAATGTTTGTATTTACAAGTCCATACAGTATAAATCCAACATCAAAGGACGTCTAAATTGATAGGTTACATCACCAATTTTGCATTGTTGCAGTTACATTTGCTAAACAACGCTCAGACGTACAGCCGTGCTGCTGGATTTTCTTTGAACCTAAGAGTTTGTATATTTCCTGTTCCCATCTGCAACCATACAGGTTTTTACCAACTTAATTTCTTCTTGATGTGATTACATAACATCACTATGGTGTGTGCTTGACCCTTGTGAATATGATTCATCTAGTGCACATCTACACCACAAAAAAGACAAATACACCAAAGGACAATCTCAAGACTATTATAGATATTCTTTTACCTGCCCTGTAAACCAAGGGATTTAATCCATTAAAATAATATGTTCTCCCTATGACAATGTGAATCATTGTTATTAAAGAATCTATTAAATAATATATTAATAGGATGTTTCCCCATGTTTTGTGTGGGTTTATTCAGGACCCCAGTGTCTCCCACCAATCCAAAGGCCCAGAGGAATCCATATGACCAGCAGTTTGCAGCGACTGATGGCGGCTATTACTATTGCTACTTTAATAATGATAATATGTTGTTAATATTAGCTAGTTTTTTTACATTTGCTGAAAGGGGCATTTACGAGAGGGTTTGTTTTAACTATTACAGGTTTTAGTAATAATTCGAATTCATTGTATATTTTCTGTTTTCTTGTAATTGTAAAGTTTTATAGATTGCTGTATACAGACTGTGAGTTGTGAATATATATATATACGTGGGGAAAAAAAGGATTAGCAGCCACCAATTGTTGCAAGTCTACCACTTAAAAAGATATGAGAGAGGCTGTAATTTTCATCATAGGTTTTTACTACTCACTATGAGAGACAAAATGAGAAAAAAAAATCCAGAAAAATCCATTATAGGATTTAAGAATTTATTTGCAAATTATAGTGGAAAATAAGTATTGGTCAATAACAAAATTTCATCTCAATACTTTTTTTTTATATACCCTTTGTTGGCAATGACAGGGGTCAAACGTTTTCTGTAAGTCTTCACATGGTTTTCACACACTGTTGCTAGTATTTTTGCCCATTCCTCCATGTAGATCTCCTCTAGAGCAGTAATGTTTGGGGGCTGTCGCTGGGCAACACGGATTTTCAACTACCTCCAAAGATTTTCTATGGGGTTGAGATCTGGAAACTGGCTAGACCACTCCAGGACCTTGAAATGCTTCTTTTACGAAGCCACTCCTGCGTTGCCCGGGCGGTGTGTTTGGGATAATTGTCATGCTGAAAGACCCAGCCACTTGGTTTCATACAATGCCATTGCTGATGGAAGGGACGGGTTTTCACTCAAAAAATCTACGATCTGGCAAACCAGTTCATTTCTTTCGTTTACACGATTCGTGTTCCTGGTCCTTTTGCCGAAAAACAGCCCAAAGCATGATGGTCCACCCCCCATGTTCACAGTTATTTGGGATGTGTTCTTGATTGACAAAGCAACATTCGTTTACTCCTGCAAACACCGGACCATCATTGTTGCGTTTCCCCGTTGTCCAAATTAAGTTCTACTTTTCGTTTCCATTTTCCGGACCATATTGAAATTCTTCCCAATCTCTTCTGGATTTTTTTCCATTCTAAAAATGCTCTCTAGCAAATTTCAGACGGGTCTGGACATGTTCTGGCTTAAGCAGGGGGACACGTCTGTCACTGCAGGATTTGAGTACCTGGCGGCGCAGTGTTTTACTGATGGTAGCCTTTGTTACTTTTTGGTCCCAGCTCTCTGCAGGTCATTCATTAGGTCCCCCCGTGTGGTTCTGGGATCATTTTGACCCAACGGGGTGAGATCTTGCGTGGAGCCCAGATCGAGGGAGATTATCAGTGGACTTGTATGTCATCCATTTTCTAATAATTGCTCCCACAGTTGATTTCTTCAAAACCTGTAGCTGCTTACCTTATTCAGATTCCGTCTTCCCAGCCTCGATGGCAGGTCTACAATTTGTGTTTCTGGTTTCCTTTGATCAGCCTCTTTGTCTTGGCATGTTGGAGTGTGGAGTCGGGATCTGTTTTTGAGGTTGTTTGGACAGGTGTACTTTTATACTGGATAACACAGCAAACCAGATGCCATAATACAGGGGAGTAACTCGTTAGTGGAGGAAAGAGGAGCCTCTTACAGAAGCAGTTACAGGTCTGTGAGAGCCAGAATTCTTGCTTGTTTGTAGGTGACCAAATCCTTATTTTACCGAGGAATTTACCAATTAATTCTTTAAAAATCCTACAGTGTGATTTTCTGGATTTTTTTCCCCTAATTTTGTCTCTCATAGTTGAGGTACACCTATGATAAAAATTACAGGCCTCTCTCATCTTTTTTAAGTGGGAGAACTTGCACAATTGGCGGCCTGACTAAATACTTTTTTGCCCACTGCTATATATCTTATATATATATATAATATATATAGTAAATTTAATAATTTATTAGTTTATTTTAGTATTTCAGGTTTAAAGTTGTTATTTTTCAAGTAAAAGATTCTAAATGCAGGTGTAATTATACTAGTTTTGTCCTTGGTTGTGCTCTCCACAACCGACTGCAAAGAATGAATGAGCCATTGGAAATCAATAACAGGCCATTCAAATACTTTTGACCAAAAGCAGATTTTGTATGGCTATGCCAATGAGACCTAAATTTGGTGAGTGTACACCCATATTGTGATGAGAAGACAATGGTTTCTGAAAGGTTATCCAGATGTTAAGGGAATTTCTACAGTCCATTCTATCCTTCCTCTAAAACAACTATGATAAGCATTGGCTGATTGCTTCTTTTGTCCTTTTCGTGCGATGGCAGCCAATGGGCACTCGCTCCTCTTGATAACCATATGCTTCTGTTTTGTTGGCAGGCCAGGGTAATGGCAAAACACACTCCGAGGGCTAACCCTCACACACTTGCATGCACATCCAGTCTTGCCAGTGTAGCAGAATATTATGCAGTATGAATCAATGTGGTGCAGTTGGCTGTAAATTCACAGATGTGCTCCTACCATTTCATGGACCAGCTCAAAGTAATGGCAGCTATCATTAAATGTGACATGTGGCCACCCCACTACATGGTGCAGTGACACTGGGATTCTTTCAGACCTGTAGGTCTGAGCACTCTGGCCACAGCTGCACAGCAAGAGACATGTTAATATAGCAATAAATTTAAAAACAATGATAGAGTGAAACGACCATAAGAATTAAAGGAATGGTTCACCCAAAAATGAAAATTTGTTGAAAATGTATTCACCCTCAGGCCATCTGAGGTGTAGATGAGTTTGTTTCTTTATCAGAAGAGATTTGGAGAAATGTAGCAATACATCATTGCTCACCAATGGATCCTCTGCAGGTGAATGGGTGCCGTCAGAATGAGGAGTCCAAACAGCTGATAAAAATATCTGCCTAACCCCGAAAGGATTCCACCACAAAACCTGTCATAGGGGATTTCGAGACTTTTGGGACTGTCAGGTTCTGCCATAAGGTAATGGATGAGGTAAAACCCACTGGGTGATCCGGTCTAGAGCACCAATAATGATAGATAAAGAAATAATGAAGAAACAGGTGATTAGCTTTCGATGGTGTATTAGTAGAGAAAAGGAAGGGCCACAGAGATACAATCAAAGGTGTAGATAGTCTGCAAAAATAAGTACAATAAATAAATTAACAAATTAAATATATAGATAAACAATAGTAACATTTACTGTTTCATAATGAAACCAAAGCATTCATAATTCACATAATTGCCATTTCTCTACTGAACATACAGTTAAATGAAGGGAAACAAGGTATTTCACAGAAAACTACAAGTCATGAGTGATCATTTGTCCCTATGAACATAAAGTTCCCATATATGGATAAAATCGTGGTGCATCAGAGTAACATTTGCTCGGACAGATCACTCAAACACAGCAAACAGCGGCAGCTCATCAAACTAGTACCTCTACCGTAGTACTATTACGACTCCAGTTTCATATTAAAAGTCACTCTTACAGGAGCCTTTAATACAGCCACCCCCAAAGATGTAGAGCATCTTTGCTTCCATGAAAGGTGACTTAACTAGTCAGTGTTGGGCCTTAAGTCCATCCTTTGGTAAGGCCGGCAGGATGACCAGGCGAGCTACCAGTCGGGTATAAACTTAAGCCTTTATCAACACATCAGCTGACCTGATATGACTATCTGGGCTTTGGTGGGTCTTGATCACTTGTCCTACAGGCCATAAGCTTCGAGGTAGTTGTGGGTCTACAATCATAACAAATGTTTGCTCCTTCAGGTTGGGAGAAGAGGCTTGCCATTTCTGCCGGGTTTGGAGGCTAGGGAGGTAGTCCCGTATGAACCTGGACCAGAATCGTTCCGCCAGGACCTGGGAATGTCTCCAGTGCCAGCGACTTAACATCGCTGATTCGGGATAAATGACTTGAGGCAGAGATCCATCGGGCCGCCCCATGAGGAGACTATTTGGAGTTACTGGGTCAGCATCTGCAACGTCTGATGACACGTACCTTAAGGGTTTTGAGTTTAGGATTGCCTCCACTTCCAGCAAGACCATCATTAATACCTCCTCTGGTACTGACTGTGCACTCAAAACTGTGTATAAGGCAGATTTAACCGATCTCACTTCCCTTTCCCAAACTTAGTCTAAACTTTAATTAGACTAATTAGGTTAAAAAGTATTACAATAGTATGAATCCGAAATACATTACGCATTGGACAACACGTAAGTGAATTTAAGGCTATCTGGCCCTAAAAAGATCGGTAGATTGTGAAAGATGGACTGTCTAATTACTATAGAAACAGGCAAACACAGGAACATGGCTGCTACAGGAAGTAAGGCTGTGTCCATGAAATCAAGACAGAGCTGCGTTTTTGGACAGAATGTACACAATACACAAAACAGTGAACATCTGCCCTTCCTTTTCGGAGAACCCAAGGATGACCATGTTACAGTACACTATGTCCCTGCCTGCCATAGTCTGAGAACTCTGGCTTTGCTCCCTGTGTTGTTCATTATTATCACTGTCATTGGGCACATTGGCACATTTAGTTTCATTCTTCATCGTTCTTGATAACTGTTTTAATATTCCTTTTTTTATTTATTTAAATCCTATCATTTCTTCACCCTCATGTTGTTTCAAACCTGTATGACTATTCTTTTTCTCTGGAACTCAAAAGAATCAATATCTGCTTGGATGAATTCAGTACACTATGAGCTGATATTTTTCTGATGTGCTCTGATTGGTTTTGATAAATAATAACCTGTCAGACCTGTGTTCCTGTTGTGTTTTGCTCCCCATGTGCTCCATGACCCAGTTTCTCCCCTGTCTAATTAGTCATTCCGTTCACCTGTGTTCCCCATATTACCTTGTTTAGTTCTACACGATGTTCTATGTGTGTCTCCAGCCAGCCCTGTGTTACCCTTTGTTTAGATCATTAAAGACTGTTGTTTGTAATTCTTCCACGTCTCCGCGCTTCTTCGTCTCCTCACATTAGCAGTGTGTGACATAACCTGATTTTGAACCAATTTTATTTGTAAAACTATGCAGATGCTTCACACTCCAGTCCAGTAGGCAGTGGAAATGTTTACCTGCTTCCTCTGGAGTTCATACTTTCTATTTTGAATTCACCCAAATTCACTGTTAAAAAATAATGAAATACATTTACTTCATTCAATTTTTATTTATGTTAAAACAAGCGGCAGCTGTGGTTGCTTTAAATTACAGGGGGAAAAAAAAAGAGCTTTCTTCCACTGATATAATGTTATAATAAAATAACAAATAAAAAATAAAAATAAATATATAAAAAATAAAAAAAAAAAAAAAAAAAAAAAAAAAAAAAAAAAAAAATTAATATATATTAAAAATAATAAAATTAAAATATATTATAATATATATAAATAAACATAAAGATTACTATAATACGCCAAAAAAAAAATAATAATACCCAAAATATAAAAGATTAAATAAAAAAAAAAAATATTTATAATAGTCTAAAGAAAAACAATAAAAATCAAAAAAGGTAACAAAGAAGATATAAAAATAATATAAAATAATATTATACCCCTTAATCAAAAAAAAATAAAATATATATATAACAAATAAATTAAAAAATAATTAAAATAAAAAATAAAACATCTATTAAGAAAGAAGTGAAAAACAAAAAAAAATATAAAATATAAAATATAATAAAATATAATAAAATAAAATAATAAAATAAAAAAAAAAAAAAAAAAAAAAAAAAAAAAAAAAAAAAAAAATAAATATAAAATAAAAAAAAAAAAATTTAAACAAATTAAAATTTAAAAATTATAAAAAAAATTATATATATATATATAAAAAATAAAAAAAAAATAAAAAATATAAAAAATATAAAAATATAAAATTAAAAAAGAAAATATATATCACAATATAAAAATATAAATAAAATATAGACCCATAAACCTGTTAATATACTGATGTTTATAATGTTAATTATACTGAACAAAATTATAAACACAACACATTATTTTTTTCCCCATTTTTCATGAGCTGAACTCAACGATCTAAGACTTTTTCTATCTACACAAAAGGCCTTTTCTCTCAATATTGTTCACAAATCTGTCTAAATACATGTTAGTGAGCACTTCTCCTTTGCCAAAATAATCCATCCACCTCACAGGTGTAGCATATCAAGATGATGATTAGACAGCATGATTATTGCACAGGTGTGCCGTAGGCTGGCCACAATAAAAGGTCACTCTAAAATGTTCAGTTTTACTGTATTGGGGGGTCCGACAACCAGTCAGTATCTGGTGTGACCACCATTTGCCTCATGCAGTGCAACACATCTCCTTCGCGTAGAGTTGATCAGGTTTGTTGATTGTGGCCTGTGGAATGTTGGGCCACTCCTCTTCAATGGCTGTGCGAAGCTGCTGGATATTGGCAGGAACTGGAACACTACTGTCGTATACGCCGATCAGAGCATCCCAAACATGCTCAATGGGTGACATTTCCGGTGATTATGCTGGCCATGCAAGAACTGGGATGATTTCAGCTTCCAGGAATTGTGTGAAGATCCTTGCAACATGGGGCGTTGCATTATCATGCTGCAACATGAGGTGTTGGTCGTGGATGAATGGCACAACAATGGGCCTCAGGATCTCGTCACATTATCTCTGTGCATTCAAAATGCCATCATATAAAATGCACCTGTGTTCGTTGTCCCTAACATACGCCTGCCCATACCATAACAACACCACCACCATGGGCCACTCGATCCACAACATTGACATCAGCAAACCCCTCACCCACACGACGCCATACACTCTGTCTGCCATCTGCCCTGTACATTGAAAACCGGGATTCATCCGTGAAGAACACCTCTCCAAAGTGCCAGACGCCAGCGAATGTGAGCATTTGCCCACTCAAGTCTGTTACGACGACGAACTGCAGTCAGGTTGTGACCCCGATGAGGACGACGAGCATGCCGATGAGCTTCCCTGAGACGGTTTCTGCCAGTTTGTGCAGAAATTATTTGGTTATGAAAACCGATTGTTGCAGCAGCTGTACGGGTGGCTGGTCTCAGACGATCTTGAAGGTGAAGATGTTGGATGTACTGGCCAAATTCTCTTAAACGCCTTTGGAGACGGCTTATGGTAGAGTAATGAACATTCAATTCACGGGCAACAGTTGTGGTGGACATTCCTGCTGTCAGCATGCCAATTGCACGCTCCCTTAAAATTTGCGACATCTGTGGCATTGTGCTGTTTTATAAAACTGCACATTTTAGAGTGGCCTTTTATTGTGCCAGCCTAAGGCACACCTGTGCAATAATCATGCTGTCTAATAAACATCTTGATATGCCACACCTGTGATGTTGATGGATTGTCTCGGCAAAGGAGAAGCGCTCACTAACACAAATTTAGACAGATTTGTGAATAATATTTGTATATACAATATTTTGTAAGAAAAGGCTTGTATGCCCTAGAAAAAGTCTTAATCTTAGTTCGCTCAAAAACATTTGAGCAAAACAAAAGTGTTGCTTTTATTTAATTTTGTTTCTGTACAGTGGGGCAAAAAAGTATTTAATCAGCCACCAATTGTGCAAGTTCTCCACACTTAAAAAGATGAGAGAGGGGCCTGTAAATTTTAAGCATAGTAATACCTCAACTATGAGAGACAAAAGGAGAAAAAAAAATCCAGAAAATCACTACATTGTAGGATTTTTTAAGAATTAATTGGTAAATTCCTCGGTAAAAAGTATTTGGTCACCTACAAACAAGTAAGATTTCTGGCTCTCACAGACCTGTTACTTCTTCTTTAAGAGGCTCCTCTGTTCTCCACTGGTTACCTGTATTAATGGCTTCTGTTTGAACTTGTTATCAGTATAAAGACACCTGTCCACAACCTCAAACATTCACACTCCAAACTCCACCATGGCCAAGACCAAAGAGCTGTGAAAGGACACCAGAAACAAAATTGTAGATCTGCATCAGGCTGGGAAGACTGAATCTGCAATTGGTTAGCAGCTTGGTGTGAAGAAATCCACTGTGGGAGCAATTATTAGAAAATGGCAGACATACAAGACCACTGATAATCTCACTCGATCTGGGACTCCACGCAAGATCTCACCCACCGCCCGTGTGTCAAATGTCCGCAACCACTCGGGGGGACCTAGTGAATGACCTGCAGAGAGCTGGGTCCAAAGTAACAAAGGCTACCATCAGTCACACTCTGCGCCGCCAGGGACTCAAATCCTGTAGTGCCAGACGTGTCCCCCTGCTTAAGGCAGTACATGTCCAGGCCCGTCTGAAGTTTTGCTAGAGAGCATTTGGATGATCCAGAAGAGAGATTGGGAGAATGTCATATGGTCAGATGAACCCAAAATAGAACTTTTTGGTAAAAACTACAACTTGGAGGAGAAGAATGCTGAGTTGCATCCAAAGAACACCATACCTACTGTGAAGCATGGGGGGTGGAAACATCATGCTTTGGGGTTGTTTTTCTGCAAAGGGACCAGGACGACTGTTCCTTGTAAACGAAAGAATGAATGGGGCCATTTATCGTGAGATTTTGAGTGAAAACCTTCTTACATCAGCAAGGGCATTGAAGATGAAAATGTGGCTGGGTCTTTCAGCATGAAAATGATCCCAAACACACCGCCCGGGCAAACGAAGGAGTGGCTTCGTAAGAAGCATTTGAAGGTCCTGGAGTGGCCTAGCCAGTCTCCAAATCTCAACCGGGCGGGTAAAGAACATCCCATAGAAACTCATTTGGAGGAGAAGTTGAATCCGTGTTGGGCTGCAGCCACAGCCCTGCAAAACATTACTGCTCTAGAGGAGATCATGGAGGAATGGGCCAAAATACCAGCAACAGTGTGTGAAAAACCTTGTGAAGACTTACAGAAAACTTTTGACCTCTGTCATTGCCAACAAAGGGTATATAGCAAAGTATTGAGATGAAATTTTGTATTGACCAAATACTTATGCATCGCACCATTTGATAAAAACAGGGCAAGTACAATAAATTTTTAAAAATCAACAATGTGAGTTTTCTGGGATTTTTTCTCAGCATTTTGTCTCTTCAAGTTGAGGTATAACCTATGAGGACAAATTACTAGCCCTCCTCTGCACTTTTTAAGTGGGAACTTGCCAGCAATTGGTGGCTGACTAAATATTTTTATCCCCCGCTACTGCTATATTGATAAGAGCTAATATCTGTTTTGTACCTATGGTAATCATAGAGGGCACTACCACTGGCAATAACATTGGTGATGGAAAGTGCACATGATGACTCAAGCCATTAGCTTTTTCCAGAAGCAAGGAGAGGGTTCGCGCAGCAGTGTCATTCAGGCAGAAACAACACATAATCACGTCATGCATGGTAACACACATGATAGGCTGAATAATGCATAATAAACATTAAATTTTAGAGCAACATTAGATGTAACTTGAAACCTGCCTAATGTAGGCGGTATTAAATGTAAGTTATTGCAAGCAGAAAGAACATCAATGTAAGTGTTACGGCAGATACTTGCTGGAACTGTCTGCTTATGGTTTAATGTCAATTTCCCATTATATAGTAAGAAAAGTTATGTTAACGCAATTAAACCACAGGTTTTTACCATAGCATTTTTAGTTTTTCGCAATATTATTTAATTTGATAGATTTTTTCCATATATTTTATGTTATTATTGTTTACTTTGCAAAGTCTCATTGTACACAGCTACGATACAAATGAATAGTGAATAACAATCACCCTAAATTGACATTTAAATTGAGACACAGAGAGAACTGACGGAAATTGCAGGTATTTAAACTGAAAAACAAACACATATTCTCAAGGTTAATTAGACCCAATAATAAGTCTTGCCTGGTTTTATGAGTAATGTGTAGTAATTATAGGAAGGAGAGCTTTTGTGTTATTGTGTAGGTACTAGCATTTCCCTCCCACACATAATGACATAATGACATCTCACACTGCAGGATACAAATATGCAATCAGTCAAACATTGTAATTTAAACTCACATTTCAACTTTAATTTAAGTTCATACTTGCAATTGTTCCTATAAGTATATATTTGACTTTTCCTCACAGTACACAATTTACATTACCAAGAGATCTGCAACAAACACACCACTGCAGATTTAAATTAAAACTTAACTTGGACGATTTATGAGTTTCTTAAATGCTGCGATCTCAAAAGCCAGTTTTCAACACATTTCACTATATTTGAGAGGACATTCTAAAAATGTGGCCAGATAATGATTACATGCTTATTAATCAAGTCAGTTTCTTAATGCTAAATATAACCATATACAAGGTAAAAGGAGTTCTGCATACAACCCAGTGCTGTGGCTGAACAATTGAGCATCTGTATTTTATAAATAAGCCCAAGGTAAAATGGTTATTGTGTGGCTGTAATTCTATAATTAAACCACAAATTTTCATCAACAGTCTCTATTCTGTTTACAGCCCGTAGGAGAAGTGCAACACAATTGGAGGCTTGTTTCAGACCAGAGGCTCTTGTATTGACTTCACCCCACACTGTCTGAAATGTCAAGCCACTTCAACTTACATCATGCTTCCCTGCTTCCAGCCCTGTCTTCCACTATAAGAAACATGCATGTTTCTAATTACCAAGGGCAATAGAGTATCTTTTGGGGGGGGGGGGGGGGGGGGGGAATCTTTTAAGATTAAATACATTATTCATTCCCCAGGTTTCCAGGCGCATTTAAAGCTATACTGTATTTAAATATTTGGGACGTTTTTGCCCTATAGACGTTTGAGACAATGGTTTTATACACGCATCTTTGGCTAGATTCTGACGTATTTAAAAGCCACTATTATTATTTCAAATGTCGGCATTACCACTTTTTAGGGCATGCTTTAAAAAAGCCATTTTATAATTTGTTCAGTGAATGCTAGGAATTTTACTAACTCGGCACCAGATATCAAAGATGTTTATCATGCCTATATCAGTCTAACACCTGCTTATATTTTTGATGTTGCAGTCATTAGACTGGAATCATGCAAGTGAGGTTACAGGCTGAAGCGAGCTTTGCAGTTTGCTCTGGCCTCTGGTCCATGTTCAGGAACATACGGATTCTGTAGTGGGAAAGAGGCAGGCATATATAATCAATGACTGACGCTTCAGAATCTAGCATTAACATTTCTATACGCCAGCAAGGTTTGTGCACCTCGCTCTTGTGGTTTACAATCTGAAAGAGACATTAATCTATTGTTTGATTGATCGCAAAGCTGTTGGGTTATGTTTAATCATTTCATAAAAGTTAATGTGTTGCAGTCTATTAATTCTCGGAGGATATCTCGCTATCGCGGTACAGCGAGCAGCTTAAGTTCTGGTGAGTGGCTGAATACTAACGAGGGTTTGACTGTTGGAGAATGTATTGTCCTAGGGCAGGGATGGTCATGCGCAAGGAGGTCTGTAATGACATATAGAAAAAAAACGTTATGTTGTATTGCGCGGTCATATTGTATATTTTGGCTTTTCGGGACTTAATCTCCGACCACTCTGAATAAAATGTACTTTTATACTAAATATAATAGATAGTCGCATTAACTCAAAAGCACACTGCAAGTGTTGGGATGCTGTTAGCAAGGCATAATCATTTTCCTAAATAATTTAATACTGTACATACAGTCTCTGCTCTTGTGAACGAAGTCCATTACACAAGTTATACTGAGGTTGGCGCAGTTGCTTTGTCTTTTGTTTTAAGTGGAATGCAACTCACAGCCCTGAATGAATTAGTGACAGTCAGAATTGGTTGAGTGAATGTTTCAATGACTCATTTGTTCATGGTTAAAAAATTCAAATTTTTTAATATGAAGTATTTTTCAAAATATATTTTTAGTAGTATTTTCACACTGTGATTGCAGGGGGCAGAAACCTTTATGACATAGCTAAGATGCTGCCTTCAGATTGAGAATCACCCAGTGTTTTGAATTAATCAGTTGAGTGAACGATTCAATAACTCATTCATAAATTTGATTTGTTCGTGAATGAAGCAGTTTTTTAATGAATCAGAAAGACAGGTTTTGTTATTGAATGTATCAGAGTTTTTGAACCAAACAGTTAAATAAGTGATTCAATTATTCACTCACTCATAGACAGTCACCTGCTGGAAAAAGCATGTAACCTGCTAAATGAGTCACTCAAGAAATCCCATTACTAATACACGCAGACTGACAATTTGTTTGGAACCATTCAAATTCAAGGACTAGAACTTACTGTTATATAATATATTAACAAATAATTATTTTCAAAATTAGAGGGTACTTTTAAATGGCTGTCTATGGAAAATATGCTTTTTCCTCCCATAATGGTGTCGTTATGGCATCCACCAAAATTAAACCATGCTAGCCAGCCAAAACTTGACATGTTGGTCATTAGAGCTTACAAGGCAGATGAAAAAGGGTAATGGGGTGTGGAAAACTAAGCCTCAGAAAAGACCACAACAACACATACCAACTCACACATAGGAAGCACATTTTGCCTCACACATACACATTTCATACACACAGTTTTACTGTTGCAATCAAGCTGTGTAAAGGGAGACTTTACTACATTAGAGGCTTTTGTTGAACATAAGGTTACAAAGTTTTCTGCCCACACTTTAACCTGGAGTGTGGCTGGACTGCTCTAGGTAAGAGGTTTGCTCATGAAACCATTACGGTGGCGGATGGTGACACTTGCCACGGATAGCAAGCTCATCTCGCCTAACGTACACCAGAGGGACAGGAAAATCAGACTGACTCCGACAGGGTAGACAGGGTGGAACATGCATGCACACAATGAGAGAGAGAACAGCTGTGTATAATTCATGTTTCTAACAATGTGACATTTAGATATACACCATTACACTAAGCCATCCCATACTGAGTGGGCTGTGTCATTTTACAATAGGTCTTTTTCGGTGGATATATAATCCCTGCTGCTTTGAGCAGTCTCTCTGGAGGCTTCACATCTACTGAATGCGTTACTGGTACCTCCTTTCAAGATCAAACCCCAAGTCTCCAATCACACCACAACATGCCACTCAAGCGGCTTTCATCTCATCTTTGTAAGCTGTGGGGTTGCATATCTGATAGCTTAGCGGCAACACACATGCGCACACACATGACATAATGGAAGTCGGGACACTTTCACCTCAGTTCAAATGGATTAAGCTAAAGGCAGTTAAATAAAACAAAAAGCATTCTCTTAATATTGACATCAGAAAGCAGGTGGCCTTGATTCCAGCAATGCGAAGGTTGTATGATTGCACTATTTAAAATCTGGATGGATCTATAATGATTAAAGATGGATGAATTTCAAAATATTCAGTTTTACCAAGAGGTCAAGGTTTGGCTGATTAGCATGACCCTGTTAGCTCTTGCTGGTAGATGGCCAAAAGAATCTTCTCTTTCTCCTTTGTTGGCCATTCAAAATTAGCTCTGTATTTTGCTGAGCTGCTGTCAGTCTTTTTTCCCCCCAGGTATTGTATACCTCCTTGGGTTTTATGTGAGTTTATGCCAGCTAAATGCATCTTTGCTTACATTTGGATTTGTTGAAAACTAACGAAGCCGTGCAAAGGTCAGGCTAATAAAAAAAAATTATTTAATAAAAATTAATGCTTAAAAAATAAATTCAGTACTATTATTGATTCAGCTATATGACTTGACTAGGAATATAGTGGAGCTGATTCAAAGGCAGACATTGCATGAATTCTGTAATTATGATGCTTGGGGAAACATTTTCCCATATGCCAGATGATGCTAAGACAAGAAGTGGTGAATAGAGTCTAATTATATATTATATAGTAAAGCAAATGCCTGATGGTGCAAGACCCCTTGGAAGTAATTTATTTGAAATTGCCAAGAAAAAAATGAAATATGCATAAACAAACAAAACCTTTTCAGTACAAACATCCTTTAGTTAATAATAAATTAGACAAATACAATACTGTATAATTTAGTGAAACAAAAATTTCTATCCATTTTTTAAACTAATATAAAAAAATAAAAAAATACATTAAAACCATAGAAATTTAACACGTCATAGTTTATGGACTTTTCGTTCAACCCCAAAAAACAACACAATGCATAATTAAAAATATTGGTAATCCCTGTAAAAATTTCTTCATATTAACACAGTACATTGGGCCATATTTCTACACACTTTTCTTAGAGCAGGGGTGTCCAGACTCGGTCCTCGAGGGCCAATGTCCTGCAGAGTTTATGGCTTCGCAACTTGGCCTGCGAACACACTTGTGGCCTGTTGCTTGAAGCTAGCTGAACAAACTCTGAGTTTCAGAATAGGTTTAGAGTTGACAAAACCAAACAAATCCAACCTGGTTTAGATCAGGTTCAGCGGGCTCACAAAGCTCGATATAAATGATTTTTTTTTGTTTATGTTGTTATCTTCTTTCAACTCCTAGTTGATCCTAGAGTTGTGATTAACTCTAGGGAGTGTGCACCTAAAAGTGTGACACGTGCAGCAAACAGCCAATCACACGGAATAGAGAGAGCATCGGTTTTGATCACCATTCTCAGAGCAGCTCTGGGTGTTACGAGTCTCAAACTAGTGAAACTACAGTAGCAAATGATTTTGATTGGGGTTCAATACTCTCCACTTTCCTAGATGACAGCCCTGGAAAACAGGATCATTTAGTCAGTGAATGAAAGAGCGAACCGCCATCTTCATATACAAATCTCTGTATCTTTATTACAAATTTATCAAATCATGGTATAAAACAATAACATTTCCCTAGTGTAAACATGTTTCAGTTTCAAAGTCCATTTGTGTTAATTTCAATTTTAAACACTTCAATACAGTTTTCTTTCTCTTTACTATTCACATATCAATGGGTGACATCTTTCACATCCATATTCACAAAATAATCATGTCTTTGCAACAATCAACATCACTCTTTCTTTAAAGTGCAGTAATATCACCGGGATAAATCATGTTTTAAGCTATATAATTATATATACATATATATATATATAATTAATACTAATGCAACAGTGTGAATCATAAACCCTCTTTGGCTGTAAATGAATATTTAAATGACTTTAGAGTCACAACATGAATAATGCACATAGGGAAAACTATTTAACTTATAAAACATTGTTAAACTCGTTCAGACACTTAACTGTTTCTGTATATCTTCAGTGATAACTCCCTTTTAAGTTTTAAAAAATATACCCCTCTTCGTTTAACATTTATTATAAATTATAACCTGTCAGGATACCCTGAAACACGAAACAAAGCATTACCAGGGAGTGGGGATACTAATACACCAATTTTACACATTCAGCCTCAATATACATCTGCTATATAGCTGCTAGCGCTATTGTTACAGAACCTTTTCCCGCGATTATAAACGCGGCTCTTCAACTCTGTTCCACACATCAAATATTCCGTAACCAACTTGGTCATCACATTTCATCTCAGGCATTCTCATCACATACACTTCAGGAGGAAACAGTTTTTACAGAGTACGGACCTGGAAAACAGGATCATTTAGTCAGTGAATGAAAGAGCGAACCGCCATCTTCATATACAAATCTCTGTATGAGAGAAGAGGGCGGCGCCCGTCACCTCGGTACCGCAGCACAACGATACCTGCACTTTGGTTCCGCTTTCTTCGGTTCCCCCTACCTTAATATTATCCTACACAAAGAAGGTTGCAATTCTAACAAACGACTGCGTATTATCACAAACACATATCTTGAATATTAACTTGTGTTATAAATCAAGGTGTATCACACACTCCTCGACAAATAAAAGTGGCTCCTGACACAAGATAATCTGAACAATTTCACCCTGAACATTCACACATTTTTTTTTTCAAAACACATTCCAACTCTCAATTAATGTATCCTATATGTCCTACAGTGCGTGTGCTAGGATCTCATATCTGGTGAGTATAGATATTTACAGTGGGGAAAAAAGTATTTAGTCAGCTACCAATTGTGCAAGTTTTCCCACTTAAAAATATGAGAGAGGCCTTTAATTTTCATCATAGATATACCTCAACTTTGAGAGACAAAATGAGAAAAAAAATCGTGAAAATCACATTGTAGGATTTTTAAAAGAATTAATTGGTAAATTCCTCAGAAAAATAAGTATTTGGTCACCTACAAACAAACACGATTTCTGGCTCTCACAGACCTGTAACTATTTCTTTAAGAGGCTCCTCTGTCCTCCGCTCGTTACCTGTATTAATGGCATCTGTTTGAACTTGTAATCAGTATAAAAGACACCTGTCCACAACTCCAAACAGTCACACTCCAAACTCCACCATGGCCAAGAAATACCAAAGAGCTGTCAAAGGACACCAGAAACAATATTGTAGACCTGCACCAGGCTGGGAATACTGAATCTGCAATAGGTAAGCAGCTTGGTGTGAAGAAATCAACTGTGGGATCATTTATTAGAAAATGGAAGACATACAAGACTATTGATAATCTCCCTCGATCTGGGGCTCTATGCAAGATCTCACCCCGTGGGGTCAAATGATCACAAGAACTGTGAGCAAAAATCGCAGAACCACACGGGAGGACCTAGTGAATAACCTGCAGAGAGCTGGGACCAAAGTAAAAAAGGCTACCATCAGTAACACACTGCTTAAATCTCTGGTGCCGCCCGATGATCTAAAATTCTGGTCAGTGCCAGACGTGTCCCCCTGCTTATGCCAGTACATGTCCAGGCCTGTCTGAATTTTGCTAGAGAGCATTTGGATGATCCAGAAGCGG
>JADLZN010011466.1:0-169514 GCA_018155175.1 Sinocyclocheilus anophthalmus
AATGCATTAATTAACAATAACTAATGAACCTTGTTGTAAAGTGTCACCATTTTAGTATGTAAAAATATAACATTTAACAAAATAATAATTATTTAGAAAAATTTGAGCTCTTGTTATTTTTATGCGTAACAATAATTCTTTACTACTATTTCTTATCCCGACTACCCTGACCTTGCATGATGTCATCGTGCCAGCAGTAGGTGAACTCTCCGTCGTCTCCGTACTGATCCAGTCCACCCAGGAAGATCTGGTCTGGGTCGCAGTCCTTCAGGTGGATGAGCTTTCCCAGGCCCGTGAGGAACTGAGCGTAGCGGTTGGAGCCGTACTCGTTGGACAGGATCGACACCTCGTTATTCGCCTGATAATAAACAACCGTCAATCATTCAAGACTTCCAGCAACATCTGAAACAGCAGAACGTGACTCTACCTGCCCGGCTCCAACAAACACCACGCCGATCTTATGAGTGTCGTACGGAGGCATCTGATCCGGACTTAACGGCACGATCGATCAGCTGTGAACGCCAGACCACACTACATTAATATGAAGACAATCAAGAGGCCTATAGAAAGTCATTGGGTCAATCTCAAAGAAAAACCTAAATCTTCTAAAAAGTATTTCTATAGATTTTTTTTTTGTGAAAATTATTTTTATAAATAATAATCATTAGTTTCCTTTTAAGTTCTCATTACTGTAATGCAAAGCCATTCCCATGACTGTAATTCAGTCTGATCCAGTCCTATCCTAACCAGCGATATTTTAGTACCATTGATATACCATTATATATTTTTGTTAGTATTTTTTTTTATAATTTGTTATGATTTTATTTTACATTTTAGCAGTGGTGGATTTTTTATTTATTTATTTTTTTTAGTTATAGTTATTTGAATACTTCAACAAAACTGTGAATGTTGGTTTGCCAAAATGTTTTTATTTACTTATTTATTTCAGTTAATGCTTGTTTTATTTTGATTAATGAAAATGTTTTAGTTTTTAGTTTTAGCTATAGATAATAACCCTGACTCTATCCAGATTTTAAACTAAAATCTGCATAAATTATAAAATAGTATTATAATGGATAACCTTAAACTGGCAAATTATTCATAACTTGCATATTATTATAAAACAATAGAAAAAACAATAACACACTATTAATATAGTTAGTAGAGCAGAGGAAAGAATAGTAAATAATATTAAAAGAATATTAAATAATAATAGGAGTTTATGTTGTATTATTTTATTATTATTGTGTATTACTATTATTTTAATCCTGGTAATAACCCTGATCTTATCCAGTTTTTTAACCAAAATCTGCATAAATTGATCAATTATAACAAATACTATTACCATGGAGATATATATATATATATAAAATATTACAAATATATAGAATTAAATTGTTTTGTGCAAAACAGACCTTTATAATGATTTTCATTATTATTATTCTTTTTTTTATTTTTACATTTTTGATTTCCTTTTTTTGATTTGGTGTGAAATTAGATGTAATGTATATGCGAGATTTGCCCAATTATAAGAGAGATGCGGTCTCCTCACCTGAGATTTGGGCAGCAGGAGGGGTTTGTTGGCTTCATTGCCAAAGAACGGAGAGTGATAGAGCTGCAGGAAGACGAAGCTGCCGACAGAAAGAGGAGCAAAGGTCAGACTGACCTCCACGCAAACACAGTGCACACCGTCACAGCTAGTTCATCTGCCTACACGCAACTCACCTCATCCCAGGAAAATATCACAGCTAAAGCTGAAGTTTGGAAAGGATAAGCGCTCGATCGGGAGAAGTGTCCCGAAACGCTCTCCAGTCCTCATGAGACCCATTAAATCTGGCCCAGCACAACTGTGCAAATGAGGATACAACTCCAGACTTAACAGAAATCTTGCCTTGACAATATCAACGGAAAACATGTGCTGCACAGCACTGCTAACAATATGAGCAGACATATTTAGAAGTGCTGAAAGCATCTCAATAATAATGCCAGACAGATTTACATTTCATATTTATGATCAGCCACATATGGAATCGGTTTCTGTTTATATATACTAATATATATACACACACACAAAGTTATAAAACATATTGTTAGCCATATATATTTTCTGCTACTTTTTGTCTCACTTTGCCCCCCCCCCCCCCCCCTCTCTTTTTATGCAAACAAACATACTTTTTGTAAGCAAAACTAATTATTACTAGTTATTATTACTAATTATGCAGCTGTTTAAAAAAAAAAACTTTCTAGATATTTAATTATATAGATAAGAGAGAGAGAATTGATATATCGATAAGGTTCACATAAAATATTTACATAAACTTTTATATCATTTAAATAAATACGAATATAGAATACTTTAGAACTATATAATTATTTTATTAGCATATACAGAGAAAAAGAGTATTAAACATTACTTGTTCTCACGCAACCATTATGCAACTTATGTTTTGTATTACGATAACGGTAGACAATTACATTTTCTTGTTTTCCATTTTACACACACACATATAGATATAATATATATAGATATATATTATATATATCGTAATATATGTCTGTGTGTATCTCGCACATACACACACACATATATATAAATATATATATATATATTATATAATGTATATGCATTTAACCTAGCTACAGTAAAGGGGGAACACATGAATAAGTGGTTAAATTTCTGTTAACTACTGAAACACTTTTTGACCGTTTACTGTGCTTTTTTGACAGCTCCTGGCCACTCTGCCGTTGGGCTGCGTTGAAACCGAGGCAGCTTCATAACTCTATGTTCCACTAAAGAAACTACTCCTTTTATGCCTCTATTCATACAGCACGTGTTTTTGAGTGATGGGGCCCTCAATCATTATTAGGAAGTAATTGTGGCTTTATCAAAACAGACATGCTTTATATCGAACAGCAATCTAAACACAACTGCAAAAAAGCATTGTGAACCGTTTCGAGAAACAGAAAGACAACAGCTCTTAGTGTCTGACTGCACCCCATGAAACGAGACACATACGGCCCGTGACGGAGGAGAAAACACTTTCGGGAAACTCACTAGGTTTTCCTGTGCTTCTGTCTATAAATAGCGAGTCTATCGATCGTGTGACTCCAGCAGCACTGAACCTCACAAAGACGGATGGCAGTAATTTACACGTAATTCCAATGCAAGGCCACAATTTGAAAGCCGCCTCAACTCATAAAGACCTCACTTCACCAAATGAGGTCGAGCGAGCGAAGGAGGCAGGATGTGTCATGTCAACAGGGGGCACTCCCAGGAATGTTGTCAGGACCCGGAGCTTTGCGTGCGTTGATCCTGCAGAGGGATCTCCTCACGCTGTCCGGGGACAGCGTCATCACCTGGTCACGGGAGGAGGTGGAGTCTTCTGTGCAGTGGTGCTGTTTTGTGCCTCAGAGCGAGCGAAGAAGACGTTCAGCTCGTTCAGCAGTGAGATGGTGCTGTCACAGGTGCGTGGTTGGGGCTTGTAGTCCGTAATGGTCTGTATCCCCTGCCACAGGCTCCGGGTGTCTCTGCTGTCGCTGAAACAATGGGCTATCCTCCTGGAGTATTGTCTCTTAGCCTCTCTGATGCCACGGGGTAGGTTGGCCCTAGCTGTCTTCAGGCCCACTTCATCTCCAGCTCTGAAGGCAGTGTTCCGCGTCATCAGGAGTCCGTAGACCTCCCCTGATAGCCACGGCTTCTGGTTGGCCCGGACAATGATGGTCTTTGTGACTGTTACATCACCAATGCACTTGGTGATGTAGGCAGTGACAGTCTCTGAGTACTCCTGGAGTTCTTGTTGTTATATGTGGCAGCCTGCTTAAACATATTCCAGTCAGTGGTTTTAAAACAGTCTTGAAGAGCCTCTGACGTCCCTTCCGGCCACACTTGTATCTGTTTATGGACTGGTTTGGTGACTTTAACGAGCGGTTTGTATGCAGGCATTAGCATGACAGTGATGTGGTCTGTTGCACCGAGGTGGGGGAGGGGGAGGGCCTTGTAATCTCCTCTCTGTGTGGTGTAAGCAAAGTCCAGAGTGTTGTTTCCCCGTTTTGGAAAGTCTATGTGTTGGTGTATTTTTGGGAACACACTCTTTAGGTCTGCATGATTGAAATCCCCCGCCAAGATGAGAAAAGCATCAGGGTGGGCTGTCTGCTGCTCACTGATGTGCTGGTACAGTTCATTTAGTGCCTCGATCCTGTTGCTGTTGTTGGAGCTGGGAAGGATGTATACAGCAACAAGCAGTATGGCTGTACATTCCCTCGGTAGATAGAACGGCCGTCACTTAATAAACTCCACCAGGGGTGAGCAGTGATTGCAGACCACAACAGCATCGCGGCACAACGCATCATTGATGTAAACACAAAGCCAGCCGCCGCGGGTCTTACCTCCCTCGACGCAGCTCTGTCCGCTCGATAGCATGTCTGCTGATCGAGATGAATAGCGCAGTCCGGAACGCTGTTGTTGAGCGATGTTTCCGTGAACACAAAAACACAACAGTCTTTTACAGTCCTCTGAGTTTAGCGTAGTAGTCGGATGTAGTCCAGTTTGTTGTCCAAAGAGCGTACGTTAGCCAGTTCGGTGGTGGGGATAGCCGGCTTGTGTGGGTTAGTCGCTAGCCTAGCCCGGATACCTCCGCTCTTACCCCTCTTCTGCTTCCTCTCGCGCCGCTTGTGGCGCCTCCGCTGTGGCGAGATGCAGTTAGTGGGGTCGGTGATTGATAGGCCTCCGGAGCAGACGCGAGATCCCGCACTCTCGGCGTCGCAGAGTTTACTCTAAAAATTTGGTTCTTGCCGTACATTGAGCAGAAACTCACGACATATGCGCTGTTTTTTCTTCGTTTTGGGGGGGGGGGGGGGGGGGGGGCACAATTGCACAAGAAGCCCAAGAATTTTTCCATCACTCCCCGCAATCAACCTTTGACATAATTTTTTTCTTGAAACAATTACTCGACGAATGCGTACAAAACACTGCGACTCCAAACAAAACACGAAACACCTTTCTGTCGGGAGAAGAGAGAAGCGCGCGGTGAACGCGCCGCCCATCTTGGTAGTATCAGCCAATTGTTATAGATCACTGACTTAAGGGTTAGAGATCACTGAACTCACTTGCAATGGCTTTCATCTGAATCTCCTCGCTCTAGAAACACTGAATAATGCAATTAGGACAGCCCTGATTGCATAAATTTAATCACAGTCCAGTCTGTTAAACTGCCCTACATTTTTTAATTCTTTTTTTTCTTCTTTTTTTTAATGCTACAGCATGGTACGAAACTTGGTAAAGGATTTTGGCCTTGCTATTGACACATGAAACACCATGATCAAGAACTTAGATGCGTGAAAAGCATCACAATTGTAATGTTTTGTGTTAAAAAAAAACAATGGCCAAACATTGGAATTAATGGCGCTAATTGTATCTAGTGGAAACATTTGGTACTGCATCCAAACTAAATCTTACTGAAAACTTTGTTTTTTTTTTTTTGAGATATCAACCTCAAATTTGGAACACAACTTATTTAGATTCATGGCTTTGATTTTCATGTAGTTTTAGAGTAAAACATGCATTTTTCATAATAATAACTTTCAAATAATTTCATAAATAATAAAAAAGAAAAAAAGTGAAACTAAGCATATTTGGTACTTTTGACCTCCATTGCAAACAGCACCATATGGTAAACAAGAAATCAGGCCAAAATATAAGATAAAATACTTTAAGATATAGTCAATAAAAGCGTTTTTCATCTTCTTCTCATGTAATTTATATTGTTTTTCAGTGAGTTTTACATGTAACAAAATGCTGATTATAAAATCCTCTTGCAGTGTAAAATAACATTTTTTGAGTGTCAAAAAAACAGTTTTTGCAAGTCAGTCATATCAATAAAGACTAAACATATTAATATATCTCTCCAGTGGGTACCAGTATTCAGTACCCCCCTTAAATTTCACTCTCTTGTTAGATGCAAGCCCTGTTGCGAAAATAATTAAGTTGTGTTTTATTCCTCATAAGTACACACAGCACACCCCATATGGACAGAAAACCACAAGACTTTTGACATTTTTGCAGACTTTTATTAAAAAAAGAAAAACTGAAATATCACAGGTCCTAAGTATTCAGACCCCTTTGCTCAGTATTTAGTAGAAGCACCCTTGATCTAATACAGCCATGAGTCTTTTTGGAAAGATGCAACAAGTTTTTCACACTTGGATTTGTGGATCCTCTGCCATTCCTCCTTGCAGATCCGCTCCAGTTCTGTCAGGTTGTATGGTAAACGTTGGTGGACAGCCATTTTTTCGGTCTCTCCAGAGATGCTCAATTGGGTTTTAAGTCAGGGCTCTGGCTGGGCCAGTCAAGAACAGTCACAGAGTTGTTGTGAAGCCACTCCTTCGTATTTTAGCTGTGTGCTTAGGGTCATTGTCTTGTTGGAAGGTAAACCTTCGGCCCAGTCTGGGGTCCTGAGAACTCTGGAGAAGGTTTTCGTCCAGGCTATCCCTGTACTTGGCCACATTCATCCTTCCCTCGATTGCAACCAGTAGTCCTGTCCCTGCAGCAGAAAAACACCCCCACAGCATGATGCTGCAACCCCATGGTTCACTGTTGGGACTGTATTGGACAGGTGATGAGTTGTGCCTGGTTTTCTCCACACATACCGTTTAGAATTTAGGCCAAAAAGTTCTATCTTGGTCTCCTCCGACCAGAGAATCTTATTTCTCACCGTCTTGGAGTCCTTCAGGTGTTTTTTTAGCAAGCTCCATGCGGGCTTTCATGGGTCTTGCACTGAGGAGCGGCTTCCGTCGGGCCACTCTGCCATAAAGGCCCGACTGGTGGAGGGCTGCAGTGATTGTTGATTTTCTACAACTTTCTCCCATCTCCCGATCTGCTTCTCTGGAGCTCAGCCACAGTGATCTTGGGTTCTTCTTTACCTCTCTCACCAATGCTCTTCTCCCCCTATAGCTCAGTTTGGTCGGACGGCCAGCTCTAGTAAGGGTTCTTGTCGTCCCAAACGTCTTCCATTTAAGATTATGGAGGCCACTGTGCTCTTAGAAACCTTAAGTGCAGAGCAGAATTTTTTTTGTAACCTTGGCCATATCTGTGCCTTGCCACAATTCTGTCTCTGATCTCTTCAGGCAGTTCCTTTGACCTCAAGATTTCTCATTTGCTCTGACATGCACTGTGAGCTGTAGGTCTTATATAGACAGGTGTGTGGCTTTCCTAATCAAGTTCAATCAGTATAATCAAACACAGCTGACTCAAATGAAGGTGTAGAACCATCTCAAGGATATCAGAAGCAAATGGACAGCACCGAGTTAAATATATTAGTGTCACAGCAAAGGGTCTGAATACTTCGGACCATGTGATATTTCAGTTTTTGTTCGTTTTAATAATCTGCAAAAATGTCAACAATTCTGTGTTTTTCTGTCAATATGGGGTGATGTGTGTACATTGAGGAAAAAAAATTACCTTAAATGATTTTAGCAAATGGCTGCAATAACAAATAGGTGAAAAATTTAAGGGTTTCTGAATACTTTCCGTACCCACTGTATATTATACACACAGAAAATAGACCAACTCACATTACTTGTCTACAGTTACTGCAATTCGGTAATGTTTTTTGTTGAAATTTTATTGTATTAGTACTACTCAGCTTTGTGCTGACAGCTATAATGAACATTTTATTCATCTTTTCTCACAGCATGTAACTGCACCAGCAATGGCAAGTGTGATAGCGGCCTGGACGGTGATGGCAGCTGTTTCTGTCAAGAGGGGTGGACGGGTAAATACTGCGAATCAAAAATTGGTAAGAGCAAATGTCAAGATTTATAAAATATATGCGTAGTGTTGTGAAAACAGAGAAAATATTTTAGACTTGTTCAACAGTGAAAACACTCTTTTGCCTGTTATTTAACAGAGGTCAAGCCGATTTGCTCGCCTGCATGTGATGTCAATGCAGTGTGCCTCCCTGAAAATAATTGCGAGTGTGTGCCGCCCTATGGAGGAAATGGCATTAACTGCACGGGTATGAATTGCATCTGTTGTATTAGACTGATTGTAAGATGCCTGATAACTGGAGCATAATGGCCTATATATATATATATATATTATATAATATATATATATATATAGATATATATATAATATATATATAATATAATATAAAGAGAGGAGCTCCAGATTCAACTTTAAAGATGTTCACATGAAATTAAATCTGAACCTTGGCCAGGCTCCAATATATACTTAACAGCTTATGACATGTAACCTAATGGCATTAATGCAATGCAGAGATATATTTACTTAAGAAGCAAAATGACTTATATTAAGTCTTGTTTTCTGAAAAATTTATTAAAATTAAGTGAGTTTATGCTTGAACAAATAAGTATGTCAATGGGGTCTTGTTTTTCCTTTGAATTTAGTATATTTTTCTCACCCCATTGACAGATAGATTTTGTTGTTTTATCCCTTTTTCAATGAAAGGAATGTACTATATTTCACTTAGATAATGTTTTTTATTTAACATTTTGTATTTTTAGGGGATTTTATGGTATGCATTTTAGGCATGGTACGTTAAGTTGGAAATTTAAATTCAATCTACCAAGAGCAGCGCTTTAAGACATGCTTTTTGGGGGTGTTAAATAATGGTGCAAATACCAGTAATTTGACAAGTGCAAACATTAGTAAATCTTGTTGCATGATTCATTTAAATACTCTCCTCATTAATGTTGTGTCTAAAGGTAAACTCCTACAAATGCATATTCAATATTGTCAGGTGCAAAAATAACTGTGTCCATGTCTTTTCAGCGCTAATTCTTCACTGCGCATCTTAAAGGGGTCCTATTATGCTCTTTTACAAAGTCTTGATTTTGTTTTGGGGGTGTACTAGAACATGCTCTCATGCTTGGTGGTTCAAAAAAACGCATTATTTTTCACATATTTACCTTTATGTAAAGACCTTTCTCCCCATCCTGGCACAAACGGCTTGATTAGTTCCGGCTTTGATGAAGGTCCGCCTTCCGAAAAACAAAATGTGTTGTGATTGGTTAGCTGTCCCAGTGCGTTGTGATTGGAGAACAGCTTAGACGGTGTTTCCGTACTGCAACGCCCTTGCTCCGTCTTTCTCAAGCTTTATTGGTGAATCCGGCACGGGTACTCCCCATGTTGTGGAAGCTGTCCTCAGTAAAATGCGCAGCACAATTGCAAATTGGGGTTATAATGCTCAGGACAGAGTTAAAAAATAAATTGCAACCACTGTTTCCTGACATCATCCGCTTTCGGAAGCCCAAACAAAGACGTTTGGGCACGGAGGTGAAAAAAACAGCGTTTCAGGCGGTCGCACACCGGACGAGAAGTGCAGCGTCGCGTCGCGCCACGTCTTTAAAATTCAAATACTTTATTTTCTATGAGTGTAGGCACACCAGCGGCACCGTTTGGTGTCTGTCCGCAGCGCCCAGCTACGTCTTGTTATACTTGTAAGAATTGTTCTAGACTTGCCGAAAATTTGAAGCTACAGCACAGCACTCTTCTTCTTGGTTTTCTCTATGGCACTAACTCTGCAGCAGCACTTCTACATCGTCTCGTCTGATGCACTCAACCAACCAAGCGTTCTAACCACAACCTCACACCTCCCCACCCCCCAACCATTCGAATTTCTGTAGGCGGGAATTATTTGTAATGATATTCTAATGAGCCGCTTTGTGATATCACAAAGCCCGGAAACCAACACTGTAGTCCAAACGAGCCGTTCGTTGTAGTTCTTGAAAATTGATTTTTTAAAAATGAAATATCTCCCTTTGCTGAGTGGACTTTGAGATTTGCTACCTTTCTTAGATCTTTTTTATCCCAACATACACACTACCACTGACAATTAAAACGTGACAAAGCGTAATAGACCCCCCTTTAGTAAATTCTGACAGTACTATTTTAATGCCAAAAAATGGTTTGCGCTGATGCAAGCTGTTAGTACATCTGGCCCTAAGTCCTTTTTTTTTATCTGAACATATATCAAAATTAAGTCAATTTTCTCTTTTAGGTAAATTATCCTTGATTGAAGATTCCTTAGATGTTCATTTGTAATAAAAAAAAGTTAAAAAAATCCTAGTACGATAGTCTTTTTTTTTTTTTGCGGTGTATATAACATAATAGCCTTATTGTGAATGCTTTCAATGGATAAGATTCAATTTTGATTATGATATGTATGTGTTTCTAGCCCCAGATTTTTGCAGTGAATATAACGGAGGCTGCCACGAAGCAGCTGACTGTTTGCAGAGCGGTATCAATGTTACCTGTTCCTGTCAGGCCGGATACTCTGGAGACGGACACGTCTGCTCGCCTATCAACCGATGTGTAGAGGAGGCGAACGGTGGTTGCAGCGATTTCGCAGAATGCATTTTCACCGGACCTGTATGTGGAACTTCTGCTTTTTGTTAATGTAATCTGACAAGAGTTTTGGATAAACAAAATGTGTAACATTTACCTTGTGGCAGAACGAGAGGCACTGCGAATGTCTCGAGGGGTACGTGGGAAATGGAATCCAGTGTTTGGAGAAAGTGGTGCCCCCTGTTGACCGCTGCCTGGAGGACAACGGCGGCTGCGACCCCAAAGCCACATGCAAAGACCTTCATTTCCATAGTACAACTTCACAATGATTTAATTGACAGCCCAATATTTTGAGTATTCAAAAACAAAGGCTTTTATTCTTACGTTTCAGCGAAAACAGGGGGTGTTTTCCACCTGCGCTCACCTGAGGGGAAGTATAAACTGAACTTCAGCCAAGCACAGGAAGCTTGCGAGGCTGAGGGAGCTACTCTTGCTACATTCAAGCAGCTCTCTGACGCCCATCAGGTGACTTTTGAAACCAAACTTAGCTGTACATATCTTGCATTTATGCTGTTGTGGAGAATAAGAGCAACAGCCTTTGAGCTTAATGTGTACGGTCACGTTAGCGAATTTCACTGACGAAAAAGGTCCATTATTCATAGTCAGTAGGTTAGCAATGTATAAAGCACAGCTCACACTAAAGTCACTTTCAAGCCAAGCAGCTTGGTTTTGTTGGTCAATATGGTGAATTTTCATGACCAATTTGAACATGAGCGAAATCTGCATGATGAACTTTGTCGCCCTCACGCGAAACTCCCGAATGCGCTGATTCCTATTGAAAATTTACAACATTTTAACGAGCAACAGTACATTTGAACGCACCTTTAAACAGTGTTTCTTCAAACAATTTTTCCATTGGTATTTTGGTTTTCCAGTAAAAATTCGAAATATTTATTAAATCAGAATGAATTTCCTTGTATCCAGAGCATAAATACATCTTAAAATATTTTTTTTTCTTCACCACTAGTCAGTAGTTTTTCTATGATACATTGCATAAAAGTTTGTTAATTTCAACTGGTAGTTTATTAAATTACATTAGAAAATAAAGCTTTTTTATCTTTTCAAATTTCTATTAATCAAAGAATCTTAAAATGTATTCAGCAGCACAACTGTTTCAACACGGATTATATCTAACACTTAGGCTGGAGTACTGGCTGGTTATTTACTTATAAAACAAAGCTTTTTTATTGTTCCAGTTGGGAATGCATCTATGTGTGGCAGGATGGATGGACGGGAAGAAAGCTGGCTATCCAATCCGGTTTCCTTCTGCTAAATGTGGTGATAATCATGTTGGTATCGTGCTGTACAAAGAGCCAATCAATGCCAGTTGGCCGTATGATGCGTATTGCTACAGGATGAAAGGTATGACCGTCAGGAAATCCTTCTTAGTTGAAATGTAATATGAAATTTTACTGTACCTGAACAGTTTTGATGTAAAAATGAGAGCCATTTTTTCTTATACAGAGGTGTCTTGTGAATGTAAACCTGGATACATTGGAAGCGGGGAATTCTGTAATGGAGACTTGGCCTCGGTTGTTGCCACCACTTCCAATTTTTCTGTGTTTTACACAGTAAGTAGCCTGTTTCCCTCTAAAAAATAATGCCACTTCCTGCAGGATGATGCCATCAAGGAACTGGCTTTGTAGTTAAAGGCAAAAGACTAACCGAATGGAAAGAGAGGACACAGGAAAAACTGACAAAAAGTTATTTACCGATTACATTATATTCCCCCAAAACATGTTTTGTTATAAATATTTTGATTAAAGAATAGGGAAAAACCAAAGCAATGAAAATCAGCCGAAGTGAAATCAATTAAAAAAGATTTTTTCACATAGTTGTTGTCAATACAAATGAAGTACTGTTCAAAGAATATCCACGTAATTTCATAAAAATGGAGTCACATATTTCCTGCTGGTTTCCTCCTACAGACTTTACTGAAGTATGCAGAGGATGGTGAGGAGGGCAAGAACCTGCTGAAGTCCCTGTCAGACAAATCATTAAACATAACCGTTTTTCTACCTCAAAACGACGGTTTTTCTGCAAACAAGGTGATTATCAATATAAGCCAGAATGAATTCTCATATGAACATTTTTGAATTGCATCTGAGTCAGAGGAAGAAAACTTACAAAGAAAGTAGGAACCAGTTGGACATGCTCTTTCTCCGCTGGCCTTGAGTCTGCAGTTTGTCTCCTTTTTCAGACCTTATCATGGAGGGATTTGCTGTATCATATATCCAACATCAATAGTCTGCACTTCTATGAAGACTTGAAGCACAACACCGTAATCCCGTCCCGTCTGGGTTCCGATCTAGTCGTGACGATTCCTTCCAATTCCACTGGTCAGGCTGAGGTAAACAAACCTTAGCAGCTTCACACCATCAGACCACATTTACTGTACATAGTCAAGAAAACTGTAGATTTTTATTGGTTTCACAGGACTCTCAACCTCAAAAGTTGGTGAATAAGAAGGTCATATTGGCCTGGAACATTCCAGCAATCAATGGTCTGATCCATGTCATTGATGGGCCTTTCAGAGCTCCACCTGTTCCAGTAAGTGGCCGCTTTTGTAGAAGTACAATAGAGCATATTGGAGAACTTTGCTTTGCTTTATGGATGCACAGGCAGAATTTATTAGAACATTTCATGGGTAATTGCATTAACACCAATGGATTAAATTGCAGCAGTTTTCAGATAGAAAGCACACTCCCAAGCCTTCTGTTGAACAGTGACTTTATTGAAAATAATTTTTGCTCATCATCAGACAAAGACAACAACTATGACTCGTCAGACTAATTAAAGCAAATCAACACCCTGTTTGACTAACATGGACGTCCGTCTGTCATAGCTTTGCCAAAAACTGGACCTCACTTACAATTCCCAATGAATTTTTTTTAAGTCATCAGTGGTGTTGTCTAATTTTTAGGTGCCAGCAGTTCTTCCAATCTCGCAGTCCAGTGGGGTTGCAGTCACCACTGTGCTGATTGTTTTTGCCATTGTTGGTATTGTTGCTGGGCTCGCATACTACGTCCTCAAGCACAAGAACGACGCCTTTCGTTTCCAATATTTTAAGGTTTGTTCATGTAATAGAGCTTCCGATATTTAGGTTGATGAACAAAGACACTTTACCGTTGACCAATGTCTTTGAACAAAAAACCTATCTATCTATCTATCTAGCTATCTATCTTTTTCATCCTTCTATCTATCCTATCGTTCGTTCGTTCGGTCATTCTGTAGTTCTATCTATTATTATATCTGTCTCAAAATGTAATCTCAAATATTTCAAAACTTTTTTTCAGTTCCAAAGCTCTATACTGTCTTTATAATTAAACTTTATATTGTAATCCCAGAAAACTAAATAAGGTACATTTAATTTGTGGTGTATCATAATCTACTTTCAAAGATGAATGAATGTCTTATTTATCGTTCAACAGAATGATGATGAAGATGGTGCTTCCACAAAAGGTGGTGGAAACCCTGCTTTAGTGTCCATCCCAAACCCTTTATACAGTGGCTACAGGGCGTTTGCAGAGCCATTTGGGGTAAATATAGAAAAACATCCTTCCATGTGCTTGTAATTTTAACTACATGCATGTCTTTGATTGTTATTACTGGTCAAACACAGTTGTACTAATCAACATTTGTTTATTTCAGGATTCAGCTGCTACAGACACACCCAACCTCATTGACTAGCACAGACATCAGCGCCGAGCTCCTCTCCCTTTCATTACCTGAAATCAGCTGGAGAGCCTGACTGGAGGAGGGGGTACACAACACCTTTGTATATGATTCAACATAAAAATAAAAGACTTAAATGCCCTAATTATGTCCTAGACAACATCAGCCAACCGTGGTGCCTTCAGTTCAATAAAAATATCAGCTAAAAACACTGGGTGCATTTGTTAGTTTACCTGTTTTCTTCTTGGCCAATCGCAAAGGAAATCAGCTGTCCAGGGACTAAACCTGGGGTCTAATTAATGTCTCCAACTGCAATGCATAATCCCAAAGGTCTTGTCGACATAATAGAAGGGTATTTTTGTCTTGTTCGAGCATACTAAAGATGACTGAAGCGTAACACAAGAGGGAGATGGGTGAAATTTCCCTGAGGAAAACGACCACCTGTTCATATAGTACTTGACAGGAAAACAACATTGTTGATTTTGACCGGCTATGGACTGGGAATGGAGAAGCTGGTCAGATTCGAAAAATGAGTCAAGTTGAGTTTAGTATGGAATTTGAGGTCTTTTTTTTAATGAAAAAATTAGTTTTCATTGTTTTCTGCTCAAACGATTTTTATTTTAAATTTTTAACTGAGGTAGGTGCACATTCTGGGCTGTAGTTCTGCATAAATTCAACTTAAATTCAGGCGTTTTACATATTAGAAAGGCAAGAACACCAATCACAACTGAATATGCATATGAATTCAAGAAAGCAGACCAATCACGATCACTGGTTTGATTTTGAATTCCAAACATTTTAGTCAATAAGAGATTTTTAAAACTTCAGTCTTCAATTTTTTTTTTACAGTGTAACAGTTACAAAAACCACAGATAAAGTAACTACAATAGAAATACTTTAAAAAATACAGTTTAAAAGGACTGTGTACTGTATGTTAAGCAGCTCAAGCTAATTCATCATAAAAATTGTAGCGAAAACGTGATTAATTGTGGGGATGATATGTGTGATTAATATCAATGCAGTGCTGCATTGCAAATACTGTAGTAATAATTTAGTCCATCAATCACTGACAGTGAGCGTTAGACCTCATACAGCTTTTGTCATACAAAAACAGACCTAACAGCTTTATAGTTCTTAAAATGGATTGTAGACTGATTTTTAAATAATTTTCTGTGCTAATTTTTGTAATTTGGGAATTAGCCTGGGGACTTTAGGACCCAGGGCTAATGAGGACTGCAGTGAATTCACAGCTGGGCTTTCCTCCACCATTTTTCCAGTTCCACTCATCTCCCATCCCCCCATTTTCATTGCGCTCTTTCGCAACAAAGCACGACACCCATCCCCACTCTAGACAGAGCGGCTTCTGGGTCACACACAAATGTGTCGCGTCACACCTTTCATTGTGTTTGCTTTGAAATGTATGAAAGGAGGAGACTACAATGTAGTCAAGATGGCATGTGGTGCTTGTCTGTAAGATAAAAAAAAACTTTGAAGTAAATGTGGAGAGGGGTCAGGTGTTGAAGAAGAATTTGCAGATAATGACCAGTATTGGTTCCAAAACATCTTGCCAATTACATGATAAATAGTTAAATTAAATTTGTTGTTACAATGTCTAACTGTTTTTATTACATTCGTCATCGGTTTCTATGAATGTGGCCAGAACTGGCCATCCACCAAAACCACATGCCCAGAATAGAGGTCCCAGAGGCCTTCGGGAGCTACCGAGAGGCGTATGTCTGATCCAAAAAGAAGTTGCTGTCCTTTCAATAATTCAGTAATCTGAAGTTTTCTCATGCCAGCCAGAGTTCCTCAAATGCCAAAGAATGAATGCGGTGATGAGACCAGACGTTTAGGCCTTGTGTTGGTTTGGTGGACTTGGTTCAATCCCTACATATTTATTGTGTCACAGTGCTGAACTGTTTTTGTTAGTGTGAAAACCCAGGACTTATTTTTTATTATCTTTCTAGACAAAAACACATCTTTGAGCCCAAACAATAAGCCCTATAGACAGAAAAATTGGTAGAATGGAAGTACTCCCTAACCAGTGCAATGTTTTGGCCCAACTGGGAATGCAAGGGCTTAATGTCATTGGATTAATTGAATCATTTTTTGCAAATACTACTTTTGTAAACTAATTAAAGCACAAACCCCGCCCACAACGATTCTAAGTCGGCATTGGTCAAACTCAATCCCAAGTGATTTGGAAAACGATGCTTAGGGTCATATGACGTAGCTAAAAAAGAACCTTATTTTGTGTGTTTGGTGTAATGAAATGTGTTAATACGGTTTAAGGTTAAAAAAACACAATATTTTCCACATACTGTACATTATTGTTGCTCCTCTATGCCCAGCCTTTCTGAAAAGCGTCGATTTTTAAAAAGCTCATCGATCTGAAAAAGCGAGGTCTGCTGTGATTGGCCAGCTATCCAGTGCGTTGTGATTGGCCAGAATACCTCAAGCGTGTGACGGAAATGTTACGCCCCTACCATACTGTGATGCCGTGTCCTGGTGCGACGAGACAAAACCAATAAAACCCATTATAAACGTGGCATTTGTTGCATCCAGTGGGGACACAGTAAGTACTGATTATAATTACTTATACTGTCTTTTACACGTTGCGTTTCGCGCCGCGTAAACATAAAACCATGTCTGAATTTGTGATTGGAGAAATGACAAACAAGCACTACTTACACTGCTCAAAAACTCGCGTTTGAATAGTCAGTGGAAAATTCTTTAAATATAAAAAAACATACTTACAGGCCGTGAGTCAGCATTATTTGTCAGAACACCGGCATTGTAGGCTACTCTCCCAGGAAACAGTCCTCGTCCTCCGTAAAATGCGTTGCTCACATCTGAATATATGGGTTGAAATGTTCTGGAACAGTGTTGTAAATAAAACTTAACCACTGATTTCTAGTTGTGTCCTCTTTCGGAAGACCAAACAAAGCAGTTTCGCTTTAACAACGAGAAACACAGCGTCTTCACGACATGGCAGCAGCGGCAACAATACTACAACGAGAATAAAAGTTAAGCCTTCTTTCTGTGAACATTTGGGCGGTGTTATGCAAATCTTCCCACTTCGTGACATAGACATGTGGGGGCGTGTTGAACGAGCCGTTTTAGGTAGGCATGGACGAGTCTTAACTTTAATGAAGAATATCTCTTTGGGTTTGAGACTTTAGTCTTTGCAACTTTAGGGATCTTATCTATTCACGAACAGCTTGTAATACTCCAAAGAGAAAGGAAAAACTTGAAATCACATCATATGACCACTTTAAAAAAGTTAACTAAAAACCCGAACCCTGACATTAACCTAGCATTACTGTTAGGAATCCATACATGATTTTTATTAAGTCAATTTTTCTTGATGGTTGACTGTGATTGAGTTGACCAGTTAACTGCAGAGAAAGGGTTTGTGCTTACCTGGTTGGGGGGAAAAATCATGCAGTATGTTCAAGGCTGGTTGCCAGATTGTAATCACACTACATATAAGTATCAGGTATGGCTACTTTTATGGCTATAACTCTTGAACAGAATGCTTGAACAAGGAATGGTTCACTTTGAGATTACCTGAAAAATTTGATGGGGCTTAGCCACATGTTGGCACTAATATGGTGCTAAAACTGTGGGACTGTTTGTCCAATCAGTTTGAAATTTTGTATGCAATATTGTTTATAAAATATAGCCACTGTCAATAAATTCAATTGATTATCAATAGTTGACAAAATGTGGTGGGCCAGTTTGATTTATGGTTTCAGGGAGCTGGATAAAATATGTTAAAAAAATTTAATCGAACAGAGGTGCTACTATGTTACATGCACAGTCTGTAAGTAGATATACTGTATATTCCACAGTGTTTGATATTGAGACAAAGCAATTCCATCACTTGATGGGCCCCCTCATGCCAAACAAGAACTATTGGTGTTCCTCATACCATTTCAATTTTCTTTTTAAATATGGAATTCCAGTAAAAATAAGGCCCTACAGTAAATGTAAATGATTAATTCTTGCAGCTTTATTTTAATCTGGCCAGACTGGAATTTCTCCAAATTCACATGCCCAGACTAGAAAAGGCAGGCAAATAGAGGCCACCAAGAGGCCTGTGGCAACTTCAAAGAAACAGCAGTTCTCCATGACAGATGTTTGAAATTATACACAACACAACAATGTCCCACCCATTTCATTAACATAGAAGAAAGCTTTTGATGAAACATACTACTTCCTAGCTGGAATTTGCCCAGTGGCATGTGAGATTTTCAATTTGATTTACTGAAACGTTGAAACTGTGCTATGAGACCTGGGCCCATATTCACAAAACATCTTATCTTGCCACTAAGAGTTCTCTACATGTTCAGTGAAAGTTCTCTTTAAACCTATTACAAAGCTGCTGAGAAAAATAGTCCCAAGGAATAGAGAGAGTCGTAAGCTAGAGTAAGGGGCAGAGTGAGAGGATATTCAGCATGCTTACTACTATGCCCACAGTGATTGACTGAAGGGGGGGGTCTCTGTCAGAGATTTATTCATAAAAATATTGTAGAGCAGGGTATTATGTTGTCATATTCAAATAAAGGTTTAAAAATAAAAAATGTTAATTGCCACATTCAAATAAAGATTTTAAGATGAGTCACTAATTAAAGTACAGTCATGGCCAAAAGTATTGGCAGTGACAAATTTTGTTTTGTAGATGATTTTTCCACGTTTCTATGGTATACTGAAAAACAATGAAAAGCATATATGTTTTAAGGCTTTTATTGGCAAAAAAAATAAAAGGAGTCAGTGTTTACAGTGTTGACCCTTGTTCTTCATAACCTCTGCAATTCGCTCTGGCATGCTGGATATTAGCTTCTGCGCCAAATCCTGACTGATGGTGATCCATTGTTGCCTTATTAGTTCTCGGAGTTGATAACAATTTGTGGGCTTCTGCTTGTCCAATCGCCTTTTGAAGAGTAACCACAGGTTCTCTATGGGATTGAGATCCGGGGAGTTGCCTGGCCACGGATCCAAAATTTCAATGTAATGATCTTCAAGCCACTTCTTTATCACTCTTGCTTTGTGACATGGTGCTCCATCATGCTGGAAAATGCATGGATCATCACCAAATTGCTCATGGATCGTTGGAAGATGTCACTCTTGCAGGACGTTGTAATACCATTCTTTATTAATGGCAGTGTTTTTGGGCAGAATTTGAGAGAGCCCACTCCCTTGGTTGAAAATCATCCCCACATACGGATGGTCTCAGGATGCTTCACGGTTGGCACAACACAGGACTCATGGTAGCATTCACCTATTCTTCTCCAAACAATCGATTTTCCAGATGTCCCAAACAGTCGGAAGGGAGCTTCATCAGGGAACATAACTTTACACCAATCTTCTGCTGTCCAATCCTTGTACTTCCTGCAGAATTTCAGTCTGTCATTGATGTTTATCTTGCAGAGAAGTGGCTTCTTTGCTGCCCTTAATTGACACCAGGCCGTTGTCCAAAAGTCTTTGCCTCACTGTGCGTGCAGATGCTCTCACACCAACCTGCTGCCATTCCTGAGCAAGCTCTGCACTGCTGGTGACATGATTCCATAGCTGACTCCTCAGTAGGAGACGGTCTTGCGCTTGTTGGACACTCTGGGACGTCCTGAAGACTTCTTCACTGCAGTTGAACCTCTCTACTTGAAGTTCTTGAAGATCCGGTAAATGGTTAGTTAAGGTGCAATATTCTTGTAGCAATTTCCTTGCATGTGAGGACATTTTGATGCAAAGCTATGATGGTGGCTGCACGTGTTTCTTTGGAGGTAAACATTGCTAACAAGAACACAATGATTGGAAGCGCTTTTCAATCCTATCAGTATGCTCTTACAATCTAATTAGTATGATAGTGATTTTACCTGACTAGTACTCATTCACACTTTCACATGTGCTGCTGATATAATTAGTAAATTAATGTTAGCTGGTCGTTTTGTGTCAGGATCAAAAAACTGTGAAATTAGTTTTTTTGTGAAAAGTTCATTTTTTTTGGCCAAAGAAGCTTTTAGCAATTATTTAAAATGCATCTGATCAACACAATAATCTAGAAACAATGTGAATTGAATTAGAATGTTGCGCATATGCTATGCATATAAACAGCCTTTTAATTAACAGAATATAATTATCATGGCTGATAGTAATACATGCAAACATACAGTGGGTACGGAAAGTATTCAGAACCCCTTAAATTTTTCACTCTTTGTTATATTGCAGCCATTTGCTAAGATCATTTAAGTTCATTTTTTTTCCTCATGAATGTACACACAGCACACCATATTGAAAAACACAGAATTGTTGACATTTTATTAAAAAAGAAAAACTGAAATATCAAATGGTCCTAAGTATTCAGACCCTTTGATCAGTATTTAGTAGAAGCACCATTTTGACCTAATACAGCCATGAGTCTTTTTGGGAAAGATGCAAAAAGTTTTCACACATGGATTTGGGGATCCTCTGCCATTCCTTTTTGCAGATCCTCTCCAGTTCTGTCAGGTGGGATGGTAAACGTTGGTGGGAAAGACATTTTAGGCTCTCCAGAGATGCTCAATTGGTTAAGTAAGGGTCTGGCTGGGCATCAAGAAACAGTCACATGTAGTTGTGTTAAGCCATCCTTAGTTATTTTTAGCTGTGTGGCATGTGTCAGCGTCACGCTGCCTCTGTTGGAAGGTAAAATTCGCCGCAAAGTCCCCGAGAGGGTCTGAAGCACTTCTGGAGAAGGTTTTCATACAGGATAGCCCTTACTGGCCGCAGTCATCTTTCCCTCGTTGCAACCCGTGTTCCTGTACCGAACCTGAAAACCCACACAGCATGATGCTGCACCCAGCTTACTGTTTGGACTGTATGGACAGGTATGAGCAGTGCCTGTGTTTTTCTCCACACATACCGCGTAGAATAAGCAAAAAGTTCTATCTTGGTTCATCAGACCCAGAATCTTATTCTCTCACCATATTGGAGCCGTCAGGTGGTTTTTAGCCTTGCACTGAGGGAGAGGCTTCCGTGGGCCACTCTGCCATAAAGCCCCAACTGGTGGAGGGCTGCAGTGAGGGTTGACTTTCTACCACTTTCTCCCATCTCCCGACTGCATCTCTGGAGCTCCGCCACAGTGATCTTTGGGTTCTTCTTACCTCTCTCACCAAGGCTCTTCTCCTCCGATAGCTCAGTTTGGCCGGACGGCCAGCTCTAGGAAGGGTTATGGTCATCCCAAACGTCTTACATTTAAGGATTATGGAGGCCACTGTGTCTTAGGAACCTTAAGTGCAGCAGACCTTTTTTTGTACCTTGGCCAGATCTGTGCCTTGCCACAATTCTGTCTCTGAGCTCTTCAGGCAGTTCCTTGACCTCAGCTGCTCATTTGCTCTGACAGCACTGTGAGCTGTAAGGTCTTATATAGCCAGGTGTGTGGCTTTCCTAATCAAGTACAATCAGTATAATCAAACACAGCTGGACTCAAATGAAGTTGTAGAACCATCTCAAGGATGATCAGAAGAAATGGACAGCACCTGAGTTAAATATATGAGTGTCACAGCAAGGGTCTGAATACTTAGGACATGTGATATTTCAGTTTTTCTTTTTTAATAAAGCTGCAAAAATGTCAAAAATTCTGTGTTATTCTGTCAATATTGGGTGCTGTGTGTACATTAATGAGAAAAAAAATTAACTTAAATGATTTTAGCAAATGTTTGCAATATAACAAAGAGTGAAAAATTTTAAGGGGTCTGAATACTTTCCGTACCCACGTAAAAGAAAAACAATTTTGTGCACGAACAATGTTACTTCTTGCCCACCTGGTTAATGAAAACAAGGATATAATCAAAGGAAAATTTGGAGTTGGGATAACCTCCAAAACCAAAGGCGATACCTTTTTAAAAGCCCATTATCATCAAATGTTTCTAAAATGTTCCTGTTCAGAGGCAGATTGCCGGCAACAGCCATTTAGGATAGTTTGTGGCTTGGTCTGTGTACCACTCACTTTTTTAGACACGGACTCGCGAACTTCCCTAAGCACTTCCCCTTGGGGGAATCCCTGCTGCCATTTTGAAGTGCATTCCACTTCGTGAAGTTTATATGGACAGACCCTCGACCCCTCGATTTTGACCGAGGGAGCGAGTCTGCTTCATATGCACACTTCAGGCCGCTCCACAGACCACAATGCAACACGATTGTGACGTCATCGCAGATCGCGTTTAATTTATCCCCACCTCAAACAACTCTATAATATATAAATGATTTTTTTTACATTTATAACAGCCCAAACATACCTATATACAAATATAGAATGCTGCACCAAACAAATATGTAAGGGGAAAAATGTAAACAATAAACCAACTCCAAAGCTGATTCTAAGTGATCAAGGGCTTAGGACGTTCCAGTTCAGCCCATTCCAAGGGTTCCGCCAGAAGTGGGCACTCATGCAACGTAATCAATGACGTACATCCGAGTAAACGAGACGGAGGGAGGGTATAAAAAAACGGACTGGAACGCAGCCCTGGTCTTAGTGACTTAGGAGTCCTCTTCACTACTAACATTTCACAGATTTAGTGGCTTGTTTTAGCACTAAACGCTTTGAGAAACACTCTTACAGTAAAAATGTATGAGCTACTTTTAGCCTTAAGATGTTTAGTGAATACAGGCCCAGACTTTTAAAAATGTCCATGTCTTGAAGGTAAGCTCTACATTGCTTGATTTGGTTTTGTGAAAAGAATGTTGGTGGCAGCTTATGTCTTAGGGATGTTTCTTTTTTGTAAAGATGGAAGACTGGAAAATGGTTGGGGCAAAGCACAGAAAAATCCTGTTGCTGCATTGCATAAAAACACCAGAAAAGAAACAGAAACATTCATCTTCTAAATTCCAACTTGGAGTTTGAGCATTACTGTAAAAGAACAATTATTTTTTTTAAAAGACCAACAATTCAAAAGGATTGAATAAATTTGTTTCTGACTTTTAATGGATTCTCTTTTTTTCTGGCCATTGTGTGGCAAATATTACATAATATGGTTGAATTAAGAAACAGAAGATGGTTAAAAATATTAAATATTTATAGGTACTATAAATAACATTCTCTAAAATTTTCAAAGATACAGCAGTAAAAATAAGCAACAATCTTACACTAATTATTCTCAGAGTTTGCACAGCAATACGGCAGGAAAAACCAAGCATTATTAGAGGTTTTAACGCTTAATAAATTCTGTTCGGCTCATGAAACGGTGCCTAAAACCCCTCTTAACTGTGGCAGCAACATCAATATGGCAACACACACCAATGTTCAATAAACAATTAAATATACTAGTAACAATAATCACAATAAGCAATTCATCTGCTAAATAACATCTGCCAAGTTCATTAGCCAAACAGCAAGTCATTTACGGTTGCCAAGCAACTTGGCATATTAATATATTGAATTTGTGCCGTTTGTTGGTGAGCACATTAGCGATTTCAAAAGTGCTTTTAACGTGGCTTATCCAAACAGATTTTATAGCAGGAAATACTCATTTCTGAAATGGGATTTAACGGCATTGGCCAAACAATATGCAACTATGTCTAGACCTCATCAAACCGCTAATGGAGATGTCTTTGAGCCATGATTTTTTTTCCTCCAATAATGTTGCCTGTTCTTTAAAAAAAGAAAACACTGAGACTCCAGTAATCCACACCAAACATTTCTCAAACAGATTTTAATTCACAACTCGATAACAGTAACTAAAGATACAACACTGACATTTACAGCTTTTGAGTGTCACAGATTCAACTGGATGAAAATAAAAACTGATTAACAGGAAACCAAATTCTGCTTGTATTTTGCATGTGAATGAAAGTTGTTGTTTTTTAAATGAAACCCATATGTTGGTTAACTCAAAACTTAAATTTATAACAATTTTTAAATGTTTGCCTTGTGGCGCCAAAAAACTGCTGCATTGCCACCATCTATTTTAGTTTGAATGAGACCTTCTGAACCAAAGGCCTTAGGCATTGCTGAACGCCAACTTAATTCTCCCATATCTCGTCCTCCTTTTGCACAAAAAGCAGGCATTCATCCTGTTGTGCCTTAAAATGATTGCTCTATGCAGATGAATCATCCTCAACAAATTAATTCTGGTGAGGCAGAACAATGACCTTAAAAAAAAACACCTTGAGCAAGATTTAACAGACAACATGAATGAATTTTTCCTTTTCCAATTTGCTACCTTCAGATGTTGCCTTAATTAGTGATGGATCAAAACCATCCTATTGAAGATCAGTTTGTCATTTACAGAATTTGGTTAAATGTGTAGAAGGTGACATGGATCAACCAACTTATGGATGTATGGAATGAACAATATTAACTGCAAGATTAATGATGACAACATTTTCGTATTCAAGTGTTTGAGGTACGTTCAATCAATGGACAAGCAAGTCCACTTCTTGACAGGATACTGAGAACTCAGAAAATGAAGCATTTTTTTTGCAATTCTTTGTGGTCATGGCACCAACAAATCTAAGGAAACAAAAAACCAGGGTTGGCACATTAAAAGAAACATTGGAGGAATTTTTGAGAAGTGGAGTGCAGAAAGAAACAAGTACATCAAGAAGGAAAAAGTACAAAGATTCAGTTAAATTTCACTCTTCTTAAAGTATAAGGCCATTTATTTTGCCCTGAAATTAAATTAATATGTAAAAAGTGCCCCCAATTTGAACATGTTAGAGTCTAAACAAAAATATCATACGCAGTCAATGCCGGCAGACTAACATATTACAAAAAACCGTTGATGTCAAAAAATAAAAAAATAAAACCCTGGGTGGCATTGACATCAGCAGGAGCCAAGGACTCTACAAATTCAGTCTGTTCCCATGATCCAGTGAGACAGCAATCCATACCCACAGTATTCCAACACAAGGAACATTCTGGGAACTGCATAGTCATAAATAAGGGTTTGTTCATCAGTCCAATTCTTCAGAAGTTAGATAAAAATACACAAAAGAAAGGTAGGTTGGGATGTGTCGGGAAAACAAAATACTGTGAGAGCAGAAAAAAGCATCCCATCTTTGGATTATGTTAGTAACTACTTGATGATAATGCAAAATTTGGAGGTAACTGCAATGCTCCCATCCAGATATAACCTAGGGTTTGTTTCCACAAAACACAATTTTGCAAAACAAGAAAACTTAACAAAAGAGGAAACAAACAAACAAACAAAAAATCCCCAGCAAGAGTCTATACAGAGTCAACAAGGGGATGGATCTGTATCACAGGCGACAAGTTAACCTGCAAGATTTTTTGTGCCTTCCTTCTCACTTCCTCGTCTGTGACAGAATCATCTACTTTTATAACCTTCCATTCAAGACCATTGCCATTCAGTCTAGAAACGTCTTGGCCATTGGTGAGTGTAGCCTGGGACCAGTTATAGCTTTGGAAACGGAGTCTTCTCACTGAACCATTGTCCAGACCACTGGTCATCACATCAGGTTTACCTGATACAGTTTCGATCTTTTTATAAATGCTACCATCTTTAAGACCAAAACCATTTTGATAGACAACTGGGGCAGAGTCTCCAATAAGGGCATCGTCTACTTTGAACGGACATGACAAAACACGTTTGTTGTCCAAGGCAACTACATTTGATGTCTGACTGCCATTTTCCGTTGGAGAGTGCGGAATTCCGGAGAGATCCGGTGGCCGTCCCAGAGCAAAACTGGGGGCGCTTTTAGAATTTTCAAAGTGAATTTGCAACCTCGCGGTGTGGCCTCCGGTCAACCCCTTTATGTTTGTTAGCTTGAGGCACTGCTGCGCTTGAACAGAATGTTTATCTAGCATTGCCGATCCAACGTTCTGCTTAAGACTGTCCACCGAGAGATTGGTAAGCAGGATCTTGGGTTGGTTTAGGAGAATGTTCTTTGCCGCTCTACTAAGCGTCGCGTAATTCACATCCTTGGACTTGCTCAAACCTTTCCGCCCTCGCTTCTTGCAAGGTTTCTGCACTCTCTGAACCTTGCTGCCAATTTTGGAAGAGATTGGCTCCGTGGTGCAAGACGTGTATCCATATACATCTTTGCTCCTCAAAATCACAGGCTTGGCTCCCTCTTTCCTCAGGTCTTGAAGAAAGGACACCATTTGTCTCTCAGTGTCCGACAGATCCTTGGACATGGGGTTAAAGACCCTCAGGGCCTCTTCGAGGGCAGTTTGTCCAGCTGGGGCAAATCTGGCCCAGGAATGGACTACCCTCCCCATGCCCTGCTCTTCACAATTCATGGTGCACCTTCACAGCTGGTATGCATAAGGACTTCAGGTGTCTGTGAATATGAAAATGATATTAAGGTGATTATTTAAAAAAAACACATGAATTACAGTTTATTTTATCTAATATGAAAAGCAGTGTAAATTCTGCAACACTAGCACCAAATGGATAAGCAAAAATATTACTGTTTGATCAAAAAACAGGTGGTCCTATTCCAAGCACACAACAATGCTTGAGCTAGTAGTCCAACTGGGTTATCCATAACTTGCTTGTCTGAAAAGTCTGCTGATAGTTATGATTGTATCTTCCTAGATGTAGACCTTGATTTAAACTACTCACTCTAAATTATCCCAGCCAGTCTTGACTGATGCAGTTTGGCAAAACAATGTTTTTTATTGTTTGCTTTGGGTCAAAACAGTACCATGACTCAACTAATCACACAGCATTCTGGTTATGCAGTTTGAACTGTCAGTTTTTCAACAGTTGTTTAAAAGTGCTCTTCAACTATAATACTCCACTAAGTAATGCATGCTTCGCAAAGTAAAGTAGCTGGTAGGGCTTTCATTCCACACAAAGTTGCATGAATAACGGTCTCAAGAATATTTTGTGGTGGAGATAATGACTTCAACTGTGAAATGGGCATTTACAGGTGTTCAGGTAGTATGTAAAGTATTAGCCTCAGACTTAATTTCTTACAATAACATTACCTACAGGAACACTGACCAATTTTATTTTTTGCAAACTGTTCTGATTCCCTAAGATTTTTTAAGAATCTCTCTAACTATCCATGGGAAATGGATCAGAACTCACTGCTTTCCACTTCAAAACAGTTCTACAATTTCAACCAATTGCTTATTAGGTTCTTAGTCCTATTGTTAAGAGCAATGACTTTTGATAGACATAGCTTTCTGATTGTAGTTTCAACATTGCATCTACAAATGCTTAGTAATTGCTATAATTTAGGTTATTGAACAAACATACACCGGAAATGTCAGAAATAACAACAAGAACAAATGTGATCAAACAGATCCATTTTGATAACATTTGAAATAATTCCACATAGGAAAGGCCATTTGCAAGGCTTGTTGAATGTTTTACTGCAAAAGATTTGGCACCATGCCTTTGATAAAATACTGAGATGCATTGATGCATCAAGAACAAAGTAAATTGTAAGGTGAACTCCACATTTAGCAATTAGGCATCAGGGGATTCATGATTTTCTTCACGGCAGTTTCTGATTTTCAAATCACCTTACCAGGAAAACTACAACAGGACACAATACATCTGTACTCAAGAAGCTACATTAAAGAAGCACAACACCACAATGCAGGTAATAGTAAACAATCAGTTTTAAGAAAATTAAATGTTACCCTAACATTTAATTTTCTTAAAACGGATTGTTTACTATTACCTGCATTGTGGTGTTGTTAGACATGAGAAAATGAGAGAAATTCGGTAAGTTTTAGATCTCAAAACTTCTCCATTGCTCCAAAAACAGCTTTCATTGAAACCAAGCATGCAAAATGATTAATTTTCTACTTCCACATTTTTAATAATGTAATAATGCATCAGCACAAGACTTTCTGCACAGATACTGATCAACACCTACTTTTATATAATTTCTCCTTTAAAGTGAAGGAATTTCTTTTGCAGTGCACTGTAAAAATTTTAAAAATTTTAATGGTGCAAGACAGTAAAAATGCTATGGTACAAAACTGTTAATTGGTTAATGATACTTCTTTTTTCCCCCCTTTCCCTTACTATTACTACAATGAAAACTGTAATGAATCTAACAGGATTTTACTCAAAAATTGACAGATTTTAGAAGTTAAACAGAGCAAGTCATCTTATAATTTACAGTGAAAATCGTGAATTGACATTCCCATAATTTCCTGTATGGCACGTCACATTTGATGGTTTTGCATTTAAAAACAATGTTTATTTTTTTAAATGACATCTTATGGTATTGACTTAAGAGTTAGCTGCATTATTTTATGTATGTTACCATGATGGTGTTTAGTATTTTTTGTGTGGTCTTATTTTTTTTAGTCATTTCTTCATCTTTTGGAAAGCTACTTTTGGTGATCTGGATTCACATTGTTTGCTATTCTCATTACCACCTCTGTTGTTTTCGGTGGTTTTCGTACATTTATTAAAGGGACAAACAATCAGATTTTAGTTCTTCAGGAGTTGGTATATTTAAAGGGTTAGTTCACCCAAAAATCACAATTGGCCCATGTTTTACTCCCGATCAATGCATCCAACCAATCGAATCCAATCAGAGTTATATTAAAAATTGTCCTTGACCTTCCGAGCTTTATAATGGCAGTGGGCGGTGTTTTTTTTTTTTTTTTTTTTTTTAACAGTTCAAAAGAAGTCAAATAAAGCACATCCATCCATAATAAAACCGCGCTCACTATCCTCCGGGGATTGATAAAAGGGCCTCCTTGAGCAAATTCGAATGCATTTTTGTACGAACAATACCAATTTACTAACGTTCTAAACCCTTTTCTCTTCACTTCTATCTAACCGTCGTATCCGAAAGCCTTCCGGAGCGGATGAACATAGTACATGTTTAGCACATTTGGCGGTTGATTAGTGAATGATGCGGAAGCACAGAGATGAGAAAACTAAACAGCAAAAATGCCATTCCCAATCAGAATTCACAAACTAGGCATGTTGTAAAGAACAATGTCAGATGGATTTCGATTACGCCAGAGGAGACTGGTTTTTCCTTTGGTAAGTAAGAGAAACTGTGCTTCTTTTGCTCCTGTAACAAACTCATGCCCCCGAGCTAGCAATCTCACAGGAGTTGCGATACCTTAATAACGTAACCGCCTGGGAACGCTTATGTGACAGCGGAAGACGTTAGAGAAGTGTTATAACGTTTTAAAGGGGTAATAATGATGTCGATTCTGCATTTTTACTTTTCCTTTGTGAGTTACAAACCTCTTGGTGCATAAAGACCAGATCTTATCAGTTTGCCACACAGACTAAAGTTCATCATATCACCAAAGAGAATTCTTTATAAAAAGTTAAAGAGTCAGCCACCTACCTAACGGCTCGTTCTAACATCTCCCACCCCCATAACCGACGTCACACTATCTACATGTCCACCCGAAACTCAAGTAGCCGCAACAGCAAAGGAAAGAAGGGCATAACTTTTAATTCTGCTGTAGTATTGTTGCCTCGGCCGCCGCCTATTCGGGAAGGCGCTGTGTGCTTGCATTATGAAAGCGTAAACCGATTCTTGTTGTGGGCCGGCCAAAAGAGGACAATATCGCTTCGTCATGCCTGGAGCTGATCCGTATTGGCCTTGAGGAAATACATCAACTTTGCGCTGTAGATCACCGGATCAGCTTTCACCGTGGACGAGCGGAGTCCAGCCCGGGGTCACATGTGGTTGCTGCGGTATCAAAGTATGGTAAGGGACGTAACATTTCGTCACACGCTTGAGGCATTCGGCCAATCACAACGCATTGGATAGCTGGCCAATCACTGCACACCTTGCTTTTTCAGACTGATGAGCTTTGTGAAAATCGATGCGTTTCAAAAAGGCGGGCATAGAGGAAAAACAATAATGTACATTATGTGGAAAATAATGTGTTTTTTTTAACCTTAAGCCGCATAAACACATTTTATTACACCATATACACAAAATAATGTTTTTTTAGCATCATATGACCCCTTTAAATATTTTTTATACAACTAATTTTTTATATAAACCGGATGTTGCAAACAGAGCGCCTTAACTCCCTCAACTCAGCCCCCCCCCTCCATATAAGCTTGGAAGGAGCAAGGACAATTATTATTAATAGCACTCCGATTTGTAGAGATTCAACAAAAAAATTATAGTCGCGAACAATCGATTAATGCTTATTGTCGCCCTAAATGATATCACAATTTTGGACAATACGATACCCGATAATTCTTGATTATTTGAAACGATAACCGATATGTTGGCCAGCTAAATCCTAAACTCTACTAATTTATTTTTTCGAAGCCCAACTACATAAAAGGCCTCATGTCATTAAAAGCCACAGATCACTTCACATAAGCAGGCCTAGTTTTGACCAGTGTATTGGTTTAAAAAATAATTTTACTCCTCTCCTTTACCAAATTTTAGCTCATTATGAAAGTATCTTACAAATATAAAAAATAATGCTAATCACACAAGTCTATTGGAAATCATTTACCTTCCGCAGTAAAGAATCTAAATGAATGTGCCATAGATCAATAAAATGGAATAGCCTCTGCACAGACAATAGTTAAATGATTTTAATTACTAAACCATTTTGTTGATGAAAATAATAAGAGAAAATTACAAGTGGTTGTTGTTATTAATAATGCATCAATGATTTTGATAAAGTAGCAAATTAATACCACTGTTTTAAATGGCCGCAATGCATGTTTGAACGTGCGGTGGCCTGTAGCTGAAGAACTGGGGACTGAACGCCTGCTGTTAAACTGAAGCGCTTTGTTAGCGGGGTAATTAGGCTGTATGAGAATCAGATTATTTATAGAACAACACATATACAACTTATACAACAACAAATAAGACATGGAAATGCACAAGTTATCGGAACTACGTTATGCGCTAGTTCAGATGCTTGTACTTTGATGCTCTTGGCTCTTCCTCGTAACACGAACCTGAAACAACGCAAATAACAACAAGAATTCACAACTTTGTATTACAGTATTCAGTTGCTCTGTATAAGTTATGTACATGATCAGTCCAGTTATATTATTTATTTCTTGCATTTCCTGATCAGCCTGGCGTAGCTGAAGCGTGAAACTGACAATGAAATCACACGGTAAACTGTAGTGCTTATGCTAGCATACAATATTTAATCCTCCAAGGAAATGCCCCTAGAGATTAATCAGATAATATATCGTCATGTATTATATATTTTTATTATAGTCAATAATAATTTGATAGGCATTTAAGTAACAGCTCACATTTAGTTCGTTATGATAATGTCATTTCAGGAAAATCATGGCTTTTCACTGCTATGCTGATGACACTCAGCTTTACCTCTCATTCCATCCTGATGATCTGAAGATAGCTGCTCGCATCTCATCTTGTCTAACAGACATTTCTTGCTGGTTGAAGGACCATCACCTTCAACTCAAACTTGCCAAGACATAACTGCTTGTGGTTCCATCAAACCCAACACTTTATCAAAATTTCACCATATTACAGTTAGGCACATCAACCCATAACTCTTCACAAACAGCTAGAATCTTGATTATGATGATATCAGCTGACCTTTCTTCAACCACATTGCTAAATACTGTCCCAGTCTTGCAGATCATTGCTTTATCAAACATAAGAAATCAGTTGCCCTTTTCTTTCGTAACATGCTCATCACTTACATTGTTCAAGCTATTGCTTCTGTCAGCTGGACTATTGCAATGCTTCTCATTCTGGCAAGTTTTTCAGCCAGTTCACCAAGATACATTTTTAATGAGCCGAAAAGAATGCACGTCACACCTCTGTTTATCAATTTGCACTGGCTACCAATAGCTGCTTGCATAAATCAAGCTTATGGTGTAAAGGTCCTACAACGTAAGTTATGAATATAACTATGGATCTGTGAGACAGAAGGATGACCATCACTATGGTCTTAATAGAATGATATCCTTCGTTCCACCTTCTCTCGAGACCTTATGTAAACAAAGTCATGCCCATGACCCTGGAGGTGGAGATTCCCGCACTATAAAAAGCAGGATGAACTTCCAGATTGTCCTCTCACTTTGAACGCCTAGTGTTCCGAGCAACAAGGATAGTGACGGTCATCCTTCGGTCTCACAGATCCATAGTTATATTCATAACTTACGATCTGTTTCGACCTCACTCTGACCATCACTAGTCTTAATAGGATGACCTATACCAAAAGGGTCACGAGGAACAGAAGACTTTGATTTTCCTAAATCTCGCTGGGCAACAGACATCAGAGCTGCAGTGCTCACAGGTGCTGCACGGTTACATTAATTCTATAAATCTCAATAGTGTACATGATGTAGACGACCATGAAGTTGCCACACAAATATCTCCCACAGAACTCATTTTAGTGCAGTGGGATTGTGGTTCATCGTGGGAGTGGGCTTGTATTCCTGTAGGAACTGAAAACCCCTTTCAGCATAGGTATAAGAAATAACATCGACTACCCAATGTGACAAATGCGGTTTAGACAGCAGCAACCTCTGCCTGGCCTCACTGTAGTACAAAAAAAGCTGAAGATTAGCTTTCCTCAAAGACTGAGTACAATTACATAGTACGCAATGCCCTCACTGAACACAGGTTAAGTAACTGCTCCTGTTCTGTATGTGAGGAAATGGTTAACATTGAACCACCTCTAGTACCTAAAATTGTAACTGAGGCTTAAATACTTTTGGCAAAAATGCAGGGTTAGGTTAAGTGACACTCCCGTGCCATCTGCCTTCCAACGCTAACAATCTCCTCTAACAGAGAGAGCACAGTGCTCTCCTACCTGCTTTGCAGAGCAGAGAGTCAATAGAAAATCCATTTAGAGAGACAGATTTCAATCCGTTTTCACAATAGGCCCATACTGGGACTTAGTAAGAGAGTTTAATACAAGAGGCAAGTCCGAACTCTGTATCTGCAGAGTACGGTCTGGACACGGGTCAACACCTTTTGAAAACTTACTTATTAAAGGAAGTCGACATAATAGCTGGTCATTGGCCCTTCATGAATTGCTGAAATAACCAAGGCATAACCCTTGTTTGTACTGGCTGCCTTGCCTTGATCCAGTTGAAACTGTAAAAAAGAAGGACAAGTGGCAGAGAACTGAGTCCACCTTAGTGTTCACACACCAGTTTGAATTTTTTTTCAGCTTAGAGAGTAATTGGCCCAAATAGATGGGACTCTAGCATTGCTCAGTGTCTCGTGTGTCATCTAACTGTTGAGAGACAGACTCCACAGAGACCATACCCACAAGTGCAGAGCAGTCAGGTTTGGATGCCAAATCTGTCCGTCTGTCTGTGACAGAAGATCCGCTTGAGCTGGTAGCTGCCATGGGCAGCCCTGTATCAGTCGAATCAGGTCTAGAACCATGGCCTTCCTGGCCAGCATGGAGCTGCCATCAGCACAGAGTAATGACACTCCTTGATCCTCTGAATGACTTGAGGAATCAACGGAAGAGGGTGAAAAGCATACAACAATCCTGTTGGCCATTCTTGAGATTTTGAGAACACCTAGGCCAGAGCAGTCCTCCTGTATCTATAAGGGAGTACCATTCCATGAACTGTAGCAACCCCTTGAGGCAAGAAACTGCCTTTAGTTTGAGCACATTTGTGTGTTCCAAAGACCAATGGAGCTTCCACGTGCCCCTAAATGACCAGCCCTACCAGACAGCTCTCCTGCATGTCAGTGATGCATCTGTTGTGATCACTGCTCTTCTGTGAGGAAGAACTCCTAGTGGAACTCCTCTGAGAAGAAAGTCTCTGTTCCTCCAGGGGAGCAGAGCCTTCATGCGGAACTGTGTTACCAACAGCTTTACTCCTTTGTCTTTATTGGATGGAGATGAAATGAATTAAACCAACACTGTGTGCCACGCGCTCTCAATAGGCCCAGAAGAATCACCACTGATGCTGCTGCTATCAGCCAAAACAACTTCTGTAATTTGCGCGCATTTACCTGCGCAGTCAGTTTTCCTGACTGGAAATGTCTTAATGCTTTTCCCAAACTGTTGGCCCTCTGAGGTGAGACTGTCACAGAATCAAAATGGATCCAGAGAAAGTTCACTTGTTGTCGAGGCTGGAGACTGCTGTTCTTTCAGTTTACAGTGGAGCCAAGGGATTGAATATGGGCCAGTACTTTCTCGGTGTCCATTACTCCTTGATTTAGAGTGGGGATGCAGATCAACCAATCGTCTAGATATGGAAGAATTTTGATACTCTGTAACTGAAGGGGGCTAAAGCCTGAGACCATTCGAGTAATACTCTTGGTGAATCATTTTGAATGGGAGTACCTTTAAGTATTATTTGAGACTCACGAGGTTGGGAATGGGCCGATGACCACCCATTATTTCCCAATTGTGGAGTAACCCCCTTTTGCTGTGCGCTGGGAGGCACCTCTGAAATGGCTCCTTTTTTTCCAACACACTTTGAACTTCCCCCACCAATACTGGCTCCAAAAAGGGTATCCATTGGATCCCGGAAAAGGGAGGTAAAACTGCAGTTGGTACCCATGAGTTACCATGGACAACCCTTCGGGGAAGTGATGTGGGAATCTGACTGTTGACATGAAAGCTATGTTCTTGGACACCAGCAGGGCCACCACATCATGTCAATATCAGGCAGGTCATTGCGGCCTTTGAGGCGTTTTAAACCTTTGTTTAAAGGCCGGGGAATTGCCGCAAGCCCTTTGAACAATCTCCTTCAATGTATGAATGCTCAGGTCTGTCCAACATTTCCTGAGAATCTGGATGAAAGACATGATTGGTCAATTCATCAGTTTGCTCATTATGGCAAAGAAGTCTGAGCCAGCCATATCTGCCTGTGACATAAGACAGCTGATGACATAAACTCACTTACATCACGTGTTTGTTGTGAATGCGCTACCAAAGCCGAATCAATTAACATTTTGAAATCTTGATCTTCCACACACGCTGTTTTCTATAAGGCCGCCAGGTGAATAGCCAAAGTATTACCCATATGAGTCGCATGTGCAGCAGCATAAACGGTGAGAAATCAGGCAGTCAGCCTTAGTACACTCCTTGCCAGGACAGCATGGATTTGCCAAGATGGGCCAGTCCCAAAGCTGTCCATGATGCTATCGTCCTGCTCATCTGGTGGCATATTCCCAAGCCCAGTGTCTACTGGTTAACGAGTATTTTTATAAATCCAGATATGTGCTTGGAAAACAGCGTACGCACATTTCTATTTTGTGCATATGCAACGTTTATACATGAGGCCCCTAGTAATTCCTCATCTCTGCAGCATCTGAATGGGAGTCTCCCGATTCTGATTGATGCCCACTATCTAACAGTGAGTTGGGGGCAAAAATAGACAGCACATCTTCATCTACGGCCTCTTCTCCCCGAGGCACAGGTGGCGGAATGCTTTCCTGGCCGGGCGAAGAAATGGATCAGGAAAAGGAATGATGAGCCTCAAATCTGTCCATTCTCTGAGATAAGCTCTGAAGAGTAGTCAATCTTAAGATGTACATTTGTACTTTCTGTTGGTGGAGCAGTGGTTGGTTTATCTACACACTTATGACTTGTTGGTTTAAAATTGTAATCATACTGGTGGTCACGCAATTTTTGCGAGCGCACTTATGATCATGACCATCTAAAGAGCATTCCCTCTTTCTACCATGCTGCGAATCCGGTTCGCATGACAGAGTTGTTCCTCTCTAGGCAGGATGGGGCCCAGGTGCAGGACTGAGTCACCCTGCCTTAGAAAACAGGCGATTGGCTGTGGGAGAGGACAACAAATCTTGTTTGACTCACATGTCTCTGGCGGCCTGGCTGCTGCCAGGGAAAGCGTGCTCCTTTTTCCGAGTACATGCAGGGCCTCCTGGCCTTGGTTAAACCCCTACTGGCAGCAGTGGGATTCAAACCCACGCCCCCCAAGAGACTGGAGCCTAATCCAGCACCTCACAAGCTGCACTGCATGCAGTCTAAAGTGGCGCTCAAAGTTAAAATAATTTCAACAGCGTGTTTCATTACGTCTCTATGAATGAATGAATCAGCGTTTTTGAAGGTGTAGTTGAATGACAGTCACGTTCCACCACCTTGTGGCACAACACTGTAACTGCACTGACTGACAGCCCGTCTAGAACATAGAAAGTCTTTTGTCCAGTCAGATAGAAGATCAGATTACAACTAGGCTAACTGTTATACATATAGGCTAACGATAGCCTAACGATTTTATTGTCAGGTTTATGTTTTGTTATGTGGACCGTTATTTTGTCATTCTCTTCTGTTTACTTCACTTCCTGTTTCAACGCTATTTGGTTTCGGTTTCATTGGTTTCTGAATATGGCCTCGTTATATTGAAACATACACACACATATTTTTTATATATATATGGCGATAATACCACATATCGCGCTATTGAGCCTCTCAAAATTACCGCAAGGGAAATTCCATCACCGCGACAGCTCTAATGGTGGATAATCAATTTAATTCTGTTTTCCTACCTGTACCTGGTCTCTTGAGGCGAGAAAGGTAAGAGAACGAGCCGGAAGTTCATCTCGCTTTTTATAGTGCGGGAAGCTCCGCCTCCAGGGTCATGGGCATGACCTTGTTTACATAAGGTCTCGAGAGAAGGTGGAACAAAGGTTATCATTCTATTAAGACCGTAGTGACGGCCAGAGTGAGGTCGAAACAGATACAACACTGGCTCTGCCCCCCTTTACCTAAATTCATTACTTAGGTTCTGCAAGTGAACGTCACTTTATTGTGGCATCTAGTGGTGGAAATTTGGATTATTTCAAGAGATTTGTTCATTTTCAGTTCGTTCACCAAGATGATTTGTTCAGATACGTTCACTGATTCGTTCAGCGACCATTTCTTCATATTACATAAATACGCCAGCAGGTGGCGAAAAAGAGGTGTCTTGTGTGTTATGTCTTAAGTCAACGAACATATTCACTGGTTACAAAACTGATTTGGCTTTACTCAAATGTGTGCATAATTTACTCATTAAATAAATAAAGTCTAAATAAATTGTTCAGATGACCAAAGCACAAGGTTTTCTTGCATAATTAACATTTTAATTGTTTGGTCAGACAATTACACATTCATAAAACGGGGATTAAAAATGGAGTTATGTTCTGTATGCTAAATATGAATATATAAACAAGCGTATGTGCACAGTACCTATAACTGCACTTTGCATCCGCTTTCTGCTGATTGCAGATCGAGATTGACATGCCAAATGGGCAGACGCACCCACGTTACCTCTATTATTAGTTCCCGAACGAGATCTGTACAAGGTCATTCAAACTCGTCACGACAGCCTGTACCAGGTCCCTTCAACCGTTCACGACCCACAGTACAGTTCATTCAAACTCGTTCACGAACGACATGTACCAGTTCATTCAACTCGGCACGAACGACAGGTACCAGTTCATTCAACTCGTTCACGACCGACATGTACCAGTGCATTCAACTCGTTCCGAACGACATGTTACGTTTCATTCACTCGATTCCACGAACGGACATGTACCAGGTCATTCAACTCGTCCGAAACACATTACCAGTTCATTCAAAGCGTTCACGAACGACATCTGTACCAGTTCATTACCTCGTTCACGACACGAACCATTTACAGTTCATTCAACTCGTTCACGAAACACATGTACCAGTTCATTCAACCGTCACGAAAGAAATGTAACCAGTTCATTAAACTCGTTCCGAAAGGAACATGTACCAGTTCATTAACCTCGTTCACGAATGACATGTACCAGTTCAGTCATTTCGTTCTCGATTGTGTTCAGACTCTAAAGAAACTCGTTCAGTGAAGGGTGTATTCGCTCACTACATTCAAATCACATGCTCCGTCACATCTCAAACTTGAAGGCTATTGGCTTGAGGTTTAGTCATTCTTTGACAGGATGAAACCATCCACAGAGCTACCCCGGGTTCACCGAGCTGCACATGCGCTGCTAATAGCGCCGCGCTGCTATGGAGGGAGGAATTTCAGTGAACGAGAAATATGAGTCAATGATTACGTGAACGATTCGTTCACCTAAAAGATTCGTTCAAAAAGAACAATTCGTTCACGAAACGAAACATCACTAGTGCCATCCCAAAGAGGCACAAAATAACTCTCACGGACCTTTTCCTGGACTTTTCCCAGCTGGTGGAACAACCTGTCGATCTCAATCCGAGCAACTGAGTCTTTAGCCATCTTCAATAATTGGCTAAAAACACATCTCTTCTATCTTTACTCTAACTCTAGCACTCTATTCTAATTCTATTCTTTAAAAAAACTAACACTAGCTTTTCTAATCTCTTTGTATTCTATCGGTTTTCTTTTTATTTCTTATACAATTAACAAAAGCAAAAAAAGTCTCTAACACTAGCTCGCTCTATTCTGTTTTATTTTTATTTATTATAAAATTTTAAATAAACCTTGCTATGTGTACTGCATTAAGTTACCTTAGACTTGTTATAGCACTTGCATATCATCATTGCTCTTTGTTGATTTGCTTGCTGCCATTGTCTTCACTGTAAGTCGCTTTGATAAAAGTGTCTGCTGAATGACCCTAAAATGTAAATGTAAACGTATAAATATCCAACATAAACCTAATATTACAATTTTGTATACAGGTGCATCTCAAAAAATTTTAATATCATGAAAAAGGTCAATATTTTTTGTCACTCATTTCAGAAAGTGAAAACCATATATTATATAGATTCATTACACACAGTGAAATATTTCAAGCCTTTATTTCTAGAAATTTTGATGATTATGGCTAACAGATAATGAAAACCCAAAATTCAGTGTCTCAGAAAGTTTGAATATTGTGAAAAAGTTCAATATTGGAAAGTCATGGTGTCACACCCTAATTAGCTAATTACCTCAAAACACCTGCAAAGGTGTTCCTGAGCCTTCAAAATGGTCTCTCAGTATGGTCCACTAGGCTACACAATCATGGGGAAGACTGCTGACTTCACAGATGTCCAGAAGACGGTCATTGACACCCTCCACAAGGAGTTGCCACAAAAGTTAATTGCTAAATAAGCTGGTTGTTCACGGAGTGCTGAATCAAGCATATTCATAGAAAGTTGAGTGGAAGGAAAAAGTTTTGAAGAAAAAGGGCCCCAGCAAGAATTTGGGGGAGATCACAAGGGTTGGACTGAGGCTGGCGTCAGCCGCATCAAGAGCCCACTACGAACAGACTAATCATAGACATTGGGCTACAAATTAGCCTTCCTCTTGTCAAGCCACTCCTGAACCACAGACAATGTCTGAGGTGTCTTACCTGGGCTAAGGAGAAAAAGATCTGGACTGTTGCTCAGTGGTCCAAAGACATCTTTTCAGATGAAAGTAAATTTTGCATTTCATTTGGAAATCAAGGTCCCAGAGTCTGGAGGAAGAGTGGCGAGGCACAGAAACCATGTTGCTTGAAGTCCAGTGTGAAGTTTCCACAGTCAGTGATGATTTGGGCTGCCATGTCATCTGCTGGTGTTGGTCCACTGTGTTTTCTGAAGCCCAGTCAATGCAGCCATCTACCAGGAAATGTTTAGAGCACTTCATGCTTCCTTCTGCTGACAAGCTTTATGGAGATGCTGATTTCATTTTCCAGCAGGAATTGGCACCTGCCCAAACTGCCAAAAGCACCAAAAGTTGGTTAAAATACCATGGTGTTGGTGTGCTTGACTGAACCGCAAACTCACCAGACCTGAACCCCATAGAGAATCTATGGGGTATTGTCAAGAGGAAGATGAGAGACACCAGACCCAACAATGCAGATGACCTGAAGGCCGCTATCAAAGCAACCTGGGCTTCCATTACACCTGAGCATTGCCACAGGCTGATTGCTTCCATGCCATGCCGCATTGATGCAGTAATTCATGCAAAAAGAGGCCCAACCAAGTATTGAGTGCGTAGAAATGAACATACTTCTCAGAAGCCTGACATTTCTGTTTAAATTATCCTGTTTTATTGATCTTATGTAATATTCAAATTTTCTGAGACACTGAATTTTGGGTTTTCATAACCTGTAAGCCATAATCATCAAAATTTCAAAAAAATAAAGGCTTGAAATATTTCAATCTATGTGTAATGAATCTATATAATAAATGGGTTTCACTTTCTGAAATGAGCGACAAAAAATATTGACCTTTTTCATGATATTCTAATTTTTTGAGATGTACCTGTATATACAAAATGACAGTCATTGTGTGCTATAGTCAGAACATGTAACTCCTGTTGTGGACATGCTCTTGGCACTTCCCATAACAATGCGCTGAAACATGGCAACTAAACCCAAAGAATTCATAACGTTTTATTATAATAATGTTTTCATTAGAATGTTACATACGCGACATTCCCAATGCAGGGATTCCTGCATTGATTTATTTGTGGCGGACCGCCACAATATCAGAACTGACCGCCACAAACAGATTTTCCAAAAAGCTTTGACTTCGTTGAATAAAAATGAGCACTGCACTTTTCAAAATAGAAACCTGGTGTGGGTGTTTTTATATCACTATTTCTGAAGGAATCCGACTGTCTTCAGAAAATGTAATTTTCATTTTATCTTGCATGTAATGCCTGATAAAGCAGCGTTTGTGAACGGAGCGCTGCTTTGCGTAAAGCCGTTACCGGGGAAACCTCTATCTCTCCCACTCTACAAGTGCCTCCTGCTGGCAGAGAATTAATTTGCATATATATGCCGCCAAAATAGAGTGAAGTCTGTGCGGAAACACTGCAATCATAGTTATTAATGTTGTGCACTGCTGTTCGAGCTGCGTTCACTGAGCTAAAGATCACAGATAAACTGAAGCACTCTATTAACTTAACCAAATGCATTATATATGAAATAAATCAGATATAGCCCATAAAATAAACAATATTACAATGTACAATTGCACAAAAGGCTGCAAAGGCAAAAGCGAACTTACCTGTCATGGAGGTGTGTAGCTTTGTTGTGGCTGCGCTCAACGCACACACAAAACACTGGCGCTCAACGATTCCACAATATTATTTACAGTTATGTTCACATTATAATTTTATGTAGCCTTTGACAGATTTGCCCTGTACATGTTGCACTTAAGTGTATTGTCCTTTTCAAAGTGATTTCAATCATATATCAAGCATTTCAAAACCATCATGGTGAAGAGTGCGCATCTGAAGTGTGTCTGAAGGAAATAATACATTATATATCGGCTTTAAGATATCAGCCAAATTTTCTTATTGGGCCGATACCGATAACAGTAAAAATGATTATTTATCGGCCGATACTGATATGGTGGCCAATATATCTTGCATCCCTAAAAAATATCTTAATTTGTGTTAAACAGAAGAAAGAAACTCATGTAGGTTTGGAACACCATGAGGGCGAGTAATTAATGACAGAATTTTTATTTTTAGATGAACTATGCTTTTAAATGTGAAAGCATACTAAGACAAAGATATCACTTTCACCTTTGAACAACTGATAGCAAACTGAATTATTTCACAAATATTTGACTAAACCTGAAGAAGGACAGACATAGGTACTCGCACACGCTTATTTGATCTCTCGGTCTATTTAGGCTTGCTGGGTGCAAATTGATGAAACCTGTGTACAAGTCAAAATGGCATACAGATTTTTAATAAGAATTAAAAATGCAGTTAATCACCTCTTAAACTACAAAGTTTCTATGAATAACCCTTTTAACCTGAAAATATTAGCAGAGAAAAACAATGTAGATTACTTATTTCCCAAAAATGTGTCTTTAATACGAGTACATTTTGTCTTATAGCAATTAAAACAAGTTAAAGTGAAAAGATCTTCCAGTGCAATTAGACAAAACACACCAGATAAAATCTATGAAGTTTTAATATACCAAGCGGCATTGCTTCCCAAGTAAATTTATGAAGTCCATGAAGATTGAGGATTCGAATCATAATGGCTAAGGAATGAATTTGGGACATGATACTCAATAAAATTCTAAGAAATCAATCGCAATACCTACATCACAGAGATTACTTCATTATCAAGCAATAAAGAAGAAAATCGACACCTTGGTGTCGCCTAACCACTAGTGTGACAAAGCCCTGACCTAGAGTAGTCCTACAGAACATAGGTTTCAAAGAACAGGTGAATATTCGAGAATCAGATCTGTTTGTCTGAGGAGTTCACTCATTCAAAATGGATGACGGGACAAAAACACATTGGCACTGAAGAGCAATTATGAGGTCCAAAGTACAAATACTCACTTTGCAACCAACCATCATTACATTGATGAAATAGGACTGTTTCGCTCTTCGTGTTAATAGATCTTTTGTTGGACCAATTGTGACCCTGGACCACAAAACCAGTCATAAGGGTCAGTTTTTTTTAATAAATACACTTTCCATTGATGTATGGTTTGTTAGGATAGGACAATATTTGGCCGAGATACAACTATTTGAAAATCTGGAATCTGAGGGTGCAAAAAAATCTAAATACTGAGAAAATCGCCTTTAAAGTTGTCCAAATAAAGTTCTTAGCAATGCATATTACTAATCAAAAATTAAGTTGATATATTTACGGTAGGAAATTGACAAAATATCTTCATGGAACATGATCTTTACTTAATATCCTAATGACTTTTGACATAAAAGAAAAATGTATAATTTTGACCCATACAATGTTTTTTTTGGCTATTGCTACAAATATACCCGTGTTACTTAAGACTGGTTTTGTGGTCCAGGTCACATATAGTTCTGCAGCTTGCGTTATTGTTCTGCAGCTTGCGTCATTACCAACTTAACCAATTAAATTCATGCAATTCACAGAATGACCACAATTGACAACAATCAGCGACATGCTCTGAATCTTCAGGGTAAAAAGTTCAGACTTGACTACTTTTATGCGTTACAAGACAATAGGTGACCATTTATAGGGTTGTGCTGATAGACAATAATATTGTATATTGACGATAGTCAGAGATATCACCTGTGGCTGATGCCTTTGATGATAACAATACTTTTATTATTATTAGGCTATTATATCATCTAATTTATATTAGGCTTATTTTGGTCCATTATTTTTCTTTACGTGTTTTTTTTTTTACAAGGTTAGCGTTAGAAACCAAGTCACACACACGATTCTGTTGAGCTTATGAATTCAATGGCCAATCAGAGGCATTCAGATGAGTAATCGCTGAAACACCGGAGTTTTGTTGTTCAGTGTGCACTCGCTGACTGAATTCTGCTCTTTCGCAAATTCTCTCATCATAAACAATGTGCAGATGTACGTACAATGTAAGTATAAGAGATAGCTTCACTGATTATAGCGGTATGTGCTAGGGCTGTGATGGTGGCAGAATTTTTTCACCGCGGTGGTAAAGGACCAACTACCGTTGGTGGTGCGGTGTTGTTAGGCCTATGCATATACATATAAAGCCCTATACATATATATATCTATAGATATACCACAGTACAATATAGTGTTGTCATGGTACCAAAATTTCAGTATTCTGTACCAATACCAGTGAAAATCCAGTTCTCGTACCATTTTCGGTACCAAAGCAAAACACAAACACATGCTAATTGAACAACATTATTTTTATTAATAACATTAAACAAAAATTTTATGTACAAAACCAATGCCATTCTTTATACTTACTTAAAATTGTTTTTCCACAAGTAATAATAGTATGAAAAAAGTAAACAAGTTTCACCTAAAAGTTTTTGTCATATTTCTGCTGCTGCTGAAAAACATTTGTAAACTGTTGTCTGTTTTAGGGTTTTCTGGTGTGTTTCAGGATCGTCCTCAGTCTGCAGCTGTAAAAGGAAAATGTTATATACTTAAGTAAAGCAATGGGCTGAGTCTGTCCAAATGCAACATTAGATCATTGACAACAGCTAAAATATAACTTTCAGTAAATAACAAACCTCAGCTTTAATAATAAATTTAGATAAGATTACATACATATATTAAGTGTATATCAAATAAACGGAAACTGTAGTATTAAAAACACTTTACAATAAGATTCCATGTGTTAGATAACATGACCTAACAATAAACAATATTTACATAGCAATTATTCTTCTTAGGGTTATTAAAAATTTACTTAATACTAATTCACAGTTCATCTGTACAATTTTTTCAAAAAAATTTTTTTTTTTTTTTTAAAAAAAAACAAACATGAATGATCACTGTTTGTATTAAATAAAATTCTCAAACATTAATGAATGTGTGTAAAAATTATTGTTCACCTCACTGTACGATGTAACTAGACCTAACGTCAGTAAAGATGACATAGTCTTGTAAACGTCTATACAGCAATACACTTTGCCTATACTACTTTTTTAATCCAAACTGTGTTCCTATTTAATTAAGGGCTTTTAAAAACTGCTAAGTTTATCAGGCCCAGAATAAACACTACCTACCTAAAAAAAAGAAACCAACTGTTTTTTCCGAACAGATTGATCTACAAACACGTTCACCATACATTGTTAGGTGTGCCCTCAGGAAATTTTGAGGCCGATCACCGATCGCTGATCACAGAATGCAGTATCTGCCGATACCGATCTTTTTTAAAGCCTTCTTTTTATAATTTATATCTATTTATAGTGATACTCCAATCAGGGTTTTTAGACATTTATTCAGGGCCTGAATTTCATTTTTGAAAATGGGGGTAATTCCCCTTAGGTGACTCTTGTGAGAGAGGAAGCAGCTTTCACACAGGAGTCCGCTCCTGATCCGTGGCTGTTTACCTCAAACACAACATTTATCCATTATTTTTATTTCAAATACAAACATTGTCCCTGAAAATGCTTTTTCAACATTGCCATTCTTTTTTTTTTACACATTACAGTAATACAATCTTTCACAGACACGTTTAAATATAAGCAACACATTATTCAATTGTGCTGGTTACTTTTATTTTTGCATTTACTTATAGATTTATATTAGGGCTGCACGATAAATCGCATATGCGATATTTACCCCACGGTATCTTGTCAGAAAAGCGATCTCCATCACGTGCGTGCTTTCACATTTAGCAGCATTAACTACACAGAGCCGTTGTTCACTGACGAGCTGCGCCAAAAATCGCGCGAATATGAACATGGTTTTGTGCAGCTCTCAGTGAACAACGACTGTGTAGTTAATGCTGCTCAATGTGAAAACAAAGCAAGCATGGAGATTTACCGCTGATTACAGAAACGGCTTTTCTGACAAGATGTGCGTTAAATATCGCATGCCATTATTGTGCAGCCCTAATTTATATATTAAGTTGCTCAAGCAATTGGTAAAACATTTAAACTACTTTTCTTACGTTATCACAAACTTACCATTGACAGAAATAGTCAGCTCTACTGCCTGTCCTTTTGCATTGCATTCTTTATTACAACCAATCCTGCGGTTCATAAAGAACTTTGTTTTCCTACCTCCACGAGTGCCATCTATTATTGCCTTGTTTATCTAAAAGGGCTCTTTCCCTTTAAACCTAGCCAAAAAGCCATACGTGTTGACTGTGAAACACAGTAGATTTTAATAATATGCATTTATGGTGTAACTACTACATTTTCGTGTGTCAATTCTTGTTCATATTTACTGCAAGCAATGCGCTGTTACTTTAATGTAGGCTTGCAGACTCGGTGCGCAAACGATCTCTGAACGCACTGCCGGACACCAACCGTGTGCAGTTTGCATGCTTTATTAATCTGTTACCATGAGAGCGGAAAAAATATGCACCAAATTCGCACTGCAAACGGAGTAATGTGAACCTGGCGTTATGTGTATGCGCTGCGAGTGTGCATGAGCGCACGGTCTCCAGGAGAGTGCTGAATGGTTAAACACTGGCAAGAATTAAACAGCAATTTATAAACTTTAGTGACGATGCAGCACTGCCTCGATTGTGAAAGTGACAATTCCTGTGTTAACTGTGCAGCTTGCTTATAGACAGATGCGATGTGTGGTGATTTTAAGCCATTTGCGTATTTTGAGAGAGAAGGAGAGAGCGCACGTGGGCGGTGATTCACTCACGTTGTTTGTGAAATTACGTCTCACACAAGGATTTCAAATTACTTTATAAGTGATCTAAAGAAGACATATGAATTGTACCTCACCTTCATCATTATAATTATTTCACCCGCACCGGACAGGTGCGCTGCATGTCGTGCCAAACGTTCTCACGGCAGCGTCATCTGCTTGAGATCGTTTTTTTGGGATCGGCCTTTTTAGAGACCGCCGATCAATCATCCCAACGTGATTATCGGTGGCCGATAGTGATCGGTAGCCGATCAACCGGAGCACCCCTAATACATTTGTACATTCTCTAACATGCATATTTTGGATAAACAGTTCATTTAAAAGCCTCTGGTGTGTAAAAATAGTAAATACCATTATGTCCTCCTGTTTTCTTTAAACTAATAAATGTTATAGGGGCATTAAATAGTTAACAAAAACTTCATAATGCTCATTATAGTAGCGTTAGCCGTGCTTATGCTAACGATTAACTACGTATATGCTAACGGCAATGTTTATTTAAATCCGACATTCAAATTAAAATATGGAATAATATTCATAACTGAAGCTCTAAATATTAAAAATGTAATTTAAACTTATCTGCTTGAACTCTTTCATTTGATCGGGGTGTCGGTCTTTAAGGTGTTTTGTTACTTTGATGAGTTTCCTCCTCTTGAGGTCACCACGTCTCAGTGTTTTTCAAGAACCGGATTGACCGGGTACTCGGTACCACCGGTACTTAAGAAAACCTGGTACCATAACATTTTCATTTTTTTTTAGTACCGACTTGGTACCGAAATACTGGGTCTTTTGACAACACTACACAACACACGCACAACACACACATATATATATATATATATATAAAATTCAACATATAATAAAATACACGCACATATATACATTGCTCCAGACTGCTGACTAAAAGGTTTGCTTTGGACCAAAATATTAATTTGCGAGTGAAGTTTTTGCTGAGGTTGCCACTGGCGACGATATAGATTTACATGTTATAACTTAAAAATTTGCATGTAATGCCTTTTTTCATAATTGTTTTGCGATCACATCTTTTATGTTCACGTATTAAACTGAGACGATGCGTGCGCATCAAATTTTTAGTGGAAAAAAGAGTTTCAAACAGTCCTCGTATCTCTGCCTCACAGCAGCGTTGTCACACACAGTCTGCTAAACGCAGCTCACCTGTACAGCACGAGAGAGATCGAAATTACGAAGATGTGTGAAGTGAAAGTGCAGAAAAGCAGCATCTATTTCATGCACAACTTGAACAAACTACAAGAGGTAAAGCTGTCAGTTGTGTGGATATTGGCAATATCGTTAACAATTCTAGTTTATAATCATTACTAATACGGCTTCTTCTTAACAAGATCTTAGTCTATGCTGTGTTCTGTTAATGCGTGAACTTATTATTGAGCACCTTCCGTCCAGTCAATCGCAAAAAGCTTAGTGCTTTTGTTTACTTAAGATCCAACAACCAACTTTCACGAATTAGTAGTACAAAACGAGTATTTGTAAAGAAGAATGTCGAAGGATTTCGATATAAGCCAAAAGGAGACAGGTTTTCCTTTGCTAAAGTAAAGAAACTTTGCCTCCGTTAACAAACGTGTTTTCACGGAGCTGCGCAACGCCTGACGCATACGTCATCACCATTTGTTCCCCCCGAGCCGTGTGAGACACTTTTTTTTTTTTTAATGGATGGGTGCTTTTTATGTAACTTCTTTTGGACTGATGTAACACCCGCTGAGTGCCATGAAACAGATTGAAATATCAAAGACAATTTTTAATATAACTCTGATATGATTCATCTGAAAGAAGAAAGTCATATACACCTATGATGAGTACTTGAGGGTGAGAAATTTATGGGCTAATTTTCATTTTTGGATGAACTAACCCTTGAATAGTTTCCGTCACCCTGACACATTCATTGTAATTACTTTTGCTGGGGCTTTGCGGCAAGCTCCATCTAGCTTATTGCGTGTGCTTGACCGGGGAACTCTTCCAGCTGCACTGAAGGCACTTGCTCTCGCTGCTGCTGCTGGCGGGACGCTAAACACTGCCACTGCCACGCAGAATGAATGTAGTAATGAAGTAGCAAATGAAAGTCGGCAGTTGTCACTGCAACCCGTCCTAGCCCTAGTGTGTGGCAAAAATTCCACTAGGACGAAGTCAATGATGTTCTTCTGGGATATGTAAATGTTCCCCCCTTGCTCGTTTTCGGTAGGCATAACTGAGGAACTGTTTAAGCATATAATTAGTAACTTCCAATGTTATGAAATTGTGATCATGTTATTACAAACGATTCCATATTCCAAAATATGTTATGACATTACACCCCTTTGCTACTGACTAAACGATCGTGTATTATAGCTCACTAACATTATGCTTTTTTTACAGCCTTACCTTTGAGTTGGTTTCCACTCCCAGCTATGAACTAAGTAAACTAATTAAATTTAGCATGCGATGATATCATGATTGGTCGCCCTCATAGGCCATGACATAGGCTGCTTAATGACTATGGAGCTATCGCCTCAACAAACCCTTTTACACTAAATGTGAGATGAATCACATCTACATCTACAAGGTCTATTCACACCAAGAGTGAAATGAGTGTTTTACAGGCTAAATGAAAACCCAATTCATATTTTAAAAGTTTCAGTTGCAGGCACCAGAGACGATGTGAGAAGATAGTCAAATAGCTCTACAGAAATAAGCACCACAGATCAAGCATTTGATGCATTTTGAGAGATATAGTCTGTGGGTGAGCTCAGTGAGTACTGAATATTTTACTGTGAAAACCAAAAGAAATGCACAAATGTATGCCTTGATAATATGGCAAAAGCCCCCAAAAAACACCATGTTGCAAAGACAACAGCAATCCAATCAATGACAAGTGACAAAATGGCTGCCACTTCCGCTAGATGCATATCCCCAGGGCTGAAGAATCCGGAATACCTCATATAATGTCGGTTTTTTTTTTTTTTTTTTTGGCCTATTTTCTTTGCATAACTCTGTTTTTTTCTGTAAAAACAACAAAAAAAAGAATTGGACTGCCAGTATGCAAATGTTTGCACCTGGTGCGAATAGAACCATTCGCAAGTGTTCAGCCAGTGTTGCAAAAGTGTCTTGTTCAAAAGTTTATGTAAATTGTGTTTCTGACATGTTTTGACCAGATCGCAAAACATTTTGGATCTTGTTTACACTTGTGTAGCCCCATCCAACAGAAATGAATGTTAATACTAGGTGTAAACAACCAATGAAGTACACTAAAAGTCTCAGTCATTTGCACCCACTCCATTCAATTTTCAAATGTAAATGAAGCTCACAGCTGAAAACTGGTGAAAAATCAGATTGCAAGATAGCTTAATGTCCATCCTTTGCTATACGTTTAGGGTAGGGGTGCCCAAACTCGGTCCTGGAGGGCCGGTGTCCTGCAGAGTTTAGCTCCAACCCTCATCAAACACACCTGAAGCACCTAATCAAGGTCTTTCTAGGCATACTAGAAACTTCCAGTCAGGTGTGTTGAGGCAAGTTGGAGCTAAACTCTGCAGGACACCGGCCCTCCAGGACCGAGTTTGGGCACCCCTGGTTTAGGGTATTGAATGTTTTAAAGTATTGTAGACAACCTATTGTAGACAACCTCTAAAATTTACTTTTCCAAATGTAAATGCACATATTGAACAGACATGTAGACTAGAACTATCGGGGCAAGAGAATGAATCAATAACTACAAATTACTGGTCAGTGAGTTTTTTTTTTGTCAGTTTGCAAAAATTCATACAGTACTCTGTCATCAACAGAATGTTCATCCTGGGTGTGAATAGTTCCTTCGGAATGCATTGTTCCTATTCAAAATTTTGTTTGTGGTGAAGTCAGGGCTATTGAACTCCAGTCCTGAGTGCCACTGTTCTGTCGGGTTTTGCGCCAACCCTAATCAAACACACCTGAAAAAGCTAATCAAAGTCTTCAGGATTAGCTGAACATAAGAGGCAGCTGTTTTTGATTAGTGTTGGAACTAAATGCTGCAGGAAAGAACGAAGTATGCAAGCACTTCTAGCTATGAAAGTTAGTTGATGCATTTTGCAAATACACGTTGCTTTTCCATCAATACCACTAGGGGTACTACAGCGCTAACAATCTTTTAATGTCAGTTTTCTCATTGAACAACTGTTTAAAAAGACATGCTGAGCAAGTTTAAAGTTGCTAGTTACTGGGAAAAATAAAAAAAATGGTAAATGTATCATACCTTTTGTAAAGAGATTTTTTTTAATCGCCACATCAACACAACAGCACCCTTTAAGTGTTCAACAGAACTCTCACAATGTTTTTGGCCAAACATTCAGGTCTATATAAAGTATTTTTCTTGCCTTAAAACGTACTTGAATCCACTGTTTGTGTAAATGTAGTGCACAAACACAACTTACTTAATAGAATGTTATGATTTCACAAAAAAGTGCTTTTACACACATTAAACAGACATGGAAACTACTGGAATCCACAAGTCGCGGAGACGTCTATTCGTTAGAATAACTGTTTTGTGTGTGTATATATATATATATATTATATTATATATATATAAATATTAGGGGTGAACAGTTCACGTCTCACGTTTTCGGTTTGTATCACGGTTTTACGAGTACGGTTTCGTGAGTTTCGGTATGGCTACTTTTAAGAGTCAAAACTACACTGTCAAATAAAAAATACGAAAATAATAAAATCCATCTAACTACCAGCACGCAAAATACATCATAGATTAATACCATAATAAACGGTAAATTTTTCAGTTTTTTTAAGTAGGTCCCTAACATTAGTTTTTCAGTACAGAAATTGAAAAAGTAATGAAATGTAAAATACCTTGCAATATTTGACTGTAATAATTAAAGATTATATTTACTTAAAGTTACAAAGCTATTCAAAATCAAGATCAGTGAGTGATTTTCTTTGTTGTTTCTTCGTATGAATTAATATTAATTGCTGCTCTTAGAAGAGAGTCACTGATCCGTACGTTCATGGGTCGGCTATGTCTGTTATAGGATACTTACCAAAACGGGCATTTTGAAATTTTTTTGTGTGAATTTGTCCATTTAAACACCATACTTCAGAGAAAGCTTAAAATTTGCACGCATTCTGAGCACAAATTTTCTCACTGCGCGCGCAAGCTCGCGTCTTCTGGCTCTTAAAGGGGTCATATGATGCCCATTTTAAATCCGCTCCTTCGTCTAAATCAGCCGGCCGTCCGTTTCTCAGCCTGCCCGCGCGCTCGCATCACCCCGGCCATCCGCCACGCTAGGCCCGCCGCTCACTCTAGAGCCGCCATGTTGTGGAGATGCTGTGGGTTTCGTTGTGAAAGCGAAACTACTTAGTTTGTCCTTCCAAAAGAGGACACAACTAGAACAACACTGTTCCAGAACAGTTCAACCCAAATATTCAGATGTGTGCAGCGAATTTTATGGAGTTAATATACTGTTCCTGATCCTGGTAGAGTAGACTACAAACTGCCGGCTGTTCTGACTCACGGACTGCAAGTAAGTTTTTTATATTTAAAGAATATTTAAAGACAATTCAACGCTAGTTTTGTAGCAGTGTAGAGTAGCGCTTGTTGTTTTGTCATTTCTCCGATCACAAATGTAGACGCGCAATGTTTACGCACCAACAGTATAGTCATTATAATCCGTAATTATGTCCGTACTGGATGCAACAAATGCCTCGTTTAAAATGGGTTTTAATGTTTTTGTCTGGTCGCTCCGGCCCGGACATGGCATCAAAATATGGTAAGGGGTGTAACATTTCCGTCACACGCTTGAGGTATTCGGCCAATCACAACACACTGAATAGCTGGCCAATCACAGCAAACCTCGCTTTTTCAGACCGATGAGCTTATTAAAAATCGACGCGTTTCAAAAAGGCAAGGCATAGAGGAGAAAAAATAATGTACAATATGTTGAAAATAATGTTTTTTTTTAACCTTAAACCACAAACATATTTCATTACACCAAATACACAACATATGTTCTTTTTAGCAACATCATATGACCCTTTAAATGTTTAAACTAATAAATCTTAAATGAATTTAGCTTAAACACAGATATCAACATGTGCTGTTCAGGTCTCACCTGTGCGCACGCGCGCTATCAGCACCCGGGTGATGACGGAATAACTGCTCATCAAAAAATGCCAGCCAGCATACGGCATTGAACAAGAGTGAATGGTTTGTCCACGTTTTTTTTTTTTTCCCATCGCTGTTGTTGTAATGTATTGGGAAGCCAGAATGCGCATCCACCAACAGAAACATATATTAGCCGAACCTTTTTTGTTTTACGTGTTATTTATAGCAAACCATATTACAGATTCATTGTCAGATTTAAGTTGAACTGTGGTCCTAGCGCGTGCCGAACTGTGTGTGGAGAACCGTCCGGTTCGATTTTTTTCCGTGAACCGTTCCACCCCTAATATATTTATATATAACATTTTTGAACAAAATATTTGACAGATGTTGTGGCACGTGCTTAACTGGGATTTAATGTTTCCTGTGCATTTACATTGCCAAGACATCTAACTGATGTGTGTTTTCATCATTTTAGAGTGTACTATAATCTGTAACATTTAGAAAATGTAGCTAGTTTTTAGAAAATAATCAGATGTTAAGAGCCGTTCACACTCAATGCACTCCTGCATTATAAAAACTGGTGTGCAACACAAAGCGAGTTGAAAGTTTTTTATATTTGCGATTTAACGGAAGTAGCGACAGATTTTTTTATATAGTGACGCACAGTTAAACAAAATTTTTGAAAGAGAAAAAATGTTGGATAGGGACGCGGTTCTATCTATTGTTGACTGGATGAATGCAGGTGTAAATCAGAGTTCGCAGTCAATTGTAAGAAAGGGGTGTGGTTTAAGTGCACTAAACGATTTGAAGTTTATCATAAGTCTTGAGAAGTCTATTCCATTGGAAGAAAAAAAAATTAAACATTCATTGATGAATTGTTCACAACAAGATTAATTTCATTTAGAAAATAGATAATTTAGTGCTTCAGCATAACTTCAGGTAAATTTATACGAATTTTCATTTCTTGCCGACTTTAACTGCCATTCACTGTTATGTAAACAGTTTATATTTTACCCAACCTCCAAATTCATGAGATCAGTCCTTTGTCTTAAAAATGACACTGACCTGGCATGTTGCTTTTCAAAACATCTAGCATCTTGTTGCATAGCATAGCTCATTGTGCGAAATGTTTTGTAACGGCCAAAAACATTCCTATAGTGAATATTTACGGCGTGACAATTTAAAATTCCTTAAACAGAACACAATAACACACCCTGCCTGAATAGACTCCTAAAAGCCCTTACACAGAGGTTTTGGCAACATTTACAGTTTAGATAATGCAAATTCGCTCTTTTTAAAAATGCCCAGATAGCTATTCCACATAAAAATGCAGCGCTACATTTTGGCAATGTGATATTGCTATGACTGATTGCTAATTAAAGTTAATTGCATCTGAACACAAATTATTGTAAATTTGTAGTTCATATACAAATCTGATTTTATTTAGTTTAAAAAAGTAAGTCAGACAAATTATAACAATTTTACACAATTAAACTGAAAAATAGGCATGCCTTTTGTTTCATGGTTTTTTAAAATGAAATCTATACTATGTCTGTATTTAAATTCACAACACATACATGAATACAGACACGTTTTTCTAGTAGCTTGATCGCGCAGCGCCCGAAACTGCGATACTTCACGAGGTTTGACGTAAACGAGCGCATACGAAAATACACAGATCCGGTCTTTACACGCTAAATTAATCTTCCTTAGCAACCAAAGCGTTAAAGCAGATCGAATGATATGCAAGAGGCGAAGTGATACTGCGAAACCAGAGGTTTGTAGCAGTAAACGTCAATAATTTAGAATAACATTCAATAACATTTCAAATGGCGATGCAACAATACAATAGAGGACCGTTCAGCTGGCGAAAAGGGGAGATAAACATTCGTCTGATACTTACCGGTTGAATATTGCCTCGCAAATGGATTGAATAAAAACGTTTCAAAAACAACAGACGTTTTTCAGCCCCACTTTGGGTGTCTACTTGAGAAAAACTAATACGCAAAAAGCCAGGCTAAAATGTAGTTGAGCATAAGCCATATACGGAGTCTTTATGGCGAACCTGCTTTAAGTAAATGTCACACTGCTGTAAGACCGCACTTCCTCCTACAAATAAATACATAATATTTTTTTAAATGTCTTACCTTTTACCGAGTCCCTTCTGAGAGCATTGAAATGAGAGCCGCCGAGCTCTCTGCCATGAAACAAAAATGGCTCTCAAAGCTTAGGGCGAGCGTTTCGGAGTGGCTGACTGGAAGAAGGGGCGGAGCTATCGCGAAAATAGCTAGCTAAGGTTAAAAATTGTTTAAGTGCAAAAGAAGATTTTCATGTTGTTGTGGACAATGGTGCAGAAATATGTATGTAACATAAAAGGAAAACAAAAAACAGACCATTAAATTATTCAACATTTATGTATCGTATTAATATTAATATAGTCACGAACTGTCATATACATATGTATAAAATATCTGTAAATATATATTTAATAAAAAATATCACAAAAGGGTGATTATATATTCCTACAGGATTTGTAGTTTGGCAGTGGGGGATGGGCGAGCAGGAGCCCAACCCCCACAAATGGGATTGAAGTGCATGCTTAACAATAATGATAGGAATGTTGGAATTTACGACTATGTACTTGGAAAAATACAAAAGAACACCACTAGAAGTTGGACTTCCAAGCACGTTTTCACATATTTTGCAGAAATGTGGCTGTATGACGTCACGTAAACATGGCGGCTTTCAGCAAGATGATGAGCATTGAACAGCAAATAAAACTTCCCAAAAACAACCTCTTCAGCCAATATTTGTATAGATTTCTAAATAAAGCACAACAAAATATCCTCCATATTGATAATTGTAGACCTGCACGCCGTACTACCATTGCATCGTTTATCCTCAACAATTTGGTTGCAACCGCAATGCTAATGACAGCATTGCTGTGTTGTTTCCTCACGCAAACATTTATTGGATAATAGAATGTCTTTATGTTCAGGAGTTGGACATTTCAAGAGGGAATATTATGGAAGTCCGTTTCCGCCACTGAAAAAAAAAAAAAAAGAGACTATGGTTAATATGTGAACTTTTTATTTCAGTCACGATGGTATTTAGTTGCTCTTGTTTTGTTTTGATTGATAAAATCACAATGCGTAGATTCAAAAGAAAACGGTGTTCTTGAGCAGGTTTTTTGATTTGTGCTTATTTATTTATTTTAGCTTGCATTCAATGCAGAACATGTCCTAATTTCTGTGTTGACTGGCATTGACCCTCATTGCCATAAAGCATAAAAAGGCACTGCCATTAGTGAGGAAGAGAGGAATGTCCCTCCAAACCGAGTGCCGATTCCTGAGCTTCTAGGGAGACGCTAGCAGAAAAACAAGTGTCGCGAAGAGGGGTGGGCGGGATTATGAACAGAATGAATGAAATGACTGTTATGTCCTCGTTTCACTCTATCTAGATAGTCGTTGGAGGAAGCGCTTGAGAGAAGCAAGGTTTAATCTCCTTCTGCAGGGCATCGGGATATGCTTCAACTCAACTTTGTTTTAGACGTCAGAGGTCAAGAATGTATGCACATCACATTACTGATTGACATGAATTTACGTAGAAAGGTCAACAGCGCACCGCATTATAAGAAGAAATAATAAATTTAAAATTTGGACATTTTTTGTTTTGATCAGGTTGAGACATTTGCAGGTTAGGCGAGGGATCCGGGCCTGCTCCCAAACCAAGTGAAAAAGTGTTAGATTAAAAATTGAGAACACGCAATTGCGAGTTATAAAGTTCAGAATTGCGGGATTATAAAAAGGCAAATTTGTGAGGGGGGGGGGGGGGGTTATAAGACTGCTAGGTCTCGAATTGACGAGTTGTATATCTCACAGCCGACTTTTATCGCAATTGTGTGTTTCTAAGTCAGAATTGCGAGATATAAACCACAATTCTGAGAAAAAAAAAAAAGGTCAGAATTGTGGTTAGTATATCTCGTTCTGACTTATCAGAATTGCGACTTTAATCTCGCGAGTTTATTGATCACGAAATTCTGACTTCATTTCTCAGAATCTCTGCGAGTTTATATATCACAATTATGACGTTTTAACTCGCAATTGCGAGTTTATATCACACAATAATAAGAAAAAAAGTCCGAATTGTGCCCCCCGAAAAATTTTTAGTCACCCAAATTACTTTGAAATTTTTATTGCAGTGCGGAATGCGGCGTTGCCATTAGAATATCCTGTAGCTTAGAATTAAGTATTTGAGTGTAGTATTTTCTTAACATACTATTTATTACTGGTCACATTTGACATGCCTAGTAGTGTGGTACTAATCAACTAGAGTTTTTCTAGCTTATGCAATACTGTTGCTAACTCCTACTGGCTTTATTAGATAGAAGATTCTAACGGCCATATAGCACTTTCTCTTAAATTTTTCCACTTTTGGTTTGGAGGGACATCCTCTCAGTCCTTCTGATGGTGGCCATTTTATGATTTGGTGGATGGGTCAATGCCAGTCATCACAGAAATTAGGACATGTTCTGCAATGAAGAAAGCTTAAATAATATACACAAATGAACAAAAAACATGCACAAGAAACACTTTTTAAAAACATTGGATATTATAGTATTTGCTGAATTGTAATGAACATGATACTGTATCTCTAAAGAAGCATTAGCACCTTAGCATTAGCTGTCTTTGCTCTTTTTGCAGGCAGTTGGTGTAGTTGCAGCATCTACCAGCAGGAGCTGATGCTACCATGCCAACCAGCTAAACCTTGGCCAGCTAAGCTGGCCCAGTAATGGCAGAAAGGCATCACTGATGGGGTGTACAACATTCAGTAACTGGATTATTCTAATCATGTCATTTGTTTAGGTGTCCTGTCAATTTTCTTAATCAAGACCAGCTAGGCCAAAGATGAAAAAAATTCAAAGATTTGTATTGAAGGGGGATCTCAAGATTTATCTAGAGACAAAGATATCATAGATACTTGGTGGTGGGCTATTTTTTACTGAGGATAGTGAGCAACCACCTAGCAACCACACAGAGCACCCTAGCAACTGCACGCACACCCGACTTTCCCACCATAAATCACCCACCCGTTTAGTCGCTGTCGAGCCACCATCTCTGTATTTTGTGAGCATAGTCCACACACTCCTCAACCCCATCCCCCCCCCCCGCCCCCTCCCCCCTTAGATACGCACGCGTGGATTGTGTACTCAAGAACGCTGTAGCCAATAATACAGACACGAACTTAAGTGTGTCTTACACGAAAAACAAACTGCTACAGCATAGACACACAATATATTAGACAACACCAAAATAGATTACTAGCAACCCAACTGCCCACACAACACCACAAAACACACCAACACACGACCACACTACGACCGATTTATACGCAACATAATGTTTAATTGTGAAACAGGGGGGACAATCCCATTAGGTAATGGTTGGGTAATGCATCCAAGACAATATTAGTTCCTTGTCCTTTACCAACCCTACCCCTAAACCTCCCCCTTACAGGAGACTTTGTGTTATTTCAGATTTTCAATACACTCCATACTGTGTGATTTATAAGCGTTTTGAAAAATGGGGACATGCGGGTAATGTCCTGAAAAGTCACTTCTCCTTGTAATACCTGTCATACCAATGTCATTATACAAATCTGTCCTCATTTGTCCAAAAAATACATAACCAGCCGTTCTACACACACCCACACACACCAACAAACACACACACACACACAAACACACACACATTACAAATAGACATCACTTTTAGATTTGTGGCAGCACCACATATCCTGAGTAAATTATCAATAAAACCACAATGCTAGCTAACAGAAATATGCTAAAGCTGTCAGTCATAATAGGCCATGCTAGTTAATCTAGTATTGGTGAATCTTAATGCTAATGGCCATTGTGCAAAGCTTTTTATGATTAATGAAAAATCAGGGGAAACATGGCTAATGAGTTACCAGTTTCCAGCTTCTTTAGTGGTTAGTTACCACAATTAATTTAACTACTGATACTGTTGGTATTTTTAAATGCTAAAACTGCAGTATGCATAAAAAGATTATTTAAAGGGGTCATATGATGCAATTCAAGTTTTCCTTTCTCTTTGGAGTATAACAAGCTCTTGGTGCATAAAGAAGATACATAAAGGTGCAAAGACTAAAGTCTCAAAACCAAGGTGATATCGATTATTACAAAAAATTAAGATCTGAAAACGCCCCCTTAACTAAAACGGACTCGTTCTAATCACGCCCCATGAATATCTTACCTCACATGTGGAAATATTTGCATAATGCGCCCCAATGTGCACGCAAAAGAAAGAAAGGGCGTGTGTTTCAGTAATCCGCAGTCACGTTGTTTGTGTAAGGCAGCAAATGTAGGGCCATCAAGGGAGGACGCTTGATGTGTTTCAGTGCGACAAGCAAAACGCACTTTATTTGGCCTTCGGAGTAGATGCATTTCAGGAATCTTACGCTCACTGTACAACAGCAATGCAATTATGGACGAACGTTTACGTGAACCTAGAAGAGGAGGTAAATTCTGACTTTGGTATGCAATCTGGCACTTCTGAATCAGCTATTGTTTTGTTATTAGTTTAAATATTGCTATTTGACTGTTCCAAAGTGCGGGAGGTATTGGATCGTGTGTGTGTGCGTGCCCCCCGCTGGGAGCCCTTGGGCTCATGTGCGTGTGTGAGAGACGATGAGAGTGAGTAGCAGAGTTATTTTTTAAGAGGGTAACCCTCACAGTGACGTCGCTGTTCTTAACACGGGGTGTAGATGCCCAAACACATACCTGAGCTTACGTCACTTTAGTGTCTATTTTCACAACGACGTCCTGTCCCCTGTTCCGGCTGAAGAGATGGCGAATACCTATGACTTATTTAATGTCTTCATTATTTGCCCGATGCTGCCAGCGATCTGGTCCGTGCGTGACATTTCGCGAAATAATTAAAATGCTTTTGTTCTTTTTTGTGCTTGTCGGTTTTTGTGTTATAACCTTTGTTGCCCTGCAGTCAACCCTGCACTGTCACCTCAACCCGAGTCCTGGTTGTCAATCTAGCGCGCACCTGCAGTTTTTACTCTTGTCGGCCGGCGGGCCTTTTGCGAAACAACGCAGGTTTGCGATGTGGCTGGGGGCATAGAGGCCTATTGTTGATGGAATGTCAACGCCCAATATTGACAACGCTAATGTGCTTTTTTTGATACTCATTCACAAGCTCGTGTCCAGTTATTTTTCCCTTTTTTTCTCTTGAACCTCAAAAGTGTCGATTCCCGCTCTGGCAGCACATGAATCTCACCTGGTCCATCCTATACCCCATAGGTTAATCTTTATAAACACCAGGCTCATGACTGAATGAGCGAACAGGCCTATTTAAAAAAACATTTCCCCCCTTCTTGATCAGACCCCCTTCCACTCACCGAATCCTTTTTTGCTTTCCCTTCTCTTATAAACCCTTGGGGTTGAGCCTTATTTGCTTTGTCTGACTATGACATGAAACCCTCCTCATATCCAACAGGATGAAGTAGTGCAACGGTGGCCGTGCACATATTAGGCAACCTCCAATTCCGCACGTATTTTTGCTCACTTCTGGCAACATTCCTTTGACCTTAGCCCCCCAACTGTCTTAATAACTATCGCGTCGCGCCATATTCACAAAAGAGAAGATATTTATAGATTTTGCCTACAATTCAAGATTTGTGACTGAATACCTACACCAAATGACAAACAAAACGTTTCTGATGGACGTCATGCCATGTTCAAACATCATTCCACTCCTCCTAAGTTTGTGAAGGGCAATCCTAGGAAAAGTATTGTCCTTAATGTTTCGACCCCTCTTTTCCCCTTTATTACAAAATATATAAAGCAATAATCAAACACCCCCCACCCCCCCTTTAGACCCTAATCTAGTTATTATTCAATGTACCTTGTATTGAAACGAGTCCCCAATAGAGTAAACTTTAAAATTTTTATCTAGATAATAGATTTAAATGACTTCACTAATAAAACTAAATGATCTTCCCACACCAACCAACCGTACCCCCCCACCCTACAAGACGTTACACCACCATAAAACAATGTATGAGATGAAACTCTGTTTAATGTGTAGGTCACATTCATACCCCCACACCCCCACCTGCAATGACCTTCTAACTATGCTCCTGGGTTCTGAAGCTCTCACACGCTGACTAACCTTAGCTCTTTGATTTTCTTTTTCAATTAAACAAGAAATTTAAATGCTGGCCACATTATTTATCCAACTTTGGTTTATTGGTGGTCTATTTGACGCTGGTCTTAAAGAGTTCTGTATTTTCACAAAGCCTAGGTGAGGGCATACCAATAACCATTCACTTGAGCATCAACTCTGCAAAAGTACATCATGCAGGGTGTCCTATTTTCACATAGGGGAAAGTCTCCCCGACCATCCACACTTGCAATTTAGGGCAGATCCAACGCACCTAGCATGTTTTCGATAGTTTCCCGCTTGACTGCCGACAAACATCACGGGGCCCACCACCTCAATCTCTGCATGCACATTGTCTATCCCTCCACATTTTTCGGTTCTCTACTTTCTAAGATATCCTCTCCTCCCCCCCATTCTATCATTCTCGTTTTTTGTGTAGTTTATTTCCCCTCCCTCCTTTTTAGCGATTTTCTTTTTTCATATCTTTTCCCCTCCCTTTTGTTTTGCCCTTATTTCTCTTCTCACTTTGCGTTTATCTTGGATGCCCCTCAACCACTGAATACTGTATATTTAACACTGATGCATTAAATATTAAAATTTCAGATATATGAAGATTCAGGTTGCATATATGGATTTGACAATTAGGGAAAAAAAATTGGGTCACTTTTTCCAGGTATATGAGGTAGTCCTAGTTCAGGTTCCTTTTGTCTATAAACATCTGAATTGGGTGAGAAGATGCATAAAACACGATAGGACAAGTTCGCCAAAATACAACAGAAAACATTTTCATTGTGTTCATTACTGGCTACCTGAAACAGGATCTGCAGTGGAGATGTGGTGTGTTCAGGTAATTTCAGAATTACCTTAATTACGAGTTTGCAACTATTAAAAATCACTAATATCTTTGTTAAACTTGTAACTGCTCAAATTGCTTTGAATTTTACCAATAAATATTTTTAATGTTCAGACATGAATGCGGCATCAGTCATCAACCTTTTGTGCAACTCTACAAAATGTCCAGTGATGTTCTACCGTGTTCTCATTGGCGCGTTCACTCATGTGATGCACCCGCGTGTTGCGAATTGTGAAGCCTTGCTTGGAGATGTACTCCACCAGATGCACCCGAAGGGAAACCTCTTGGTGGTAATCACATGGTCCAAAGGTAAAAGACACTTGAAAGTCTCTGGTGTCCATCATGTGTTTATTCCATCTGGTGAAGTTGTTGGAGATGCCTTCAAGTAGTGCGTGAACTTTGGTGGTGATAGTGAGTTGGGTGATAATGACCGCCACCGGGTTTGAGTACTTGGACAGCTTACGAGTACTTGAAAGTTCTACCACTTGCTCAAAAGTGTCCAATGGATAAAGGGGTTTGGTGTCTCCTAAACACTGGATCAAGGGCTCGATCTGATAGAAGTCTGCTTCCTTCCGAAGGAGCTCTGTTTCTTTGAAGTCACATGGTAGCGTCAGTTTCGAGGTTCGTAAAAAGTTCAAGATGTAACGGAATAGAGGACCGTCTCGATCTATGAAATAGTTGCCCTGGGTATCTCGTGTGGTGGGAAAATCACCACGAAACATGGCGCCCAACATAGAGTCCGGATAACGTTGGAGGGTGGAGAGCGACGTAGTGTACAATTGGCCACCAACGTTTAGGGTAACCGTATCCATCATCTACAACAAAGAAGAACATAAATATAACTGAGAATGTCAAGATGGTGCTTGTAGTGATACTACAAACACTCAACCAATTCCTGCTGAAAAGAGCACTTTAGACCAGCATGAATTGCCATGCAGATCCATTGATTTGGTGCTGTTCTAGTTCCTGAGCCTTCAAACTTATGTTGTTTCCCAGCAGTACTTCAACCGGCTTGGTTTTTGTAGTGAACTGTTTGACCAAGGAAGATTTGTTGGGGTCCAGCCTTGAAAACAACATTTGCTGCTTTCACAACTCTTAAGAACATTTAACTTTATGGAAACTTTATACTAGTATGTAAACTAAAGGCTCATTCAGACTGTCAGCCTAAATCCACTTTTGTACATATGGAACCCAATCATGTACATGGAATCCAATCTGGTAGACGTAGCTGAAGGTCCACACAGGTATTTAAACTGTTCCTAATCTGATTTGGTGTGTTCCAGAGGCACTCTTTCACGTTGGTTTCTATGGCAATGCCACTGCATTGTTATGCCTACGCTAAAAACAACAATAACAGCAATACAATTTGGAATACTTACGACATGACAACATGTTGCCGTCATGTTGTAAAATATTTCGTCTTATGAGGCATTGGCAGAAACGCAGGAAGCTGGAATGTGCGACTTTATTCTGTGCTGCCATCTCCGCTGGTTTCAAAACTCAAAGAGCACCGTATCCTAGCAGTATATTTTCTGCTTGACTTGCACATAGCAACAACACAAGCATGTTTTCTACAAAAACGTCTAATATGTTTGTTTGACGTGGCCTGAGAACATGAAAAAGCTACGCTAGATCCGATTTGACCGGTCAGACTGAAACAGATTTCCAGGAATGCAATTTGAATAGGATTACATATAACGAGCACGTATGAAGTGGCTTTGAAGGGTATTTCAAAAATGATTTATTAGTTGTTGCCATTCAGACCATCTAAATATGATCGGAATATTTCTAATCGAGATGTTGACCACAAAAATCGGATTGGGCACTGAAGAGTTGAACGAGGGTTTTTCGATATTAACAAAACGATAACCCTTCGCTGTATGGTTACACTCGCATTTACACGATTTTGGCGTTTGAGCCCTTGAAAACAGAGCTTTCGAGAAAGCTTGCCATCAAGCCCTCGTTTTAGTTTGAAAACTCTGGGGTTGCATTTCAGTGTAAACAGACCAAAACGGAGACTTTTGAAAAAGATGACGTGGCTGCCCACATTTGCTCTGTGTTCCCTTGACGACCATGTAAACAATAACATCATGCCCATTGTAGTACCTGCCAGTGACTAGCAAACAACTTCCTGTTAACACTTTTACGAGCATACCCAGTGTGCAGTGACCCATGGTCAGTGAACGATGCACGGTTCGGGGGGAATGGATGAGATTTTTCTGAAACGCAGTGAAAACACCAGTGTAGACGAGTTTCAGCGTTTTAAAATGAAAACGCACTAGCTTCAGGGGGTATGGATTGTATGTCTTAAATCACCACATGAGTTTGGAATTCAACCATGTTCTTCATAAAACCTTGTTCTCAGACAAAATGGACTTCACGGGATATAGGACAAATGGTGACCGACCCTCAACTGCGTGTTTTAATTTCATTTTGAGTCTTTGGCGGTCCTGTTCTTAAGGTAGTAAGCACCCATTTAATAATGCCCTAACAACTACCCAGAACACCCTAGCAACTGCATACCAACAGCTAAGCCAGCAGTTCCCAATCCCAGTCCTCGCACCCCCCTCCGCATATTTTGGGGGGTGGGGCGTGAGGACTGGAATTGGGAAATGCTGAGCTAAGCATTCAATGTAAACAATGAGTAACTGTATCCATCATCAACCACCAAGAAAAACACAAATATTTGATGTTCAAAGCATTGAATGTGCTTTTTGTACCTGCTGAGAATCTCAAGATGGTACTCAGATTGATATGAATGACCATTTTAGACTAACACAAGTTACCACACAGATCCATTGATTCAGTGCTGTTCCAGTTGGACCATCAAAACCAAGCAAAATGTCAACCAGCTTGGTTTTTCTAGCAAAGCTGGATGGCCACGGACAACATTTGCTGCTTTGAGCTGCATTGACAATACCCCAAGGAATATTGGTTTATATGGAAACTCAAATATGGTAAACACCAATAGTATGGTAAATGTCACATGAGAGGTTTTCAAATATTGAGTTACTCTCAGACAAATTGGACCATTAGCTTAAGACAAAATGGCTGACTCTTCAAGCTAGTTTTCATTTCCTCTTTGAATTATTGAAGGTCCTGTTCTTAAAGTGGCCAGCAACTGTTCAGTAACACCTTAGTTAACTACCCAGAACACCCTTGCAACTGCTTAACAATAGCCCCTTTCACACAAAGTCTTTACTGGTAAATTACCGTTACAAGATCATGTGTGAAGAGGACCTTTTTAAAAACACTGGTAAATTCCTTTCGGACAATTTACCAGTAAGGGAAGTTGTAACATTACCAGTAAATTACTGAAATTATTCTGTGTGTGAACGCAGAATGAAGATTACCGGTATGAGCACGTACAAGTTCAAAATGCGCTGACGAAGGACGTCTACTCTGGGCCAATCATAACATTCTGGCGCAGATGACACATTTACTCCGCACTGTGTAGTTCAGTTTGAACGATGTCTCTGGGTCAAAAGTGCTGCATGAATGTGAATGTTTGACACAAAAATGAAAACATCAAAAATGATGACTGTGTTTAGTATACCCCCCAGGTTTACAAACACAACACTGGGAGGCCACAACGTTTAGGTCATTTTTCTGGTTAAGGATGTCACAGAATGTACCAGTAATTTGAAATGGATGTCTCATTGGTGCTTTACCAGTAAAAAGACATAACGTCGTTGCCTGTGTGAACAGCACATTTTTGTATTTACCAGTAAAGTGGTTCAGGTAATTTTATGGCAATATACTAGTATTACTGTGTGAAATGAGCTAATGTCCTGAAAACTACCGACAGCCTAGCACGAGGGTGTCCAAACTCGGTACTGGAGGGCTGGTGTCCTGCAGAGTTCAGCTCCAACTTGCTCATACACCTGCTGGGGTTTTTAGTATGCACTAGTAAGACCTGATTAGCGGTAGGTGTGTTTAATTAGTGTTGAAGCTAAACTCTCCAGGGCACCGGCCCTCCAGGACCAAGTCTGGACAACCCTGGTCTAGCCACACCCTAGAAACCACACTAAACACTCTAGCAACTGCATAGCAAAGCACTGTAACCATATATTAGCACGAGAATAGGGTTTCCCAAACTGATAATTAAAAACAAAACATTTCATGTGACCATTAATCAACTTAGATAACCGTGAACATGCAAAGGTGATGTTAAATTATATTTATATTATATTTATGTATATTTACATATTATGTTAAACTTAAAATACATCACATTAATATTTTACATCAAAGGGGTCGGCTGACAAAAATATTTGTGAATTCTTGCACTAGAATATCATAAAAACATGGGGGTTTTTACTTGAAGGCAGGGAGCAATTATTTAGTAATACCCTAACAACCGCCTAGCAACACCCTAGAAACCATCCAAAACAAATGGCTTTTCTTAATATATTTTTTTCTTTTAAAATATATATTTTCTTGTTTTGCACATTATTCTGTTTGTATTTGTACAGTGAACAATATTGACACGGTTTTGGGTTGAGAACCGCTGCTTTATTCTATCCGTTTATATTTACCATGTGTGCCCAGTCTCCATTCTCCATGTGGCCAATTGTTCCTCTTCAATGATGCAATGAATGACGCTCTCTGCAGCCTTTATGGGGTATAAACACTTCACCTGCAGTAAACTAAAGAAATATACACACTACTTTACAGTTTAGATGGCATTCAAGAGTAGTTGTGATGAAATCACCATTGAAACATTAAAGGGGTCATATGATGCGATTTCAATTTTTCCTTTCTCTTTGGAGTGTTACAAGCTCTTGGTGCATAAAGAAGATCTGTAAAGTTGCAAAGACTAAAGTCTCAAATTCAAAGAGATATTCTTTATAAAAGTTCAGAGTCAACCACGCCTACCTAAAACACCTTGTTCTAACACACCCCCACATGTCTACGTCACGATGTGGGAAGATTTGCATAACGCCGCCCAAATGTTCACGCAAAGAAAGAAGGCGTAACTTTTATTCTCGCTGTAGTATTGTTGTTGCCGCCATGTCATGAAGACGCTGTGTGTTTCGTTGTGAAAGCGAAACTACTTTGTTTGGCCTTCCAAAAGAGGACGATATCTGCTTCGTCATGCCTGGAGCTGATCTGTGCTGGTCGCTGATGAAATACAACAACTTTGCGCTGTGGAACACCGGATCGGCTTTCACCGTGGACGAATCCACCGAATCCTTCATCGACTCCGCTGGCCATTCCTCACTCTAGCCCGCGTTGTGTGATGCTGTGTTTCGTTGTTAAAGCTAAACTACTTTGTTTGCCTTCCAAAAGAGGACACGACTAGAAATCACCTCGGTTAGTTCGATCACGACTGTAAGTACGTTATTTATATATAAAGGATTTGCCACGAGGTTCAAACGAGAGTTTTTGGCAGGTAGAGTGGAGCACTGCTTGTACATTTCACTGAATCACAAATGCAGACATGGTTTTATGTTTACGCGGCACGAGCCAACATGTAAAAAAACAGTATAAGTCATTATAATCCGTAATTATGTCCCCACTGGATGCAACAAATGCCTCGTTTATAATGGGTTTTAATGTTTTTGAATCATCGCTCCGGCCTGACAGGGCATCACAGTATGGTAAGGGGCGTAACATTTCCGTCACACGCTTGAGGTTTTCGGCCAATCATAACGTACTGGATAGCTGGCCAATCACAGCACACCTCGCTTTTTCAGACCGATGAGCTTTGTAAAAATCAGAAAGGCGGGGCATAGAGGAGAAACAATAATGTACAGTATGTGGAAAATAATGTTTTTTTTTTTTTACCTTAAACCACATAAACACATTTCATTACACCAAACACACAAAATAATGTTCTTTTTAGCAGCATCATATGACCCCTTTAAAATCGTGAAATGAATGGCGCATGTGAAGGACACCTAAGGATTTCCCAGCATCCCAGCACATATTTTTACAACGTCTCAAACAAGAAAAATATTAACGTCAACTAGCTACGGAAAGCAGCAATCTATCGATATTGATGAAATTATTGATAATGATCAAAGATGATGCAGCACGCGCATAATTTATAGCTGCTGCATACCGTATTAATTAACACAAAAGCCGCGTAATCAACAATCTATCGCTCAATGCGAATACAAACGGATTGCTTAATATATTTACCTCGTTGCAAATACGTTAAGTCTCAGTGATTTAGTCTCTTCTCCTCGTCCGATGGACTTCAGTTGTTTCTTCTCGTTCAAAGCATCAGGATTAATATGGAGGATAATAGCGGAATTAAACAGGGATAGTTTAGGGGCTTTTCGTGACTTTTTCGAAATATAAGTACATTTTGAAAGCCTTATGTTCAAAAGAGACTCGTTTGCTTGAGTAAATGCTGTAAAATAGCTGTAATGTTTATGGATTCACACAGAGCAGGACAGATGAGAGGGACATCAGTGCGGAGTGAGCGGAAATGACACACCCACCAAACAAGCCACGCCCACTACACAAAACCCCGCCCTGTTTAATTCTGCAACGTTCATCCAAAACACTTAAATGCGCAGAATACTGGATAAGTTCATATGATTCTGACGAAGTGTAATGCATTTATGAACATTTCTTTTGTCAGATTTGTTCATTTTCGTTAAATCGCACATACAGTATTTCACCATTTTCTCTTTTTGTTGTTAAAAGTGTCCTTTTTATGTCCTTACTTTTGCGTTTTAATAATACTTTTTATTGTAATATTCTGTATTATGAAAAATCTATCGTGGATATGGTTACACTTTTAAGCTCTAAATTATATGAGAGTAAAATAGATATAAACCATTACATTTCTGTGAAAATGATTGTTAACATTTAAACAAATAATAACCCTCAACTGTCATCATTTCTACCAATTTAATAGAAGACTAAAATCCTTATCACATGCGCTCTCCTAAGATATATTTACACAAAACAAATATCTGAGAAGTTCAATCAAGAGTAGAAAATGTTATTGGACTAAATGCTTTAATTATAATTACTGTTTGTGTACTACTTGCAAGTAGGCAAAATATAACTTTACAAAACTGTACAAATAAAATGCATTTTATAGAAATGTTGGTGTTACAATCTTACAAAGCTCTCTTAAATTGCTACGGCTTAAAATGTAAACACTGCAAAAATATAACGAGATGAAAGAAATCACAACCATTCTTACAACCCTTTGTGATAAAAGTTTATTACTTCAGCTTACAGTAGAATTTACAGCATAATACACATGATTGGTTGTTTATAGCCATAATAAATGTTACCGTCATGACAAAACCTCATTTTGGAGTCAAAATGAGAAACTAATTTTAATGAAGGAAGAGCCATGTAACAGAAAGACCTGTGCAAGATGAAAGAGGACGTCCTATTTCCCAAAACATTGATGCAGAAACGGGAGAGAACATGTAGTATTTCATAATTACTGAATTACATAATTACATAATTACTGTGTCCTGGTAGAGAAATCTATTATGTTAAACATTCAAAGTCTTTTTGATGGAGAAGATGATGTCCTTGATTTGCGGTACGCTGTTGTCCTCCAAAATCTTGGCGTACGGCATTGGAATATCTACACCCGTGACTCGGACCGCGGGGGAGTCGAGGTAATTGAAAGCGGGACCTTGAATTAAAAACAAAGAAATAATAAATCCATTTACTGAGGAGAAAACAACGATGGGTATGTTTGGAATGACACACAAATTAATCATCCAACATAATGAGGCCATGGAACAAAAATACAACATACTGTTGTTTACATAGTATGTAGTGTACGCTGCTTTGTTTTTTAGTATGAAACGAACCTATGCAGAATACAGCAAATAGTGTGCTAGTATTCCATTCTGAACACAGCAATTGACTTCAAATGAGCATTTTTGCAATATTGATTAATAAAAATAAAACAAGACATGTTATAGATATGAACAAAAATACCCTCCATAATCCGGGCAAGAATCTCTGCCCCGATTCCAAACTGAGGCCAGCCGCCCTCGACAGTGACGAGATGATTTGTTTTCATTATGCTTGTTTCAATGGCTTCCGCATCCAGAGGCCGGATTGTGCGCATGTTGATCACCTACAGAAGAAAACATGGACGGGTCAAAGCTTAAAGATTCATTTGAAATCGTCTTAGTTATTTCAATAAGTATATATAAATTGCGTTAAATGTGAGATTATATTCATTTTCTTTGAGCAAATGTAAATGTCTCCAATTTTTTGAGAATTTTTCACTGTAATTTACATAAATACAAAACTGGTTCATTCATTTACGATGAATTAAATCAGCTCTTTTGAATCCTTAAAAATGCGTATCAAGTGTCTATTTTACCCGAACTGGAAATGGCACTTAAAACAATTACAATACCTCACATTCGATCCCCTCCTTGGCCAAGACAGCAGCAGCATCAAGACACAGACTGACCATTCGGGAATGAGACACCAGCGTGATGTGAGTTCCTGCATCAAACGACAACATTAATATGCAGAAATCAATTCAGTCGCAATTAAATGTCACTCAAATAATACAATTAACAATAGCGGTTACAGATTTTTCACAGGGTAGAAAAAGAAGAAGAATATTTTAAAATATATAATATTTTAAAATGCCGTTTTAAAACCAGCACAAGCATAGTAACATTTAAGCTACATGTCTATATAATATTTCACATGTCTGTTTCGTCTATTTAAGGATAGCTCTCCCAAAATTGAAAATTCTGTCATTAACGACTCACCCTCATGTCTTCTACACCCTAAGCCTTCGTTCATCTTCGGACACAATTAACAGCACGACGTCAAAGGTGGGCGGGCTCTAAAGCGGTTAATAAACAGGACTGCACACATCCCGCGGAAGAACATGCCACCGGACTACTTCTTAAGTTTGTGTCTATGGTCATTCACCAGGTTTGTGTTACTCCGCAGCGTACGACCCTACAGTCTACAATGTCTAGATTATAGTACTTTTTGTAACTATACCGAGTGTTCGACAAGACAAAACGCGGTTTGGAAGACATTCATGGTGTACTTGCTCTATAGTACTTTTGTCTAATTTTTAAAAGAAAAGTTTACATAGGCACTTAAGATTTTTTGAGCTTATTCTGAGAGCTCTCCGCCCGCCCTAGACGAAAGAACTCTGTAATGTTTATGAGCTACAGATACTTTTTGTGCGCAAAGAAAATTAAAATAATGACTTTATTCAACAATTCCTCTCCTCCGCGTCAGCCTGGCGCCATTTTGGAGAGTATCACTACTTATGTGCGTGCATTGATCGGAAAAAGAGGGTGGGCCCAAAAAGACGTAAACAACGTATGCTGTTCTGTGTCAGCAGCATCACGCGCATACATCGTTTACAAAGCACGCGCATATGTAGTGATACTCTCCAAAATGGCGCCAGGGTGACGGAGCAGACGAATTGTTTGAAAAAGTCCATTCTTTTTGTTTCCAACCCCCCCCCCCCCCCCCCCCCCCCCAACACACTTCCCCCCCCCCCCCCCCCCCCCCCCCCCCATTTTGCACACAAAAGTATTCTCGTAGCTTCGTAATTACGTTTGAACGCCTGATGTCACAATTGAATTTTAAACACCTATCCTCCTTGCTACGTCTCTGGACGGTTGATCGGGGTAAGACTGCTGTCTGGGAGGCTCTCGAATTTTTCAAAACTCTTACTTTGTGTTCCTGAAGAGAATGAATCTTACGGGTTGGACTCATGGGGTGATATTACTGACAGAATAATCTTTTTGGGTGAACTACCCATTACATTGTTACAAAATATACATGCTGGAAGTGACTATCTGTATTACGTATCAACTTGCAAAGATTAAACGTGTAGGAGATCCATTCGTTGGTAAATCTCATACCAACACGTTTGTTCCCCCCAGGGGATTACATTAGGCATGGCCGTAGGAGATTCTGCGTATGGACCTTAATAAATACAGGCTCACGGTCGCGTGATTACAGCGCTACAATATTTATTTTTAAATGTCTGTGAATAACTACTTTTTTTTCCACACTGAACACAATCATTGTATTTTTAAGACAGAAACAGTTTGGAAACAGTACACATGTCAGGCTAAAATAAGTAAAATAATAATTGATTCCTTCTTTGAAGTGAAGGTAGTGAACCGCAACCTGCAGCTTCAATAATAATGCAGAACCTAATAAATTATTTCTGTAAAAAAGGGGAAATCCTTCTATGCAAAAGTGCATCAACTTAGTACGCCTAAAGCCAGCATACATATAAACCTAAATCAAACATTTCTGTAGAAAATAATCAATAAAAAATCATCAGTAAACCTGCACCGCACGGTTTTGAGAACACCCTTTCTCACACATTCCTCTTTCGTCCATTAATGCAGGACGGTGCACCTTTCTGTATTACAGTTTGAGCGTGAGTCGAGGTGTGTCACATACACAGAGGAAACGAGAAGCGCGGTAGTGTCACCCCCACACCCCACACCACCAGTCTTCCTCCTCACCCAAACTGGCACGACACCGGAGAGCAGCTTGGTTGATTTTTTATGTCGTGATTTTTACAGATGTAACGATGCTGAAGGCTTGAAATAGGATGCCCGTACCCAGTTTCTTCCAGTCCTCGACCGATCTTATTTTTGGTCTTGACCGATACAGTACCGATAGTTTTATTGCATTTGTACATTTTTTAATTTGGTACAGAAACCAAAAGAGTATATATAATGTTAGTTGGTTAACTTCATTTCCAAATAGATCGTCAACCAAATTTATCAGACCATCACATTTCTCACATTTCACAGTTTTTCGCTATAGTTAAGACTGGTAATAAAACTTAACAACGAACTCCAGAGTTACACTGTGTCTGACAAAATTCAGGCTTGTACTGGCGAGATAACTGTTGATAGAAAGTATGTAATGATTACATCCCACCAAAAAGTATTGAGACAGTGTTTAGTATGACAGTATTTACCAACACCAATCTTTAGTTGTGCACCCTTAGCCCATGACAGCCTGTAGTCTCCTGGGCCGGCTGTCACCCAGCTTCATGCAAACCTCAACTTCATTTTATTCCCAGACTCAGTCTGAATAATTTTTGGTCCCAATGGTATCATTATTACTGGTAGTCCACGATGAAGATATTTGGTATTTTTGTCACAGTTTTGTTTATTTTGCTATCCTCACTTACATGAATGAACTTTAGTGTCCTGCACCCACTATTAAAAAAATATCAAAAATTATATCTGGTCTCAATGAAGAATTTTTGGTTTCACTGTATATCCTTCGGTTATTTTCACACTTAATTATGCCCATTAAAATGTATTTTACAAGTTTTTGTTACTTTCACTGTTAATTTTTTTTGCTCTGTGGTACATCATCTTTAATTTAATAGCATTAGAGCTGCTCCATTGCAGCGGCTTAGTACTGTAATCACGCGCTTTGCTGTAATAATGCAGGGAACCACTCGCTATAAAATCTCCAAACTGTGATATTTTCAGAAATAGAAGTCACATTTTTTTTTCATCTGAAACGTGCTGCAATTTATTTTCCAAAGCCACTCATATAATGCAGAAACGCTCAAGCAAGCAAAACTCGCACAATGTGTGCATGTATTTGTTCTGATGCAGAATAGTACAGCCTAGCGCATTTCACACAGGCTGCTAGATTCACTTTCACCAGAAAGTCGTGTATGCCTAAGGTTGAAAATAAATGATGTTTATAGTGAATGCCTCTATAACTGGTCTTATTTTTACGATTTAGTTTTAATCCAAATGATGCGTGTGCTAAGTGAGTGAACATCAAAGATCACACAACAGAATTGCGCGCGCTCTCTCGCGTTAATTAACTTGTGCATTGTTTTACTTACTTGTTTTTGACATATCCGACCGAACTACAAGCTTTCCAGTGATGTCTGTGAGAAAGGTATATTCACTCGACAAGCTCGCGCATCTGCGCCGCCGCGTGCTCAATCCACTCAGCGTGCTTTGTTTATCAGCTCGCGCACATCAGCTATACAGGCATTAATACTGAATGTTTTACTTTGTTCGTTTGCATACATCTTTCATAGTGTAGACATTCTTAACTCATGCTGCTGTCTGTTGTTTTGTTGTCGGGGTTTCTTTGTTTTGATATGGCACTTATCACTGCTGTTTGGTAGCGGGGCATTTTAAACGGTACACGTACGATACGAGTACAGGAGCCAGTATAGGGCTCGATACCCAGTACGGTATCGTGCTCCCTCTTAAAAGTATGACCATACACTAATTTATTATTGTACTAAATGCAGACAACGAGTACTTTAGGTCCTGCTATTCCTCCCTCTGTGAAGTAACGTGAGGGAGGAAACTAGTTGACGTTAACTAGTTAATTAGCCATGTTATCTGCCTCAGTAGTACAAATAGTATTTATTTCAACACTTAAACAAATGGCGGGTGGGTCTCTGTCTTGATAGAGGGAGAAATGAAGATGACACAGATAGATAGATTACGTATAGATAGATATAGATATATAGATTATATAGACCTGGAAGTATTTATTTAGCGATCTGCGCTAAAACGTCATCTGTACGGAACACCGTTGTGTACAGAACATGGTTAGTCTACATTACCAGAAAATGCCGCCTACACGATCAACGCAGACTCAAATCCTTTTTCGATGGAAATTCAGGGATTCACCCCTTTAGCCATCCTACACCAGTACCTCACTGACTGCTCCCCTCGCACCACCCGAGGGGAGGGTCGTGTGACTCGATACGCTCCTTTGCGTGCACTCAACTGAGGGATTCCTACACTTTCAGTCTTTTGAGGAGACATGAAAAACAGCGCCTACCGCAGGAACGGTATAACGGAAAATTTGAATGGTTTTGAAACTGTGACTTTTCCAAACCGAGGTATACCTTGAAACCGGTTATCGTCCCATTCCTAATTACATGATATTCTTCACAAATGCAGTAAGTTAGTAAATGCATTGGATTGCTACGAATTGCTTTCTTTTTATCCTTCACAAGTTTTCAAATGTATCATCTTTAAATAACCTTAATTACTTTAAATAAATTTTTTAAAATATTTAAGATCTTATATTATTAGTATGTTATTATTATTATTATTGATAACGGACAGATATAGAATTTGTTGTATCTATTATTACTACTACTATATACTCCACTTATTAAAACTCAAAACATCACTCCCCTTTCTTTCAATATATCTTTTTCCCATGGACGAGGGTCTTATTGACTGAACTCTGCAGACATCTCACACGGCACCGGCCGTACAGTAGCTCGTTCTCCAAAAAACCCGGAAAGAGCCACGCATGACAGTCGAGCCGCCTTTCACTTCCTGTGATCATCCCCTTCCGCAGATGCCGAAACTCACCAGGGTGTCGTCCACGGATGGCTGATTCAGGAGGCCCCTGGCTCCGGGCGCGCCAGGGCTGACCCCCAGACTCGTGACAGTGATCCATACCAGGCTGGCGAGCACTGTTAGGCTGAGCCCCACACCTGCTGAGCTCCGTTGGGCCACTCTTCCACAATCGGGGACGGATCTGCAGGCCGCAGACATGTAGTAGTCTTGCACGCAGATTTACTGACCTGATCGATTTGCTTGCATGGAGAAGTTGGAAGGTCAGAACTCACAATGGGCCTCAAACCGTCCGGAAAGAGGATGTGATGGGTTCATTGGACATGATGGGAGTTTGGCATCTTTTATCATTTGTTACGAGAAAACTCACCATGGCACCCCAACACGTGCCCCGCCATCTATGAAAAATCAGGAAATTTTATTTAACAATTAAAAACAAACAGAGGATTTTTGGAGAAGTTTATCACCATTCTCACCTCTGTAATTGGTGTGTCAATGATGCGTTTGTCACCGTACTTCTTCCAAAGGCCTCTGCTAACCTGCAACCCACCAGCACTTTAAAAAAGATTCTTGGGCATCATTGATAACTGAAATATAATACAAATATTTGCATCTAACCTGATATGCACCATCATACTGTGCGACTTCCTCTCCGAGGAGGAAAACCCGTTCATCCCTCTCCGCTCTCATCTGGCCTTCGGACTGTTACCTGCAACAATAAAATGGAATTAATTATACATATATCACATGGTACTCTAATATAAAACATGCTACTGAGTAATTATTGTATTCATACACAATGAGATTTATACGGTACCCCAATATACTGTAAGGAAAAGCACGGTAATACCATAGTACATGTCCAAAAAACAGAGTAACACAATGGGACATGTAAAAAAACAACATGGTATCATTATAAAATTCCCATAAAACTTTTATATACCAATGTATATGAAGTCATAGTAAAACCATAGTAAATATACATAGTAAACCGTCATGGTAATCCTATGAAGTCCAAAAACCAAGATATTATCATTATACATGGCTTTACCATGGTAAAAAGCATATGGAAGAACTATGGCATTCAAGGGCAAGAGAAGTATTTAATATATAAAAACAAAAAACAATTATTTCTTAATCAGTTGCCCATTAAAAAATGAAAATGTCCAAAATATGCCTTAAAACAGAGTCAATAAGGTGGAAACAAATATGGGATAATATTTAAAATTGGATGTATTTTTATTACACTGGAAACACAGCACTGATATGATTATTTGAAAATAATTTGCAATGTATAATTGTGCTAAACTAATTACTATTATTTATAACGTTAATATTAAAGTACTTAATTATATTAAAATATGAATTCATTTTATTAACGATATTTACAATATAATTATAAACCATGAGATGTGCACACATGTTAAATATTAAATTCTGAGTAAATCTGAAATACTTCCGTGATAATTTGCAAAATAATCAAGAGTGTGTTCATTAAAAATTAGCCTACAGAATGCAACGCAATAATTATACATAGCAATGGCATAACATTTTGGTATGAAACATGGTACTAAATAAATATTGTATCACATATATAAAAACATAGTAACACTATTGTATATGGAGAAAAAATGTATATCATGGTAAATTTAAAAAAAGAATATGGTAGCATTATACAATTTCTATAAAACCATATTATCACAAGGAAAATGTAAAAAAATTAAATAATATACAAAATACAATGGTATTCATATAATATAAATTAAAAATTACCATGGTACACAACAAAAACAAACAAAGCATGACTTTACCATGGTAATTATGGAAAAACTATTGCATAACCATGGTATATTCACAAAGAATGTCCATTTAAACACTGTAAATGTTCAAATCACCATAGTATTACCATGGGACATAAAATAACATGGTTTTAATGTGGCATTACCAGGGTATATTACCAAAGAATGCCAATTAAAACATGACAAATGTCCAAAATACCATGTTTTACCATGGTACATATAAAGAAAAAGCCAAAAATATGGCTCCACCATGGAGCATGTGGAAAAACACTATAGCATTATCATGGAATATTACCAAAGAAAGGTTGAAAGGCTCTTAATACCATGGTATTACCTAACCACAGTACACACCCAAAACATGCTCTTACAATGGCGTTTTGGTTAGCAGTTCAGTATGTATTGTTGAACTCAATGGTGACTATTAATGGGCTGACCAAACATACTAATATTCGACAAATTTTACAGGTGTTTTCTGAAGGTTTAGTGTTTAGTTTCATGCAGCATCTGTTGAAGGTGAGAGCCGCAGCATCACTGACCTGCACCGCAGCCGGCGGCGTCCCGTGAAACTCCCGCCGCAAAACCGCTGTAACGGCCTTCTGAGAGACAAACACAACGCCGTATCACTCTCACAACTCTCATCTTATTATTATGAGCGTAATATGTTGCTAATATGTCATATTTCCACACAAATACCTTCCCCGAACGCAGGAAACACCTTAGAGACGCCATGTTTCACTGTCCTCTGTCTGGAGGCGGGGCTGTCATGCCAGCGGTTTCGACCAATCAGAGGGCGCGTTGTAAAATCAGAACAGGAAACACAGTGACAGCGGCCAATCAGTGAAGCTGAATCATGACAGAGCGGAAGTTGCCGTCAGACTGTCATTGGGCGTCCAAGGGCAAGAGAAAAATCTTTTTATAGAAACAAAAAAAATCAATGATTTCTAAATTGCTTCACTATTTAACAAAAAAGGCCAAACATGACGCGATTTTCATTAATGTTAAAAGACGGGACGTGGGCATGTTGAAAATGAACTAAACTCAATTTAATCATTGCCAGATATCTAAAATATTCCATAATAAAGGGTCAATAAGGTTAAAAGAAATGTCAACAATTTTATTAAAAACAATATCTGAAATATTGACAATATATTTTAAATCTACGTGATTATAAACTAGCAACTATTAAAATATGAACAATTTTATTAGCTATATTTATAAGGTAACCATAAACCTCAAGATCTCTGTGTATTATATATGTATATACATCTGAAATATTTACATGATAGTTTTAAAATGACAATATATCATTAAGCTAATAAATGTAAAATAAAATTAATAAAACAGATACTGAAAATATTTTATATAATAAATATATAAAATAAAAAGTCTGAATAATAACTTACAATTTGGCAACTACATTTACAATTTAATTATAATTCACATGAGATCTCTACATTATTTATTTAAAAACAACTAGATATTAAATGGTACAATATATCGTTTTTAAACTAAAAAAAATTAATAAATGTTGATTAACAAAGCATATCGTTAAAATTAATATTTATAATAAAACTAAATAACTCTTACTGTAACGATGTTTTATAAATATTTGTAAACCACATGGATATGTAATATATTAATTTGCAATAAAAAATCTGAAAGCTTCTGTTTAAAATGTGACAATATATCATTAATAATACATGCTAATAAATGTCAATGAAGGTTAAAAATATTATCAAAAATTATTATTAATAATATTTCAAAATAAATAGAAAAATATTCAATATATATCATATTTAAAAATAAAGATAGATATATAGATGATAGATAGATATTATGTTTTATTTCAAAATACAATTTAACCATTTATTTTATTCACAACACCTATACATAATAGTTATATTCATTTATGCTAGTTTGAAGAAAAAATTAAACCACACATGATCTGTTCCATTGTCTTTACTTCAATGTTCACAACTAAAAAGCACAAGACCATTCTTTTAAAATATTACCAATACAGGTTTTTCAGAACAGGGAAAACAATCTTGTAGCATTTTGAGGATGTTCACCTCCAGTGCTTTGAACAACGGTTGTGGCAACTGTACAGAGGCGAAAATCAGTGGCAATTTTATTCATTGTCAAACACACTGATTCCTCTCCTGTCCTCGGACATACATAAATCTCTGTGTAAACTTCAGAAGATTTCTTCTTCTCCAGACCACTGCTAAATATTCAGCGGTAAAGTGCTGTCGCGAAAGTGAAAACATTATTAAACTCTTCCCCCACGATAAAGCCGGGAATACATATTACGGTATATAGCTGTAATGTTTTCAGTGTCTGTATGAATCTATATACAAATGAGTTTACTGTTACAGGAGCAAAAGATGAACTATTGTGCATTACTGTACATCATTCTAGATTACAAATGAATCTGGTTTTCAACAGGACCCTGCGATGAATTTGAATTATAGAAATGTCTTTCTCTCTATGTGTGCAAAACAAAAAATCACTTCCATTTACCACCACTTTCTCGTTTCTGATAAATAGAATTAGATGGCGTAAGTGGCATCACAATGGTCATTATACAATCACGTCAGTGGTAATTCAAAGCCATTGTTCATTGTGTCATTAAAGGCGTAAATGATAAACGCATCGTATAAATGACGCTATTTGCGCAACATATTGATTGTGATCTTGCAGAACAGGAATGCAAATATTACTTTGTTCTGAAAGAAAATACGAACAATGTAGCTCAAAATTTCCCCAGGAAAAAACCCAGAAGAGAACAAAGAACGCTCTCAGCTTTTGTAGGCACAATGGTAAATGTGGCAAACGCTTAAATAGCATCATCTCAAACCCCCCGAAATAAACCATAACCAAAGTCGAATTAAAATGTCAGAATCAAATATCACTAGTTTTATGAACAAACAATAAAATCCAGTTACGTTTCCATCCATAGTAAATGTGCTGCCCACATTCTCCACCATCTTGTGCCTTCGCCTTCAGAAGTCAGTACTTTTATAATGACGATTTTTTCCGTCCGAATGACTGTGCAAGTCCATTATTTAAATACGACAGTTGGTCCAAGCAGAACCGTTTAGGTTACATCGAGCAGCTTAAAACAAAACAAAACAAAAAACGCAGGGCTGTGAATAAAACAAATGAACAAAACAAACACTGAATCAGTTCAGGTACAAACAGTCACTTTTCACTGCTAGACACAAGTGTTGCTAAAAGACTTCGAGTGGCCAAATTGCACTAAAAGACGAGCATGTGTTTTTTTTCACAAACGTGGGCCACTGCAGTCAACAGTCTCTGATTTTTTCAGTTTGACTTTATTGAAGGACTGGATGGAGCTGAGGAGGGCGCTCCTGCCCGTGCCGTTGCCACTGGGAGGCGAGAGGGACGGAGGGACGGGTTCGTTCCCGGGAGGAGGGGGAGGAGGAGGAGCAGCAGGGGGAGGAAGAGGAGGTGCTGGAGATGCTCCTGCGGGAATCAGAGGAAACAGTCCGTCACAATTGGTCGAATCTAACTAATACGATTTAGTTATATCGAATATGACGAAACAGTAATATACAGTAGCTACTCAGAATCCTGTGCCGTATGTAAACAGGAAGCGAAAAAGTACAACAGCTGTTCAGAATGATACACTTACCACAAGCAGCAACATTTAAAGTCAACATAAAATAACTGAATATCTTTATATTTAAATTTATTTATATTTAATACATATAAATACTACAAATATTACTGCAATATAAAAAATACTATAAATATAAAAATAGAAAAATGAAGTATATATTTATTAAATAATATACAAACTATATGAATAAGTTAAAGGACCAATTGAATTATCTTTATTCTGTTAAACAGTTAAATATAAACTTGTATTATATTATATATATTATATATAAGCCCCTTTTATTTTATATATAACATTTGCCATACACGCATATATACTACAACACACACACATATAAAATATCTTAAAAAATATAAACCCCAACATATAATTCAGAATATATCATTAACCGAATTTAAAAAACACCGCAATGTAATATTCAAATGAGAAAATAATATTAATAATAATTATACCCAACATATTATAAAAAAAATATAACTGATATAAAAAATGATATAAGTATATCATTAAAAATACAAAACTTGCAATATTTATAAATATACAATATATACTGATAGAAAATATACTATGATAGAACTGACAATCGAAATTGAAACTATGGAAATATAATAATTCAGAAAAAAATTTACATACTTAAAATATTTTAAGAAGTAATATACAATATATTATAATTTATAATAATATAATATTATAAAAATATAAATGATTTCATTATAACCATTATTATATACTTATAAATTATGTGTAATTTGTTCAATATAAATTAATTATACAATGAATTTAAAAGATTTATATTTAAACCATTTTTATTTCATAAGTAAATATTGTAAACAATAAATTATGATACTACAAATACAATTATTACATGAAAATATGAGTGATTGAAAAGAATACTACTATTTCATGTTGACTTTAAATATCTTACTGCTGATTTGTCATTTACTGACCAATCACCTTCTTGGAAGTAATTGATGGACAGAGTGACTCATGCCTTCTGAACCAATCCCCCAGCACAAGATGCAAGTATTGTCACAGATACTAGGTCTATGTAGCTGTACTGCTTGAAAGGGGTCATATGATGCTATTTTAAAAATAATTATTTTGTGTATTTGGTGTAGCAGAATATGTTGGCATGCTTTAATGTTCAAAAAACACATTATTTTTCAAATACTGTACATTATTGTGGATCCTCTATGCCCCGCCTCTCTCAAACGTGTCGTTTTCAACAAAGCCACCTCCTTTGACAAGCGCAGTCTGCTCTGATGGGCCAGCTGACCCAGTGCATTGTGATTGACCGAACAACACAAGCACACGTCGGAAATGTAACGACCCCTACCATAATTGCGAGCTTCAGCTTTCAAAATAAATGCAAAGACAGTAAATAATGTAATTAGTTTTACCATCAGTTCAAGCCGAAAGGGCAACAGAGTCGCGTGACAGAAACAGTGATGATGCAGTACACAAGCCGCAGTTAAGACCGCTGACCTGCTAAGATTTCTGACAGGCAGTTCACTCTCCTGTGATGTGACCCTGTTCCCCTCACACACACACACACAGACGCGTTACTCTGCGCTGCGCAAAATTCCGCATTTGAACAGTCAATAGCAAATACTTAAACTAATAACAAAACATACTTACAGTCGTTGAATCAGAAGCGCCAGATTGTCATAGCAAAGTCGGAATCTACCTTTTTTTTTTTTTTTTTTTTTTTTAGAAATAGCCTTTGTGCACAGCCAACCTTGTACTCTTCTAGGTTAAAAAAAAAAACTGTTCCATAAAATGCGTTGCACAAATTCGAACATCTGGGTGTGCTGTTCTGTTGTAAATAAATCGTAACCAATGATTCCTAATTGCATCTAACAAGGCCAAATAAAGTGCTTTTGCTTTCACCGAAACACACAGCGTCTCCCTGACATGGGTGCTTCAACACTACTGCTGTTCCTGAACCACGCCTTCTTTCTTTGCGTGAAAATTTAGGCGGCATTATGCAAATCTTCCCACATAGCGACGTAGATATGTGGGGGCGTGTTAGAACGAGCCGTTTTAGGTAGGCGTGGTTGACTCTTAACTTTTATAAAGAATATCTCTTTGGATTTGAGACTTTAGTCTTTGCAACTTTACAGATCTTATTTATGCACCAAGAGCTTGTAACACCCAAAGAGAAAGGAAAAATTGAAATTGCATCATATGACCCCTTTTAGACCACTATTTTGTTTTTATTCCATTCAAAAGAGCATGTAATAATAGTGTCTTTAAAACCAGTATGATCATTTACTAATATATTACATATATAAGAACAAAAACAACCATCACAATCCACAAAACCAGAGTGTTTGTTGTTAAAAAAAACTGAATTTACCCTCAGAAAAGCCCTCAAAAAGCCCAGAATGAAGCAAGTTTTGTGCCTAAATAGAATTGCAGATTGTGAACTGTTAAAGTTGCATTAACCCTTCTCAGTAGGCTGGAAACTGTCTGGATGGAACTCATTTGCATGCATTTGCAAACATTAATATTGATGAGCAACAGCTGTGCTGTGGGAATCCAAATGTACTACTGAGGGAGGGTGAGCTGCAACTTTACGGTGGAAATAGATTATTATTATTGAATTACTTTACCCCACACACGTTCAAAATGGTGCATGCTCTAGTTTTGAAGACAGCATATAAGAGAGAGAGAGAGAGAGAGAGAGAGAGAGAGAGAGAGAGAGAGAGAGAGAGAGAGCTTTTGAGGAGATGAGAGCGAGAGAGAGTGAGGAGACGAGAGAGGGAGTAGAAGGCACCACACCACAAGTTAAAAAATGATCATATCAGAATGAGGCGACACATCGGATGATTATGATCTGGTAAGATGAATGGAGATTGCAACCGATTTCATGAGGAATTTGATGATTGATTATGGAAATGAGAAAGATTAGGTTTCTATTGGATAAAAAAAAAAAATTATGTTAATGCGCTGGTGAATTACAATCGAAAAAGTTTACCACATCATGCAACAAATACAGTATTATACTGGGAAAACTGATTGTTGACGTGGACATACTGGCTGTGGAAAGGGAATGTTTGGATAAAACCAGGAAAAACTCTTCTGATGTATGTTATATAATGATTAAGGATGGACGGGACATTATAAACGGGACGTACCTGATCCAGGTAAAGGAGTGGGTGAGGACGGGCAGGTTGGAGGTGAACTCGCCCCAGAACCTGCTAGAAGACAAAAAATATACTTTTACTGTATTTATACATTAAGAGCTGAACAGCTGAACCTTCAACAGAAGGGTTCTGGTAGTGAAAAAGCTATTCAAAATCAGACTTTTCTCAATAATGATAAACCTTTGAAAATCTACGATGAACACCAAGGTTGTTTGTGGCAGTATTTGTGCCTTTAAAAGAAGTCTTAAGTTCACATCACGTGCACCTAATTAAAAAAAAAAGTGCTTTAATTTGCAAATTCTGGGTGAACTAGACGTTAAAAAAGTTTCCTTTTTACATTTTTAAAAAATCTTTTTGTATTGGAAGAAAGTTTGTAATATTGCAATTTATCCGAAGCAGGTTGGCTTGGTTCATGGTTTACAACTCTTTACTAAACAGTAATTTCATCTCAAGTGGTCCAAAAATTGTAAAGATGGTTGCTTGACCATTTTTTATTTCCTTTTCTTATACTTGATTATTTAGCTATTTTTAGTATTGGTAGCTTTTTCCTTTGAGATTTGTTACATAATTTTATTTTTATTTTAAATGGTTCAACTGCGCACACACAAAAAAGGAAAATTAAAAATGGTCAAGCAACCTTCATTGCATCATTTGAGAAGGATTGACTCAAGATTTTTCCAAAATCCCTATGGAGAAAATAAATGGAGAAAAATACTCAGGAACCCAAAACACTAAAAATGTGGCATTAAATTTACCGCTGTTTATTAAAAGAATAGTTCACCCAAAAATTCACCCAATAATTTGCTGAAATTTTTTAATTCTTATCCAAGATGAAGATGAGTTTGTTTCGTCATCAGATTTGGAGAAATGTAGCATTACATCACTTGCTCACCAATGGATCCTCTGGAGCGAATGGGTGCCGTCAGAATGAGAGTCTAAACAGCTGATAAAAACATCACAATAATGTTTGTTGTATGAAAAATTATCCATATGTCTGCTCTTCTCTTACTCCCACATATTGACATTTTTGAACGTTTTATGTCCCGCTGGTTATGTACGTATCTAACTACGCAGCAGATTCGTTCTGAATTAATCTCTTCCCAAATCCCTAACATTTTCGTCTCGTTTTTATTCGTTAATGAAAATGTCAATAGATTTTCATCATAGTTTTTGTCATTCGAAACGAGTTTTAGTTCGCTATCGTCTCGCTTTTGTCAGTAAAAAAAAAACGTTGTTGACGAAAATTACGACAAAAATCGTGTCAACGTTAAATTCGTGTCAATGAAATTAACACTGCACTGCAGAGGATCTATTGGTAATGTAATGCTACATTTCTCCAAATCTGATGAAGAAACATACTCATCTACATCTTGGATGGCCCGAGGGTGAGGACATTTTTAGGTGAACTATTCCTTTAATAAAGGAAAGTTTAATTAATAAATGAAACCTACCAGAGTTGTTATTGTATTTGACAGAAAGATCCTCCTCATTTTCATACGTCGACTGTCTCGATTTCTGAAACCAAAACAGGCGTTTTGATTTTAACAACCATTATGTTTAGCATAAAACAGCGTGACTGTTCAGTGTGAATCATAATTATGGGAAAGCACTCAAACTCGTGTACCTTTCTGGCCAAGATCTTCCTTTTCCGCTTCTCTTCCTCAGAGCCGTGGTGCGACTGCGCTCGCGTCAGCCTCTTGTGCTGGTGAATCTGAAAACACACCAGGTTTCAGTTATATAAACCTAAATCTACAGGAAGTTTGATGGAAATTCCTGTTGTAAAGTATCACATTTTATTCAGCTGATGTCATTAAGTCAGCTTTTCTAGACTGAAATGATGGAATTTGTGTTTGCGACACCGATGTGTAATGTTTCGTAAGCAAGCCAAGCTAAACGTTTGTTGCACAAGAAACCAAAAGTGAATAAAGCAATGCTAACCGTCCTCTGTTCTTCCACTAGGCGCTTCTCCAAGCATTCCTTGGACGATTTTAGAGCCTCCTTTAATTTGGAGCTGATCTGGAGTTTGGAAAGATGGAAGATTTAACCAATTATTTAGTAAAACGAAAACTGGTTAGGTTAGTTTTTTACTTCAGTGCGTTTACCTTAAACTGGGGTTTCTCGGAGTTAAACAGCAGCATGTCATTGAATAACCTGTTAGAACAAGAGTTAAACTCAGCAGTGGTTCGTGCTTCAGTTTTAAACAAATGTCAACATTCACAATTACCACTATAAAGAAGAAAACCACATGCTTTGGATTCACAATAACGTGACATGGTCATAAAAAGACTTTATGCTCTGTACACATCACTCTTTTAGGATGAATCTCACAAAACTGGTCAAGAACAACTTCAGGGTCATATTTCACCCTAAAAACCAATAGAAAAAATATTACATTGTACTTCGGTCGGTGCCAATAGCCTCGTGGGCAGCACGCCAACATACAGCGCCGTTGTGCTATGGGTATCCCGAGTTCAAATCCCAGCTCGAGGACCTTGCACGATTCCACCCCCCCACCAAAAATAACTGTATTTTAAAAATGAGGCCTTTTTTTTGCACCACTGCAATCTGACAGTATTTTCAGGATATTATGCAATAAATGAATTAACTCATTACAATTCCCTATACCAATAAGTTTATTTTTAAATGTTTAATTCTATAAAAAAAATTATAATAAAAATGTAATAGTAAATAAACAGTTCGTAATAAATATATTAAAAAACTATCCCTAAATAACATACTATAAAAATTATTGAAGGAAACATGAAATCATAAAATTAGGGTGCAAAACGATTAATCGCATTCAAAATAAAAGTTTTTGTTTACATATATATGTGTGTACTGTGTATATTATGTATATAAAAATACACACACATACATGCATACATATGTTTAACACTAGTATATTTATACTTGTATATAACTTAGATTATCTATAAATATAAATATTGTATTAAAATCTCTAAATTTGTTATATAAATCTCTTAAAACATATTTTTAAACATATATTACTGTATATTTAATATTATACATGTATGTAGGCTTTTTTTTATATATTTTCACATAATATATACAGTACACACACATGTATTATGTAAACATAAACCTTTATTTTGAATGTGATTTATCACGATTAATCGTTTTGCAGCCCTAAGTAACATTTTTTTTTAAATACTACAGACCCCAACGGAATAAGATTATTACATTTAGCATATTGCAAATAAGGCAATTACATTTACTCATGCAATATTACCTCATTTTTGTTTCGGAAATAATTTTTATAATCTAAAAATAATTAATAAAAACACCTATAAAACAAAAAAAACTATAGAAAATATAAGTGAGGAAAAAATAATATATAAAAAAAAATTATTTCAACTAATTGCAAAATTAGTTCCAAAAGGAATAAGATATTTTTGTGAGATTCACTCCTGAGCACAAGCATGTCTGAATATCGTAACTCACGGTGTTTGTAGGAGTTGGGAAACGGTTGGCATTCCCGTTTTGCAAGCCTCCGTGGACAGGATGGACTGAAGTACAGACACTGTGGGAAAACAGAAAACAAGTGATTACATATTACATAAAACAATTAACTACACACATATGACCCACAACACAACATACTTAGAGATTACTGCTGTATGGATTCAACTGAACAACAGCCAATGTTCTGTACCTTAAAAGGGCAAGTTCAACTTAACCTGTTTACCTATTACACAAATAAAAATAAAAAATTAAATAAAAATAAAAGCCTGTAAACTCCAACACAAGCCCATAAGATTAAATATTTTGGCTAATTTGATTTTGCTTCCAGCTTACAATAAGAGACTACTACTCTCAAATTATGCATGTTTAAATGCATTCTTTTTTTTTTTTTACATACTGACCTACGGATGAGAACGGAGCTGTAGGATACTGATCCACAGGCACAGCGTCAGGTGGGCGGCCATACGTCATTTCATAAAGCAAATGTCCAAACGAGTAGACGTCTATGCTTTCTGTTGTCTTATAAAACGAAAAACATCAGCTTTTTAAAATCACATATCTTAATTACTAATATTTAAATAGTTTACTACTAAAAGAAAACAAAAAAATAAGGTTATCTCACATTAATTTTCCTGAACTGTGTTACGTAGGGTCGGTAATATGACGGCAGTCCCAGTAAAGAATTCTCTATATCCAACAATTTACACGTGTTCTCCTCGATCAGGACGTTAGACGCATGAAGATGCCCATACGGAAAACCCTTGTCATGGAGAAATTTTAGTGCCTGGAAGAAAACAAATTTTGTAATTTACAAAAATTACACATTTACATTTCCAGAAAGAAGTACAGCAGAAAAAGAGCTGCTCAAAATTTGAGGTTTAAATAAGAGTTAGTAAACTAAATTTACTTTTTTTTGTGTTTTTTTTTGAATTTTTTGATAAAGGAAAGCTATTTGATCAAAAATACAGTAATAGTGTGAAATATTATTATAATTTAAAATAAATTTTTTGTATTATAATAGATCTTAAAATGTAATTTATTCCTGTGATGCAAAGCTGAATTTCAGCATCATTACTCCAGTCGTCATAGTCACATGATCCTTCAGAAATCATTCTAATATGCTGATTTGCTGCTCAAGAAACATTTCTACTACTATAAATGTTGAAAACAGTTGTGTTGCTTCATATTTTTGTGCAAACCGCGATACTTTTTTTTTTTGCTGAATAGAAAGTTCAAAAGAACAGCATTTCTTTAAAACAGAATGTTTTTTGTAACAATGTCTTACTGTCATTTATGATCAAACTAATACATTCTTGCTAAATACAAGTATTATTTTCCTCAAAAATCTTTTGAACAAGGCATATGTGGATGAGTAAAACAGATGCAAAAAAGAAAAGATCAAATATAATAATGTATGCAAATAAACGCCAATGTCAATGTCAATTCAGTATGCAAATATTAAAACGACATCGCTGTTGTTAGATAATGAACGCAAACAACTGACAGCAATGGGAGACGTTCAAACTTAAACCTTTCTTTAAAAATCTCTTGAGCATAAATCCAAATGGATGGATGATAAGCCATTCAGGCTTAAATAAAAGCAGAATAGAGGTTTAAAACAAACCTTAAACAGGATGTTTGAGAAATATCTACAGCGCGGCAGTAAGGGTTAGTTCACCCAAAAATGAAAATTCTGTCATTAATTACTCACCCTTATGTCGTTTCAAACCCGTAAGACCTTTGTTCATCTTTGGAACACAAATTAAGATATTTCTGATGAAATCCGAGAGCTTTCCAACCCTGCATAGACAGAAATGTAATTACCATGATCAAGGTCAAGAAACGTAGCAAGTAGATGGGTAAAATAGTCCATGTGACATCAGTGGTTCAACCGTAATTTTAAGAAGCTACGAGAATACTTTTGCATGCAAAGAAAACAAAAATAACGACTTTATTAGTTTTCTACGTTGTTTACACATTGCTTTGAATGAAAACAACGTATACGCGTTATACAGCTGACACAGAATAGCATACACTGTTTACGTCCAGCGGATATTCTCCAAAATGGCGCTAGGGTAATGCGGAGGAGACGAATTGTTGAATAAAGTCGTTATTTTTGTTTTCTTTGCGTACAAAAAGTATTCTCGTAGCTTCGTAAAATTACGGTTGAACCCCTGATGTCACATGGATTATTTACCGATGTCCTACTCGTTTCTGGCAACATGGATAGTTTGGTGATCGTGTAAGGACCCTTGCTGTATGGGAGGGTCAGAGAGCTCTCAGAAGTCATCAAAAATATCTTAATTAGTGTTCCGAAGATGAACGGAGGTCTTACGAGTTTGAAACAGCACGAGGGTGAGTAATTAATGACATAATTTTTCATTTTTGGGTGAACTAACCCTTTAAAAGCACAGGGAAAAAAAGTCTACAAATTCCTGTAAACTGTTTTTTATGAACATAAACTGTTAACCAGACCTCCAGAATCTGTCTTCCGTAGGTTCGGATCTGCTGCTGCTCCAAACCCTGGATCTTTTTGGGATTGCAGTACTTCTTGAGAAAGGGCTCTTTGGGCTTCACCTGAAGAATCCACAAAATTCAAGACCGAATTACAAGAAATACAAGTATGTTTTAATTTATAATATTTGATCAGTCTAGGTAAAGAAAGCGAACCTTGCAGATGTGATCCCTAAGCGTTCCTTTCTCGCTGAAAACTCGAATGAGTAGAGCAGACGATTCACTGGTTGTAGCGAAACTGACGGGAGAGATGTTTGAATGCTATGGAAAAATACAAAAACAGCTGCAGTCAGACACTTACAAACACTCGCAGTGTTTTCATCCATGCAAAAGACACTTTCAGGACAAGGACATGGAGTTATGAGGGTATTGTTATGCGGCTGAATTCAGAATTCAGATGTCTGACATGTTTTCCCATGAGCCTCATGGTCAGAAATGACTGTGTCATGCTTTCCTGATTAACGTGCATCTTGGTTGGATTGCTTTAATCTGCTCATCTGGAATGCAACGTCAGACGACTCCTCCATCTGACTGATCATTTTCCACGGTATTACATGGAATATTAACTAAAACTATTAAAAATAATACTATTCGAAATAAAGCTGAAATAAAATAATACAGAAACTTTAGATGAAAAACTATGCCTTAGCACCAAACTTAAATAAGTTTAAGTTACTAAATGGAAAAAACAAACAAACAAACCTAAAACTTAAAAATAATCATACATTATGGATAGTTTTATGCCTTCATATTTAACAATAACAATGTATTTTTCCATTAAATGTATAAATATTAGTTATTTAAAACACTATTTATTTGGACCATTTCATTTAAAGTTATAAGAATGTCAATACTATTACAATTATGAAAAAACCTGCAAACTCTTATATTTAATGTCTTAAACCTAAATAATAATAAAAACTACACTATGTATTTGTATTAAAATAAGAGCCAAAATAGAAAAATAAAATCTAATTCAAAAATATTAAGAAAAGCTACACTGTATTTTTGTATTCAAATAAGACCGCAGAATAGTAGTAGTAGTAGTATATTATTATTTAATGCCATGTCAGCATCTTAGGCTATTTTCATGGCAAAAACAATACAAAATACAAGTATAACAAATACAATAAAAAACAGCAAACAAACAAACAAGTTATATTACACAAGATTTTTACATTAGCATATGATAAAAATTCTAAAACTTTTTCTGGCAAAATTATACTAAAAATAACTCCCCTTTAGCAAGAATGCATGAGCCAGTCTTGTATGACCTATGCAACTGAAAATATAAAAATAAAAGCTCATTTAAAATATAAATAAAAACTATAATAGTATCTAAATAAAGAGAAAAATCTATTTAAAATAATAAAAACAAACTACACTGTATATTTGTATTAAAATGAGAACTGAAAATAAAAAATGAAAACTTATTTAAAAATATTAATAAAAACTACACTATATTTATACACTGTTAAAATATTTTTAAAATATCAACTTTAGGTTTTAAATGAAACCAAGATCACACTTTCTACTTCAAAATTTCATGTTTAATTCAATGTGTTATTTGTTTTTCTTTTGTAGTTAATCGATACATTTCTAGCAATTTCTGAGACAAAATTGTTATATTGTATAAATAACGGGGTGGATTGTGTTCGGGTGTCTACACATGATTTCCACTGTAGAGCTGTGTTTCTCTCAGTGATCTGTTTAATCTCGCTGTACGACTGCTGACGTTGAGGAAGCAGGAAAAACAAGAGCACATGACAGCGTTCACACACAAAACATCCAAACATTCGGGTCTGTACACAAAGACAGGCTCTTTTAGTTCAGTCCCGACAGCACGTCGGCTCTGCTTAACAGCTTTACACAGTCAAATTGAAATGATATACTCTTATTCGTTTTGCATTACAATAACAGCAAGGAAACGGTGCATAATTGTCATGAAAATAATGTCAAATGATTACTAAAATATCATTACACTACAATAATATAGATATTTTTGGCATTTTTATGGCCTTTATTATGACATGACAGATCGGAACTGGCAGGAAGTGAAGTGGGAGCGAGATAGGGGGGCGGGATTGGGAAAGGTCCTTGAGTTGGGATTCGAACTCGGGACGCCTGTAGCGCAACGGCGCTGTATATACACACTACAATAATATTTTTACTATTTAATTTATGCTGAATTGATTTGCAATCTATATGGTTGTACGTTTGTTTTAGGCCTGAAAAACCAGCCAAATCTTCCTAGCAACACCATAAAACCTCTAAAAATATTTTTGCAACCACATAACGCTCTGATATCCGGATATAACTTTTACGACTTACAGACAGAGTTGGAAGCAGCTTCATTGCAGACTGGAGGTCTTTGTCGGACAGGAACTTATCTGGACCCAAATCCACCTATAATTGGTAAAGAAATGTATTATGGTCAGTACAAGGGTCACACAAAGCTAATTATAGAAGTGAATGAACACAAATACGTCAGGAGAGATTAGTTAAGTTCTTTGTGCAGCTAAACAAAGTGGCATTGAATGCGATCAACAGGAACAACTTCATCAGGGTTACGCAATAATGGGAATTAAACACGCTGAGGGTAAAAGTACTTGATTAACAGAGCAGGAGAATCCAGGAAAAGGTTGGTTCTGTGTTTGTATGGGTCAAAATGAAACTTACCCAACTTAATACTTGTTTGTCTTTGGGTTGATCTTTGTCTTTGACTAGGAAGTACCTCTTTCTCAATCGCCAGCCTATGACAAGACAGATATTAGATGATTGGATAAATTTCACGCATGAATGTCACATTTCAAACCAATATTAGAAAATAAAAACATAATAACAATAAAATATTAAAATTTTTGCATTGTGAGGTTAATTTAATTTAAAAATCATATTTTCTGCTTTAAATTTTCATTACCGCAAAGCATAAAAATCCAATTCTTTTGACTATAATCAACGTAATTTTTTTCCTATATTTTACAAATGTACATTTTAAATGAAATAATTTTGAAGTAATATAGTAATATAGCATATTTTGCATTACAGTAATGATGATTACGGTAATGACAGATTGCAGGAAATTACCGTCATTTTTCTTAAAAAATAATACTATAATGGAAAAAGTCCTACATATAGCCTTTATTTTACTGAAATGAAATATACTTTCCTATTTTTTCTTTTGATTTTGTGGTAAAATTACAATATTTCAACATGTTAAGGTAAATGTTACATTTTTATTAATGAATCTTCCTCTAAAAGAAACAAGTAAGTTTCTTCTCAAATGTGTCTCGGCTGTGAAACTCAGGCTGTTTTTAAGAGGACAAAAAATTTCCCATGAGCCTCTGAAATCCATCAAGGTGTCAGGAATACTAAATGTGTCAAAGTAAACCAACGCCTGACGCTATATATAGTCATTGGGAGAAACAAATCAATAACAGTTAAATCATTAACTTTTATAGTTGTGATGTATCTCAAGGCTGACAACGTAATCATTCATGGTCAATGTAAAAACCAATTCTGTTTCATATAAAAAAAATGAAAGTAAATAAATCAATAACATAAAATATTTTATAAAAGTAATATGAAATGAAATTGGACGGAAGTAACTAAACTGCTTTACTCACCAATGTCTTTTAACGGCTCAATAACTTCCCATTTTGGATCGGATCTGAAGAACATGGACACCTGCTGTAAGGCTATTTCTGAAAAAAAAGAAGCAAGGGGAGGATTTTACAAATAAAAAACACATTTTTTAGTGTTAAAATATGCCCTGATTGCATTACCTGTGTAGTTTATGGAGTAATTGTTAGTGTCGAGAAACTTTTTGACCAGCTCACAGCTGGAGAGGATGTGGTGACGTGTGATGTAGTTCAGATAGGCCTGGAGACCCTTCTGACGCTCGGCTATAAACTCTCGGTCCATGTTTCCTAACAGCTTCTTAGGAGGAAGTGGCAGGTTGAGGCCGGAGATCTGTGAAGACAGAGAGACTGACTCATAGTTACTCTTTCACGGATGGGAAAGCTAATGTTAAAAGCTTTCTGAGGCCTGTGAGTTTTTGAGGACTCAGCAAGAGTGAATCATTGCCATTGAGACATCCCAGCAATGCTTTTCAATTTATTTTGAAACAGTGGCTATCAAATGCTTTTACGGAAATGGATGTTTTTCCAACACAGGCTTGTTCTAACGGTCCACTTACCAGTAAACTATTATTCAGCATGTCAAAATCGCTGTATCTGCGGATGACCTGTGAAAATCAGAGCAAAAATCAGAGAGAGAGAGAGACAGACAGATAGACAGATAACAGAGACACATAAATGGATAGACAGACAGAAAATAGACAGACATACAATAGATTGACGACGGACAGACAGATAGACAGACATACAATAGATAGATAGATAGATAGATAGATAGATAGATAGATAACAGGAGACCACTAAATGGATAGACAGACAGGGGGTCAGAAAGATAGACAGACAGACAGATAGATGGACGGACAGACAGACAGACAGACATACAATAGATATACAGACAGACATACAATAGATAGATCGATAGATAGATAGATAGATATGAAAGACAGACAGATACAAAGATAGACAGACAGACAGAGCTCAGAGATCGATAGATAGATAGATACGGATAGGATAGCTAGATCGCAAGCAGAGGGATAGATAGACAGATAGATAAGACGGACAGACAGATGGACAGACAGATGGAAAGACAGATGGAAAGACAAACAGAAGATAGATAGACAGACGACAGACAGACGGACAGATAAATAGATGACAGGCAAAGGAAGATAGATGGATAGCTAGATAGACATACCGACAGTAGACAGACAGACAAACAATAGATAGACAGACGATACATAGACAGACAGACAGACCGGCCGAGGGATAGTAAGATAGATTATACACAGATTGCAGTAGATGGATAGGATAGACAGACAGCTAGAATAAACAGACGGATAGACAGATAGATGGACAGACATATAGATAAACAGACGGATAGATGGACAGACGGATAGATAAACAGACGGAATAGGACAGATCATGGACAGACAGATAAGATAAACAGACGGATGAGGGACGAAGGATAGAGGAAAGACGGGGGATTAGATAACAGACGGATAGACAGATAGATGGACAGACATATAGATGGGGGTACAGCCGGATAGTATGGACAGACTGAAGAAACCAGACGGAGATAGGACGCTGATGGCCAGAACATTAGATGGACAGGACGGAATAGTAAACAGACGGATATAGATACACAGCGGATCGACAGTAGATGGACCGACAGATCGATGACAGCAATAGTAAAAGACATATAGAGGAAGCGGTAGAGGACAGCGGATTAGACAGATAGGAGGACAGCGGATAGCTGGGACAGACAAGAGATAACAGAAGATAGTATGGACCGACGGAATGAGATAACAAGCCGGATGATAAACAGACGGATAGACAGATAGATGGACAGACAAATAGATAAACAGACGGATAGATGGACAGACGGATAGATAAACAGACGGGATCGACAGATAGATGGGGACAGACGGATAGATGGACAGACAAATAGATAAACAGACGGATAGATGGACAGGCGGATAGATAAACAGACGGATAGATAAACAGACGGATAGACAGATAGTGGAACAGACAATAGATAAACCGACGGAAAGATGGACAGACGGATAGATAAACAGACGGATAGATAAACAGACGGATAGACAGATAGATGGACAGACAGATCTAACTCACCGTCCAGCTGTTTTCTGTGGAAACGCCCCTCTGTACACGAATGATGTACTCCTGTTAACAGAGACGAACAATGATGACTGAATCCACAGCAGCAAATATGCATTAAAACTAGTAATATAATAAAGACCCTGCTGAAAAAAACAAAACAGGTTCAGCTGGTCTTCACCCCCAAATCACCAAACTAGTTCAGCCTGACTAGTGGAAACCAGCCTAACAAGCCATCTTTGTTTTTTTCTTCTTCTTCTTCACAATATAGGGCACTCAAGAGACCAAAGTCACGTTGTCACAGATTTGTGGTTTTTACAGCTGAATTGTGATGCAAGACCAAAGCAGAAAGTGAAAAGGCCAAATGTAACAGAGTCTCCAAAGCCTCACGCTGACCCTGACACTTACAGCCACTTCTTATTCGCATTAATGTTTGACTCTCCTTCAAAACGTCACCTGATAGTTTCCATTAGACTAAAACAAGAGCAAAGGTGATCCGTTTCCATTCGCAACCTTATTTCAGATCACATCCGTTATTGTGATTATTTAAGACACATCAACATTGTGACTTTCAGCTTTCAAAGTAACATTAAATATATATAATTAATCATGCAACTGATGATTACAGTCTAGTTGTTCATCTACCCTGAATCTACTCTACTCTTAAATAAAAAACAAAACATTTAACAGTCTGTAAAGTTTACGCAACATAGAACTGAAAGCAGTTTACTAGATTGCACTTTCATATGAATGAATATGAGAACCGAATAGATGAATAAATGTGAACGGAAACACTCGTATCTCTTGTGGCGTTGGTTTCACAGCAAGAGGAAATGTCTTTCAGCACAAATGCGAATGATACATTTTCAATTCCACCTGTAAATCAACATAAACAGATCTAGTCTAGTTTACATGCCACATGAGATCTACAGTATATGAGACCTTTTTTGAAAATAGCCCTACTTGTGTGTTGTTTCATCTTATTAAATTAATAAATTGATAGACAAAATCGAAATCAACTAAGTAATATTTACATATAACTATGTTGATTATATCATAAATAAATAAATATTAAAATAAAACGTCTTGTTAAAGAATCTCAAACGCCACTATTTCTTCATCACTTCATTCAAATGTGATATTTGTTTGCGAAATCTTAAAATTAATGTGAAAAATAAAATGTTAGTTGCTGATATCTCTTCATTCAGAAGGATGCTTTTACATTTACACTACAAAATGTACACTAGTTGTTCCAGTATTGACAACTGACATGAACATTAAACATCTAAACAAAAACGAATCTTATACTGACAATAAATGCGATTAATCGGATATTAATCGACAAATAATCGAGAAACAACAAGGTTAATCATCAAAAAACGACATGCAACCTGAAGTTTGACTTTAAACCCTTTTCAATCTTTTTTTTTACTAACATTTAAATGCGTATTTGTAATCAATATCAAAGGTTTAACGGATGCGGTTGTGCCGTTTACCGTGTGTGACTGTAAACTCTGGCTGGCCTCGATCACGGCGATCAGCGGCACGGTGTCGTCCAGCGGCGGCTTCCTGCCGGACAACGGCTGCGGCTGCTGCTCCATGAACGCCATCCCGGACCAAAACAACACCAAACAGCCCCGGTTCGGTTACCGAGAGCCCGCCTCGGTCGGTAAGGGGATGTGACGGTTCACTGCGCGTCTGTGCTTGTGACAACGTGGGAGAAACGAATCAGAAAGTGCCAGTGAAACCTGACGTAGATGTTTCGGCGCAGAGGAGCTCGTCCACTCTGTAGTGCGCACTATCGAGTGAAAGTGAATTTAGACTGATATCTTGCTTATGTAAATAAAAACAAATATGTACAATTATTTATATTTGTATGTAGTGCTTGTGATGTGTTCTTCTTGCAATAAAAAGGAGAGAAAAAAAGAAGTGACCCCATGTTTCAGTAAAAATACCCTCAAACAGGAAACCTCATAGGGCTCACGGCTAAATTCAATCATATTATTTTTTTGTGGGGCTCGGAATAAAATGAAACTTCACGAAGTAACAAACAAACCATTTTCAACTTTATTTATGCGCCTGTTGTTATGAATTTTCATTTGGAGTTTGTAACACAAGCGTTGCATCTTTGCGAAGCTGCTAGCAGTGAAGCTAAATGTTGTCAAGGGGACATCATGTGACCAGTCGGAGTAACATGTTACTCAATGTAAACAGCACTCGGTGAGTTCTCGTTTCTGTATTTATAGCGTGATTATTTCCATATAATGTACAAATATGAAGCAGTCAAACATTAGATTATAGTTTTCAGAAATGCATATCATTGTTTGCACATAATGTACAAACATAAAGCAGAGCCAAATATTAAAACAAAGGTCTGAGAAAAATGTATGTATGCATGCATGTATATTATTAATATGGCATTAATATATACATGTAGGTATCATGTGTGTATGTTTTTCCACTAACCCAAAGAGAAAGAATGGGAAAAGTTAAAGGACCGAGAACGATGACAAAGGTTATTTGAAAAACTTGGGTTGAAGTTATACTGGGGAAAAGTTCGACTGATTTTGTTTGAAAGTTGACATTAGCTGGTCCATTTCATGTAATTTTACTACTATTATGTTAACCTTATGATTTTTAAATGACGATTTTAAATAACTGTTTGAAAGTATTCGAAAATGATCTCCTTTTTGAGGTTAGACACAGCCAGTTATTGCCCACACCAAACAATGAAGTCAAAAAGCTGTTTATTTTCTGACACTATTTTTATTCAAACAGCTTCTCAGAGAACAAAAAACAAGGAATATTTAATCTCTGAATGAGCGTAACATTTCAGAAGAACAAAAATAAGCAAGAAAGAGCATTTAATTCCTGGGAGCACATAAAAAACTGAACGGCAGCATTCACTCAAATTCCTCATGATTGTTGTGCGTCTTGTGGCATCATGACCATGACCTCTCCCTCCATGACCACCTTGTCTTTGACAGCGCAGGAAACAGAAATAAAAGCGAAGGACATTTTGATCTTTTTGACCTCCGCTTCCGCCACAACCTCCTCTCCGATGTAGAGAGGCGCCGGAAAGCGTATTTCCTGGTAGAGAAACACGCAGCTTTTGCCGGGCAACTTGGTCCCCAGAACTGCTGAGATCAGACCATTAATCAGCACTCCGTGAACAATAGGGGTCTCGAAAGAGGTTGTTTTGGCATATTCGGGGTCAAGGTGGAGAGGATTTGTGTCCCCCGTCAGCTCAGCAAAAAGTGTGATGTCTCTGGCACTGAATGTTTTGTTTAGCGAGGCCCGTTCACCCACGTAAAGCGACCTGTGCCCTACTGTGAGGGATGCGGGAACCGTCAATGCTGAGTTGACAAAATGGTATACATTTCTGCTGAAAATACTTCTTCTGAGAAAAAATTTCATTTTTTCCAAGTTATTTTTTGTAGGCCCACCTCACAATGTCAACTGGTCTCCAAACTGAAGCTCACGGCTATTTCCGGACAATGCTAGCAAAAACGGCGACACCTGCAATGATAAATAAAAAGAAAATTAGAGTTGCATTTAACCCTTATGTCTGTGACATGGATTAGAAATTCAGTGGGGTTAACTAGATAAACAGCTGCCACAGTAACCGCCCATCAGCAATCTGATGCAAATTGCAAAGTACACACAGTTTGGCTGACAGAATGCCAATGGTCATGTTAAAATTGTGTCTAGTCATTCCTGGCAGATTTACAATTGAGCCACAAGCTTTTTACTGACATCTAGTGCCAACAGACTGCAAACTCAGGGCAAAGTAAACGTTGAATCAGCTTCAACACTGGGGAAAACGTACCTGCATGACTCTGAATGCACAAGCCTCATTCTGATATGATCCCAGTAATGTTAATGCACTCCACAATTTCACCAGCCCGCTAAGATAAAGAAACAACAGAATATTAAGACTGAACATGATTAGACTGACAAAATGGGTTGGACAAATCCATAAGTGTTTATTAATTTCAGAAAAAAAACTGTCTGCTCTGCATTTCAAACGCTAATTACTACAGAATTTTGCAATTAAAACGGTCCTAAACTTGAGCCCTGAGGGACACCCCAAGTTTCTCCATGTTTATAAATAGCTCTGTACCTCAAGTTAACCATGTTTAAACTCTTTGGCCTAAATGTACGAGATTTGTTTTATGAGCATGTTTTACCTGTTGTACACTCTCAGTATGCCGGTCAATTCGTTCTGATCAAACTTAAGCAAATCAAATGGAAAAGAAGCTCCAACCTGCCATACAGAAAAAAATCATTATACACAGTCAGGAATCAGGATAAAGTCAAAACTAATTATTTACTACAGCTCATATTATACACAACACAGAAAATGGTCTATGGATTGTAAAGAATATAGAATAATTACATTTTTCTTTATTTTATTATTTTTCTTATATTTATTATTTATTTCCAGTTTTATATTTTACTTATATAAATTTTCATTCAAAATAAAATATACTCTTATTGACTAGCCGAAAGAATTTATTATTTTACATTTATTATTCATAATTATGATTACATATAATTATTTTACATTTTGGCATCATTTATGATTACATGAGCAATTCTCAATGTATTATGCTTATCCAAAATCTATTTTTGTGCCTGCTTCTACAAAAAAAATTATGAATTGTAGCAAACCAAATCGACATGAATCCTAATATTTCAAATGTCATGATGCATTGCATTATTTTGTAAAGAATCATAACTGCATTGTTACACTCTTAAATTGTAAACAAAGAGAGACATACTATGTGCTCACCTCTCCGTACAGGTCTTTAAGTCCACAGGTGATCAATTGTTTGAACTGTGCATCAGTAATATATCTGTTTCCATTTTCCAAAACTCTAAAAATAAAGAACGCCAAAGAAAAAAAATTAAGTGCACCATTTAAATATTGCATTAAAAATGACCAGATCAAAACTGACCTGTCTCAATACACTTACAGAGATATCTTCATATAATGGTAAACTGAAGCATTTTTGTACACATATCGCTCAAATTTGGAAGGTTCCTCCATAACTTGCAGTTTGACACTGAAATCTTTTCAAAAGGTCTGCCAGTATGCTTAAATGAAGAAAGATAAAAACTCATTAATTCATATCAATTAACAGTGCTGATTACTACAAGAATATGTCAAGATATGTCAGTGCATACAAAAGCTGAGTTCCATATTCAATACGAATATAGTAACGATTCAGTAACAAGATATATGACAAAGCAACATGGTATTTACAATTACTTTACAATAGTGAATAATTAGAGCATTTCACACATTTATGGAAGCTCCATGTATTCCAGCTGTAACTCTAAAAACACTTATACTAGTAAAAGAGTCTCTAGCCGCTATGTAAAACAACATGCTGCATTTAAATATTAAATTAAACAACTAACTGTTAAGAGGTCAGAAAACAGATAAACGTACAAAATTACAGGTCGCGTTTGTCCTTTATTCACAGCATGCGCTGCGCCATGCGCCCTCTCCTTCTGTAAAATCTCGCGAGAACACTTCGATAAAAGTCACTGAACGAATTAAACAACAACAGGGAAATTAATTATTCATAACGTGATGACGGACAATATATATATTTTTAAGACAGAATCAGCGAAAGCTAACATATTTATTGATAACTTTTTGTTAAAATACTTCGGTTTTTAGTTACTGGTATTTTTTATTTTCTAGTTCATTTGAATTCTTTGTATTTTTCTGCTTGTTTTTGTTTTGTTCTGTTAAAACTGTTATTAGTAGTGGTAGTATTTTATAGCATACATGTTACAGTGAACTGAACTTCATCCGAGAATGTCTTCCGCATCTGTGTTTTATGAAGTTGCGCAATTCTCCGTTGAGACTCTCCTGACTGGAAACTTCCTGATACACTTCGTTTCACTTTTCATTTCTGTAAACTTCCCTGGTTTTGAGAAGAGCACGGGTGTTTCGATCAACACTCTGTCGTTTAAAATACAAATACGAACACGAAGAGTGTATTAAATACTGTTATCCTATGTTTGGTAAGTTTATTTCCATGTTTTCACCGTCTCTGCTGTTGAGCTGAACGAGCGCTTGTTAAATATTCGTTTAGCTGCTTAAGTTGGTCGGTTACATAAAGGCTAAAAATATGTAGTACACTTTTATATATTTTTATTGAGTAATTTCTATTATGCTTTTATTTAAACTTACATGAACAAAAACCTTGGTGATGATGGCATATATTTTAAACATTTCTGAGTGTAGTTTTCTGGAATTGCCATTCAGTATGTATGGTAACCATTCAGTACCACTGCGTATATAAAAATATGGACCACAGTACATTTTTAGATGGGGATTCAATATCTAAAATATCATGGTATGCTTATGTGGTTTTTGGACATATACTTACATAATATTTAAGTATAATATAATAAGAGAGTGCTAAATATTTGTATTTATTATATTTGATACACTATTTGATTATTTATGAGTTTATAATATATTACATTACATCAACTATTTTTAAAAATGTTGCTCGAAACTATTTGTTGTATTTTTGTGTATATACTATAATTTTACTTCGTTTTGGACATTTACTATAATATAAATTTGATATTTATATTTTTTGAAGAAACTATTTGCTATCATTATGTTAAATATATATCCATTTCCAACAATTACACAACCATGGTATTTTTTATACAATAATATAATTTATAGATATAATGAAAACTAATGTTTTATATTTAAAATGTTTTTAATGTAAAATAACTAAAATAGTTATATTTATTACATCTTTAAATTTAGGTCATTGCAACAACTATTTAAAATATATTTTATTTATTTATTGTTAGGTTTCGAGGTTAAAGTATGCTGCCCTAGATGCCTCTGGAAATATAAAGAAGTGATTAAATGTATATACAATACATATATATATAATATTATATATATCATAAGACCCATTTTCAACACAGCAACATGTTAACATCACATCTTTGCCGTCTCAGCGGAGGACGCAGCTCAAATGCTGAGTGACGCCATCAACTCTAGAGACAAAGATGAAGCGACCAAATACCTGGATCAACTTTTGGATCTGAAACTCCCAGTGTGTGTCAAAATAAATCCTGAAGCGTACTCTGAAGACAGCATCAGGTATGCTGTTAGACTGGTTTAACTGTGGTGAGAAACACTTGTTGCTGGGGATCTGTAACTATATGTGATGGTTTTGATTTGCTTTGTATGAACGCAGGTTGAGAGTAGGAGTGGCGGACGCCGCATCAGACGCCCACATCCCAATAACAGTGATGGTACCAGTTTACATGACAATCTCAGAGCTGAAAGAAAAGGTAAATAGTGTTAGTTATGGACCTGAGAAGAAAATTCTTGTTTGACACCGAAACCCAAAATTATAGTTTAACTGGGGCCCTCATTTACATTTGAGTCATTTTTCGCGATTTGTTTTTCAGATCAGTCGAGACTATGGCTTTCACCCGGCCCTCCAGCGTTGGGTGATCTCGAAGCGTCTCGCCCAGGACAGGGATACCTTGTATCATTATGGGGTCAGAAACCACGACGATTCTGCCTTCCTCTTCATCCTTTCTGCCCAGGCTGCCAATCTGAGCCGGGAACAAGAGAGAAAAGAGAAAGAGGACAGACGGATCGATGGTATCTGGCCTATATTTCTGATTCTTTTTAAAAATAGCTTGTATAATAAATAGGAGTTTACTGAAACGCATTTCTTTCTTAATGAAGATATAATCGGGATCATTGATCGGCCACCTCATCGGCCACCAGAGCTCATCGCCAGAGGAGCCAGTCGCCCTCCTCTACCTCCCAAACCTCAGGTCTGTCTGTCTATCATTCTGTGGCTCTATCGTTCAATCTGTTGTTCTATGTATTGTACTTTTTGTCTTTATATCTATATATCTGTCATTCTATTCATCATTTTATCTGTTGCTCTATCTATCACTTTATCGATCGTTCTTTCTACCGCTCCATCATTCTATTTGTTGCTCGTTCTGTCTATAGCTCTAGCTGTCATTCTATATGATGCTCTATTGTTCCTCTTTCATCTGTCACATTCTCTGTTGCAGTCATTCTATTGGTAGCTCTATCTATCGTTTTATCTGTTGCTCTATCTATGGTTCTGGCACTCTGTCTGTTACTTTATCTATCGTTCTTTCTGCCGCTCCATCAATTCTATTTGCTGTTCTATATCGTTCTGTCATTCTGTTTATAGCTCTAGCTCTCATTCTATGTCGCTCTATTGTTCAGTCTTTCATTCTGTGACTCTATACATCACTCTATCTTTCATCTTTTCATTCATCTGTCACTATCTATCGTTCTCTGTTGCAGTCATTCTATTTGTAGCTCTATCTATCGTTTTGTCATTTTATCTGTTGCTCTATCTATGTTTCTGGCGCTCTATCTGTCACTTTATCTATAATTCTCACTGCCGCTACATCATTCTATCTTTCATCCGTTGCTTTATTTATCGTTCTCCGTTGCTCTGTCATTCTATCTGTATCTCTATCTATTGTTTTGTCATTTCATCTGCCACTATCTGTGGTTCTGGTGCTCTATCTGTCACTTTATCTATCATTCTATCTGTCGCTCTATCATTCCGTCTATAGCTCTTCTATCTGTTGCTCTATCTACTGTAGGTTATATCTCTGTCGCTCTAGCTATCCTTCTATCTGTAGCTCCATCCCTTATTCTGTCTGTTGCTCTTTCTATGGTTTTGACACTCTATCTTTCACTTCATCTATTATTCTTGTCTCGTCACTCTGTCACTCTATCACTCTATTTGTTGTGCTATCATTCGGTCGCTCTCTTATTCTATCTTTTATTCTGTCGCTTTATCTGACGCTCTATCTATCATTCTGGCTGTTGCTCTATGTATCTATCTATCTATCTATCATAATTCTAATAATTTTATTTGGTTTTATAGTCGGGTTGGTCATGTCCTGACTGCACATTTCTGAATAAAGCGACACGTCCGGGTTGTGAGATGTGCAGCACAGCGAGACCTGACAACTATAAAGTGCCTAACATATACCAGCCGGACGAGGCAGAAACCAGGAGACTCCAGCAGGAGGAACTCGCCAGCCTGCAGTACGAGCAGGTTAGCTGAGGGGACACAACATACTGGACTACAATGAACTGTGAGATGAAAACCGCTCAAAAACACCAGGTTTACCTCTGTGGAACAAATGGTGGAAATACCCGAACATTGTGTCTGCATCAACAAAGCTTTACTGTTTAAAAAGAATGGTGATGGAAAGTGAAAATGGGGAACATTTAGAGAGTCTTCATATGGATGTACTTTGCAGCAAAAAAGTTTATAATTTGTTGTTCACTGAACTACTAAACAAAAATGAATGTTTTAATCATTAAAGCAAACCTTAATTAATTTTATGCACGAATAAAAAAATCCAAATGATTGCTTTTTTTTTTTTTTTTTTTGGTGGAATGTGGATCTTAAAGGATCCTGTTGAGAATTTAAAGAAAAATCTAGATCTTTTGGTTCCCAATTAGTCCTTGTATATACCAATTGATAATTGCTATGATAAATAATAAGATTATATAATTATTAATGAATATTATTAGGTATATAATAAATAATTGTAATTAGAGATGTTTTAGTAATTATTAGTTAAATTTTTATAAAAAAAATATAAATGTAATTTTTAGAGTCCTATTAGATATTGTGAAATGTATAAATGATACACACATATTGTGTATATATCATGTAACTTTTTTACAACAGTGGCTTTACCTGTTTTCATCTATTAATACTGCATAAAAAAGTGAAATATAACGCATGTGGCCTGTCCGTTTATTTATGTAGTCTGTTAAGGATGAACGGGAGAGGAATTTCCAAGAACTCCTGGAAACGGATTCCTGCAGTCTGGTGGGGAACGTGGATGAGCTGGATTGTGCCATCTGCTTTTGCACCACCCTGCCAGGAGAGGGCGCCATGCTGAGAGAGTGCCTGCATAGCTTCTGCAGGTGCTGTGAGACTGTTTGTCAGTTAGCATAAACAGGAAGTTCCACTAAAACACACTGAAATACAACTTTGTATATCCTACAGGGAATGTCTGAAGGAAACGGTTCTGAACTGCACGGATGCAGAAGTGGCGTGTCCTTATAGAGACGATGCTTATTCCTGTAACTGCAAACTTCAAGATAGAGAAATCAGATCAGTAAGATCTTAAATGCAGTATTATTTAACATTGAATTATTGAGGTTACCTGTTCACGTAATATAACAAACCAAACTTTACTGTTTCCCACCAGCTTCTATCCCAGGACGAGTACCAGAAGTTTCTAGAACTGAGGCTGAACATCGCAGAGTCCCGCAGTGAGAACAGTTACCACTGTAAGACGCCCGACTGCGCCGGCTGGTGCATCTTCGAAGACGACGTGAACGAATTCACATGTGACATCTGCAACGAGACCAACTGCCTCCTCTGCAAGGTGAACACAAAGTTTGTTTGCGTTTAGTTCACGTCTAGTTTGGAAGTGCATGTAATGGTGACCTAAAGGACTGTGCATGTGCATGTCAAGGCTATTCACAAGGGAATGAACTGCAAGGAGTACCAGGACGACCTCCGTATTCGAGCGCAGAATGACGACGCAGCCCGGCAGACCACAGAGATGCTGGATGTAAGTGAAAATTTAATTAGTTCAACTTTTTTTAGTTAATATTTGAAGTTCACCGACTAGGGATGGGAATTGTAAAGAATTTCCTTACCCATATTTCAGTTTTTAACAGTTCAACTAACGAATAAAGGATATGCAATTTGCGAAAATTGAGACCATTATAATAATAAGTCATTTGGACTACACTGGTTGTGCTGTATGTATTTGATTGACTAAAAAGAGCCGAGTCATAAGAGTCATTTGTTTGAGGATCAAACTATACTGGCAGTGCTGTCTTTGTTCGATTCACTGAAAAGAAACGATTCATTAGAGTAATTTGTTCAGGAATCAGACAGGCAGTGCATTCCAAACGGGATATATCGCCCTCCGAAGGGCACTTCGGAGTGAAAACATTCATGGCTGCCATATTGAAGGGTCGTTCCAAACCAAAGTGCTCAAAACTGGCCACTTCAAAGGGCCCTTCGGAATGAAGGATTTCGAAGGGTACAACTGATGGACACTTCGGGCTCCCATGATCCTTTGCACAGATTCTTTGCATGATGACGGTGTCTCCATGTGAGCACGTGATGATGACGCATAAGGGCACTTCAAGAAACAGTTGTTTGGTCCCCTACACCCTTCAACCCTTCGAAGCTCTCACTCCGGAGGGTAAACCTCTTTGAAGGGATTAGGGCATAGGGATGAGCCCTTCCGAATGGAACGCAGGGTGCACTGGCCGTGCTGTCTGTGTTTGATTCACTAAAAAGAAACGATTCATAAGAGTCACTTGTTCAGGAATCGGATAACATTTGTCGTGCTGTTTGGGTTTTATTTCTCAAATAAAACAGCAGATCCAAAAGAGTCATTTGTTTGAGGATCAGACTACACTGGCCGTGCTGTCTGTTTGATTCACTAAAAAGAGCCGATTCATAAGAGTAATTAGTTCAGGAATCAGACTACACTGGCCGTGCTGTCTGTGTTTGATTCACTAAAAAGAGCCGATTCATAAGAGTAATTCGTTCAGGAATCAGACTACACTGGCCATTCTATCTGTGTTTGATTCACTAAAAAGAGCCGATTCATAAGAGTAATTCGTTCAGGAATCAGACTACACTGGCCATTCTATCTGTGTTTGATTCACTAAAAAGAGCCGATTCATAAGAGTAATTCGTTCAGGAATCAGACTACACTGGCCGTGCTGTCTGTGTTTGATTCACTAAAAAGAGCCGATTCATAAGAGTAATTCGTTCAGGAAACAAACCAGACTGGTCACACTGTATGTTTTTGATTCACTAAAAAGAACAGGCTCATAATAGTCATAGTTCAGGAATCAGACTACACTGGTTGCGTTGTATGTTTTTGATTCACTAAAAAGAGCTGATTCATAAGAGTAATTCGTTCAGGAATCAGACTACACTGGCCGTGCTGTCTGTGTTTGATTCACTAAAAAGAGCCGATTCATAAGAGTAATTAGTTCAGGAATCAGACTACACTGGCCGTGCTGTCTGTGTTTGATTCACTAAAAAGAGCCGATTCATAAGAGTAATTAGTTCAGGAATCAGACTACACTGGCCATTCTATCTGTGTTTGATTCACTAAAAAGAAAAAATCCATAAGATAAGATTCACTTGTTCGTGAATCAGACTACATTGATCACACTGTGTTTGAATCACTGAAAAGAGGTGATTGATAGGAGTTATTTGTTTGAGAATCTGTTGTGTTACAAAAAATGAGATTATTTTAATGATTCATAAATATACAATAAAGAGAGCCGATTCATAAGAGTCATTTGTTTAGTAATAAGACTACATTGGTTGCGCTGTATGTATTTCAATTCACTAAAAAGAGCTGGTTCGTACGAGTCATTTGGTTGAGGAATCAGACTAACACTAGCTATGTTTCCATCACCCTGTTTTAATGCGCATTTTGAAGTATCGCATCCGAAATGAGAGATGGAAACGCCAAATAAAAATCCCTTAAATCGCAAAAACGTTTTTACGCTCTCTTGAGGTGACTTTTGACTCGGTTCATGAGAATAATAGAAGATGGAAATGCATTTGCCAAATAAATTCCTCTATGCGCATCAAAAAAGTCATGTGACTTTGCGTTATGGGACGGCAAAACCTGACTAACCAGCAGACCAATCTTGTTCCACAGCATCTGCAATGATTCGGAAATGCCCGAGCAAAGTCTGTCATCAAAGTATTTATGTATAATTGCCTCCCAGAACTGTCTTACACGACTGCGTTCCCAAACAGCAGGCATCCACCTCCGAAAGCAATTGCCAGAATTTATTTTGTTTCGGCACAAGTAATTTATTATACATGAAAATTATTATATTCAGTGGCTTCTCCTACTTTTGTTATTGATTTATAGTGCCAGTTTATTAGGAAGTGACAATTTTGTTTTCTTTGACTCATTGGATGGAAATATTGCTTGTTCGCAAATGTTTTATGCGATATTCCAATAATTAATAACAATAATTCGCAACTTTGGATGGAAACCCGGGTATGCGTTTGACTACAAAGAGACGATTCATAAGAGAAAAAAAAAATTTGTTTGCGAATCGTACCACATTGGTCAGATTCACTAAAAAGAGCCGATTCGTAAAAGTCCTTGTTTGGGAATCAGGCTACACTTTTTGCGCTTTATGTCTGATTCCCTACAAAGAACCAATTCATAAAATTAATTGGTTCGGGAATCAGACTTCACTGGTTTGCGCTTTATGTTTTCAATACACTAACAAGAATCAACATTAAAATATTTGTTACCTATTGACTGATTTCCTTTCCAGCAACTCCTGAAGAATGGCGAGGCGATGAACTGTCCCAAATGTCAGGTGATCGTCCAGAAGAAGGACGGCTGTGACTGGATCTGCTGTCTGATGTGTAAGACCGAGATCTGCTGGGTGACCAAACAAGCCCGATGGGGACCTCAGGTCAGACACTACTAAACTGCATAAATCATTAGTTCAGTGATTCACAAATATCAGACGGCTAACCTGGACCTGGTTTTGGTTCCTCAGGGTGCTGGAGACACATCAGGTGGTTGCAGATGTCGAGTCAACGGAGACCTCTGCCATCCACGCTGCCAGAACTGCCACTGAACACCGGCGGCATCACTGAATGCTGCTGATTCAACAAGCAAAACCCTGTGCTACAGCAAAAAAACACTTACAAAATAATCCAGGTAGGGCTGATGTGCAACATACAGTTTGCGATTATTGCTTTAATATGTTTAAGTCAAGTCATATCACTGGCACATTAATCCAGATGTCTGTATTTAATTGATATGTTCTATGACTAAATATTCAGAACATGTTTACAAAATTAAAACATTTGAGGTTTCATGGGATGGTATAAACTGATGAAAAAGTGACATTTTTAAAATATACGTGGAAATGGTCTTAAATCACTACCATTTTCTGGCAAACTGATGCTCTGGGACTTTGTGCAATGATATAGTAAGATGAAAGCATTATTGTGTTTAAATCTTGATTTCTTTTATGGCCATTTTTGTTTAGAATCCAAAGATTTTTTGTTGTTGTAATATCATAGCAAAATATGCAATATGGAACAATGAAGTAACAACAGAAGAAAACAACATAATCAAGATTAATTTAAATGTAGAAAAATGCAAGTTTGTAATCAAATGAGTAGTTGCGCCTTTTATGATGTATTAAAAATGCTTAATTATTATAATTACTGACTTATCAAAATTAAAAATATAATTATATTCAATTTTTTATTCATGCTGAAGCGTTTTTAATACGTTGTTGACAATATTGTTTTCTTTACAATATTTTATGATTCAATAAAGCAGCTGGTATACAAAAATGGAGCTAATGCATATTATTTTATACAAATAAAATTAAATAAATCACCTTTAAACAACTCAATGTAAATAATTAACATCAAACCAATGCAGAATTGATCTCTTCTTTTTATTTAAACGTATTTAGCAACATGGTCAACTGTGACACATTAACTTGAGCGAACCAGAGACAACTTATGACAATCTCTCAAAGTGCAACAAATAAGCAAGAAGCGTGTTCTTTAGTGCAAAATTAATACAAAATAAAAGCATAAACAGTAGCGCTGTATGGATGGCAGCGTGTTATTTCATTAAATCATGATTCGAGAATGTTTTCAACCAAGCAGTGTTAGAATCCTGGAAAATATCCACTTGAATGTTTCTCCAAGCTTAGAAGATAATGTTTAATGGAAACGATCAGCATTTAAACAACAAAAAACAATGTGCCATGATTCAACACCGATCCGGAGTTCAATTAGAGAAACTACCAAATTCACATTCAACGATTACACACACTCCAGAATCAAGAAATCTCAAGTTTGTTCATCAGCTGAAGTTATTCAGAAGTGGTTTCAATTCCAGCTGAGATTCGTGAAAACGGCACGTTATGTACTAAGATCAGCACTTATCACAAAAATACTGTAATTAAGGTGATTCGGAGAGAAAAAACTGAAATGTAGTGAAAAATAACCTTAAAAAAACATACAAATTATGAACACAATAAGATGGTTCGTTAACTGCTTTCATAAATCGTTTCTTTCACAACTCTACATACACTTGACAAAAACAAATTCCTGCCCATAAGGGGTCCTGAACTAGATTCAATTTCCAATTCTACAAGCAAGGGCTCTAAATATATTTTGGTCTCGATATATTAGTTTTTTTATTTTTTTATTTAACAAAGTACATGCTGTCTCAATCATGAGCCACAAGTTGAGCAAATTTCTGAATACATTTCTAAAAAAGCTCTTGTGAAATTGTTGATTTTGAGTTTTTGTTTGAATGTTGTTTTTGTACAACATTCAAAGCAAAAACTCCTTTAAACTATTGTTATGTACATAGCTCACAAAACATTCTTATGTAAACGGTTTGCATTCAGTTTGAATTTTAAAAGAAAAATTCTAACTATCATTATTAAATTGTTGCATTCTATTTAGTGTGACAGTTTAGATAAAAACTGTATTATGAGCAATGTCCATACTAAATGGTTGATAAACTGTTAAACATATAATGTACATGAATTCGAAAGAAATAGTTTCCCCCCAAAATAAAAATTTGCTGAAATTTTACTCACCCTCAGGCTGTCCAAGATGTAGACGAGTTTGTTTCTTCATCAGAACAGATTTGGAGAAAATTAGTATTAGGCTACATCACTTGCTCACCAATGGATCCTCTGCAGTGAATGGGTGCCATTAGAATGAGAGTCCAAAACAGTTGATAAAAACATCACAATAATTTAAAACATAGCTTCTGACCAAAATATGAGTCCATGATTTAAATAGTCCTGAAAGTCCATATTTATCTCCTGATAACACAACTTTTTCACTGGAGAAAGCAATATTTTGAATAGAGGACTCGAATTGTAGCTGGAAGCAACAGTTAAAAGTTAGTACAAAAAACAGTTAAAAACATCTTAATGGATTTGTTTCTTACAAACACACAGCTTTTCACTTCACAAGACATTAACTGATGGACTGGAGTGGTGTGGATTCCTTGTGGATTATTGTGATGTTTTTATCAGCTGTTTGGACTCTCGTTCTGACGGCACCCATTCACTGCAGAGGATCCATTGGTGAGCAAGTGATGTAATGCTACATTTCTCCAAATCTGATGAAGAAACAAACCCATCTACATCTTGGATGGCCTGAGAGCGAGAATATTTACAGCCAAATTTCATCTTTGTGTGAAAGACAAAAAGAATGTTTTTAACTATATACACAAAAATTAGCTCAGATCGTGTTTCATATACGAGGCGTGAAGTGTACATACCACCACTGTACATCCAGGAAACATTTTTATCGTCTACTGAAGAAAGTGATATACTTTGCTCAATATCCACACCTCATTCGATTGGAAAAAAATCTTGTTTAATTACAGTAACTACCCGCACAATATTTTATTTATTAGTCTGACAAGTATAAATACTAAAAAAAAAAAAAAGAGGCAAAATAACAATATTCAGTCCTCAAAACGAGATGCTGTGGTTCGGCTCCTTCATGGGAAGAGTAAGTCTAGTTTCGGAGCCCATTCCAGGGCAGAGTTTACCACGGCTAAAGCGGCGGCCCCCAGCGCCACAGTCAACCCCATGACCGCCAGACGCATGAATCGGCGCGCCGTGGGCTGGACGACTGCTACGCTTCCTCGCTGCGCCTCCAGTGCGTGCTGCAGCTCTTTCCGTCTCTGCCGGAGCACTGTGTCCGGACGCTGCTGCGTCGACGCCAGCTCGAAGTCTTTGAAGGTGGAGACGGCCGTCCTGGACAAAAGACAGTAGTTTGTGGGACATGTTTGCTGTGAGGAAAACGTTCAGAGCGAGGGAGATAGGCTTACAGCTGATTGCGCTCTCTGGCCAGCTCAGACGGAGGGAACTGGACGAACAGATCTCCGGCGCGGCTGATCAGCGTCTCGTACGGCAGGTCCTCTGGGATGCGGGACAGGAGATGGTGCATCATGGCCATGTCACACTCACAGTCCAACACCTCCTCCTCTCGATGCAGCACGATCTGTCCTAAGTATCGGTCGATCTGAAATACGTCTAGTCTCATGCATAGATCTAAGCGCTCTATCCCCGACTTGGCCTCGCTGCGCAGCATTTGTGGTTGTGTAGATATGATCTTGTCTTTTGTATTATGCATATGCATCCACCTGTAAAGGATGCCAATGGTTTTAGTTTATCCGTTTAGGTTTCTAAGGTATCTTTAACCCTCTCTACACTGTGGTGAAGTTTTGACATTTTAACATTGTTTCACATACGTTACACATTTAAAAGTCTGTATTGGTCAGTTTAGGATGAGTTTTAATAACCCGATTACCTACTATGTAAACCTACTGTAAACATATATTGCTGTTCGACATCATTTCCTAAGTTTCAAATCTATCCAAACCCTTTATCTGCTATATTTCTATTCCAAAATATTTCTCATGAGCAACGTAAGAGTTCGTGGACCTTGTCATGGGTTATATGACAAGTGCACACCTTTTAACTGATTAAGAGTCCTTATTGTTTTATGGAAATGTGGATGCGTAACATGCATACACGACAATTCAGATTTTTAATATAATTGGCACACCCTGACACTACGACTGCCAGCGTAAGGTTAACTATAAAAATGAATAAGTGTCTTTTCCCATTACCGATAACTGAGTGTTTTATTACTTAGACATGAATCTTGATTTTTGTAGTTACATCGACAATGATGTAATATTTAATTAATAAAGTTTTTTTGTTAATCTTTTCTTTTTTCCGCAATTTATTTGGTTACCTGCCTAACCATCTGATGTCTTAACACCCACATCCACCCATTCAACACCTATACTATCTTTGCGTTAATGGTTTTACCCACGATGCACTGAGAACTTGCGTTTGGCCATTCATCGAGCATTTTTACTGATAACCTGATTTGCATAAGATAATATGCATGTGACATTTCATATAAGCTCCCGCTAAGACAATGCGGTTTTTTGCATATACTGAGTAAATGACCTTAATTTAGCTTGATGAATGTAGAAATGTAGACTGCGTTATTTCTTATATGAATACATAATCGAGTCCTTATGTAGCTTTATTTTATCGCAGTAATAAGTAAGTAATACTCAAATTGGTGTTTTGCTTATTTATTTTCAAATATGACATAATATGTCTCACTTATTTCATCCTATCGTATTGTAATAACGACTATGAGTTTTTTGCAGTCATTGATTGAGCCCTTTCTTTCTGCCAGTCATTGACACAGCTTCGAGTGTTATCTTCCTTCCGAATGATTTATTTTAAACTCATTCAATAATATTCCCGTAAGCCGCGGTCTCTGGTTCATGACTTACGCGATGAGCTGATTTGTATGTATTCCCCCCCTATGATTGTTTTTGATCTTATGGATAATGTACGATACTACTTCAGTTTTCCTACTAGCTTGCGTTTTACTAGATAGTAAATATCTAACTATCCATACAGTCAGTCTATTGTAACATGGATTATTTTCAGCTAGTAGCATTCATGTAGGGTAATGACCTATTACTGATCTTTTTTTGTATTTTTTTTTAAAAATATCTTATGAATCTATTTTATTGTACTGTATAGTACAATGCACCCTTATTTTTCTCATGCGCGCGCGGAGTTAAAGTTAATTGCATTTTAAAAATTAGATTACTAATAACTTCGGTATAGCTCTGACATCGAATGCTAGCAGCGGATGAATAAACCAATGAGTTTTAGTCTCATATGCTCACCCGTTTATTACTATTTTATTTTGTTGGTTTTATTTTATTATTGTGATCAATGGATGTTTAAACGACGATATAATAACTTATGTCCTGCCTTACTGATAGAAATGATCTTTTTTTCCGCGTTGTTAAATGTACCATTACATGAATTAAAAAAAAAAAAAAAAAGAAAAAACATATCATATCTTAAACTCTCTCATAGATGCTAGTCGACCCCGGTAATATAATAAATACATGAGTGTTATTAACCATACCGTCCACCCCCAGACTACTGCCCTCAATGATTTTTATATACTGTATCCCTATCTAGAGTTTTCATGTTTCATGTAAGACAATGCATTTGTTCAGCAGTTTAACGTAAGGATTATAATAAAAAAAAATTAAACATATCAAGCATGCGACGGTAAATACATGAGTTTCGCATTATGGTAATGACAATGATTTTTTAAATACTATATAATATTTTATGTTACTGTAATGCAATGAGATTTTTCGGCTTAAAGTAATAATGATTTTTTTTTTAATATTAAATAATATTTGCACTTCATGCTTAACGGTAATAAACAATGAGTTTTTTTTTTGCATTATGGTTATGACAATGAGATTAAATTTTTTTTTTTTTAAACCATATCTATTTTACAATGCGATTTTTTTCATATTAACATATTAAACCAAAAGATTAATGATCATAAACTGGGCTGTTAATTTTCTTTAACCAAAATATTATTTCTTATTTTTTTTATTTTTGGTGGAATTCATTCTACATAAAGCTATTAGTATTTAGTCCCTGACCTACTTCTTGTCAAACATCAAAACTCCAGGTTTATGAAGACTGCAGGTGGCAGAACACAGCGCTTTACTGTTCAAAAGACAAATAGTCTCGACATGAAAGAATGTATCAATTATTTATTCAGACGGAACAACAGCCTGATTCAGGCCTAAAAATAGCTGACCCACTTCTGCTGAATATCAGAAACCAGAGACTCAAAGCTCCAGAAGATGGTTTAATGGCGACAAACGGAAACGTACCACAGCAGCAAAGTAGATGGGCATGAGGGGATGGCAGGCCAGGAAGAAGTCATACAACCGAACCACATGACGGAAATCTGACAGCACGTGTCCGAACCAGGTGATGAGCCAGCTGAGGGCAAAAATGGTGCCGACCTCGGCTCTGCAGACAAAATAAAAACATTTATCTCAAACTATACAAGCCAATAAAGAACACCGCTCATCATTCTTTTAGGAGATGCTGTTAAAGTTACAGAATGATGAATGTGGTAAAAAAACAATCCAACCATTGTGCTTCAACATGCAGACAAACATCAAAACAACGTCTACTCACTGCTGCATGAAGTCGTACACTTCAGGGTTGACTCTCTCGATTATGGGCATCAGGTAGTTCAGGATGTGTTTGGTGTTGTCCATAGTGGGGTCCATAAAGTCCCTGTAATGTAGATTAAATGGATAAAAAATATATCAACCAGACATTACAAACAAAAAATCATTTCAAGACAATGATTTGTCCTGTCTATAATACAGTAACTGAAGAAATTATTTTTTCCCCCTATTTATTTTCAGAATAAATGCCCATACAAGAAATGTATAAATTAAATACGTATAAGTATTTTCAAATGTAAATAGAATTGAATTATTTTAATTACTATTTAAACAATAATAACAATATATTGATTGTTATATTTCAAACATAAATGAAAGATGTATCGAATGAATAAATTAAATGGTATGTAATATAGTCTTGTACATGATATTGAATATTAATTCAATAATAATAATACTGATTATATTTTAAAAATTACAGTAATAAGGAATGCGATTTTGTTAAAAGGTAATTGTGCCTTGATTCTTGAAAACAATAGCATAGGTTTAAATTGAAAACCAATAATGCAATTATTAAATGGTATCCACTACATTATATGTAGAATTACACTTATTAATCAATTACTAATAACATAATCAGATATTTTGTATGGAATCAGTGAATTTAGATTTGTGGAAGGTAATTTGATTGATATGTTGTACATATAGAAATATGTTAGAATTTTATAATAATGAATAAAAAGTAAATTATATTGAATACATATTATGTTGATATATTTAATAATAATAATAAGTTTTCACATTACAGTGATGTGCGAATGAGATTTTTTTTTGGAAATAACTGCAACTTCATTATCGTGAAGAAAATAAATGGATGTATAAATAGTTTCAAAATTGAACAAATACAAATATAAATAAATAATAGTGATACAGCAAATTATATATACAAATAATAAAAGAACAGTAATAATATTAATAATATATTTTTTTACATTACAGTATCAACAATGCAAATTTTTGTTGGTGGGAATTACGCTCGATTGTGCTGAACAATGTCAGAATTTTTTTTTTAAAAGTCACATTTTTTAGAAGTCAAATTAAAAATAAAAGAAAATAAAAATGTATAAATAAATCTCTTCTTGTCTGTGTTTTGGTAAAAAGAAAATGTTTGTTTTCTGCTGCTGGCCCACCTGAGGTGGTGAGTGGAGAGTTTCTCCACCAGGGCAGTGGCGAGTCGTTCCCCCAGCACCAGCAGGAAGGTCACCACGATGTCATGGTAACCCTGATAATAGTGCAGCTGTGGGTTTTTCACCAGCACCCTCAGGATAATATCTGTCAGCTCCTCCTGAAGGCCTTCCCGCTGCTCGTCTGGCATCCCTGCATCCGTCAGACACCGCAAACAAACAGAGAGCAGCTTAGACCCAGACGGAGAGCAGCTGCAGGTCAGAGGAAGCAGCGGAGATGGTTCTGCTCAGTGCTCACCTGGAGGGAAGCGTCGGAGGGATCTCTGAACATCTAGAAGCACTTGGTTGAAGTCCTTGTTATTGTCTCGATCGACCGGCTCTGGAAATAAACACTAGATTTACATCTACAGTACATAGGTATGTTATTTTTCCCCCCTTTATCTGCATAAATTAAAGCGCATATTATAAATATGTAAGTAAAAGATGTAAAAAATTTTATTTTAAAATGTAAATAATAAATAATTTAATTAAAGGATGTTTGATAAATTATATGCATATTATACATATTTATTTGGTATATTTATAACATTACAGTAATGGGAATGAGATTTTTGTTGAAGTAATTGACAATTATGTATAAATATTTTACATTTTAAATAATCATATAATTAAAGTATATTATAAATTATTATAGGATTAAAAGGAATAATATTTGAATAATTATTTTGAATAATATAATAATAATTATTATAGTATTATAGTTTCCAATTACAATAAAGAAAAATGAGATTGGCAGTTGAATTTATGTAATAAATTATATGGAGGTTATTTAAAAACAAATTAAATAATATTTTTCACATTACAGTGATGAAAAGGAATTTTGTGCAAAGTAAGTGATTATCGTCAAGTAAAGATATAAATATATAATATTAAATAACAAAAGACATTCTATTACTTTAAATCATGTATTTATTAAATAATAATAATACACTAATAATAAACATTTTAACATTTCAGTGATAAGAACGAGTTTTGTGCGTGGGGCAACACAACGTGGTATCGCAACCAAATAAAAAGCTGTATATGTATTTAAAGAATTATGAAAATAATATACTTCACTTTACTTAATTGTAAGTAGATTATATTTAATAATTAAATAGGAATATTTTTTCACACTATAGTGATGAAAATGAGATTTTTTTTGTTGCGGGTTTAACTGCAACTGAGTATCTTGACATAAAGAAAAGATGTAAAATATTTGAAACATTATTTTAAAATAATATAATTAAGTTATAATGAAATTTAAATTATAAGTGTAGATGCATTTAATAATGAATACCACGATATTTTCTCACATTATAGAGATGAGTATTTTTTGTTGAAGTTGTGATGATTACCTTGGGTACATGAATAAAGATGTTAATATTGAAAATATGATTGATGATATAAAACGGACTACATTTAATAATAATTAAATAATAATAATACTTTTTTCACATTACAGTGATGAGAATGAGACTTTTTGCTGTAGGAAACTGCATTAAACTATATATATATTTTAATGTGTTTATTTTCCAGAAAGTGAGCTTCCTTTGATTTCGATCGCTCTCACCTAGTTGCTCAGGTATGTTTTCCACAGACACGTTGAGCAGTCTGGGCCACACCTGGCGGCGGATCTCGTCGTTCAGCAGACCTCCTTCACTGATGGCCATGCGTCTCAGAGCGGCCACATCCACGGGCGTCGAGTTCAGCGCCTGCGAGATCTCCACCATCTTCCTCTTCCGTCTGGACTCAGCATCTGTCAACATGACGAGCGCGCTCAGCACCTGAACACTGCACTAACACGGGCTACATGCGCTTCAGCAGAAACGGTCACTGGAAAGGGAGAAGTTGACTAAGATCTTTCACCTTTCCCCTTCACTTGCGCAAGTGTTTCTTTTAAAACAGCTGTTCCCAGAGGAATGGTTTAAAAGGCTTGATATTGTTTTGAAACGGAACTATTTTTGTCTGGCACACAAACATCATACAGTCACGTCCCAAACAGCCGACGCAGTTCGTGTTAGTACTGTAACAGATTTACAGTCCATAATGAGTGCACAGATATCTTATGCACAATAAATCCTTCAAAAATGTTATGAAGAGTGCTTAAGATATGAAATAACGAGCAGCACACCTTTAGACGCAAAAAAATATTCATAGGACACTCCCACAGAAATAATTAAAAGGATTATGAGGCAGAAATTAATTCTTCTCACACCCGGAGAAAAAAGTATATATACACATACATATATATATAATTTATATAATGTAATAAACTTTTTTTTTTTTGAAATTAATGTATCTATCCATACAGAAAGAAATGGAGTTTTATACATTCTTCATTTCTAAATCCCCAAATATGTCTGTTAAAATAATTTATATTTATGTATATATAAATCAATACATAGAAGTTATATATAAATCTATTGAATATATAGACATAGTTACCCCACACAATATAGATTTATATATAGCTCGATAGATACATCCTAAAAATATTGTCAGTATCTATTAATAATATATTAGACAAAACACACCACACCCACCAAAATATATAGATATCTAAATATGGCAGTATTGGGCAGAAAGTCGATTGATGTTTGTGGTGTGTATATATAAGATATATATAACATCAACACACCACACAAACACACACAATTTAGTTCTCGCATGATAGATATAGAGATAATTTCTATACATGATGTTTATTTTATACATTTATAATTTCTAAAATCCCTAAATAAAATAATAGGATGTGTGTGTGTGTGTATATATATATATATATATGAAAATTTTTAGAGTATCTATAGAGCATTAGAATTATAGATATATATATATATTATATTAGAATATTAATTGTGTGTGTAACTTTATGTCTATATATTCAAATAGATTTAGTATAGTATGTAAGTATGTGTTAATTTATATATATTGTATCTTCTTATATAAGTTACTTGTAACTTCTTATGTTATATCTATTAACATACAGCACAAATAAAACCCCCTTATTTCAATCCCATAAAGCGTCTATCAAACTCTAAATGTACTTTAGTAAAAGCTGTAATATTTAATCGAGCACTGACTTATCGGCCGTTAAAGTGAAGCAGTAACGTTAGCCTAAATCTCCCATCATGTCCTGAATAAACTCCTCAATAAAACGCACCTTGTTTTCCGAATCCGTTGAGACTCCGGGACCTCCTCAGATTCATTCTGTCGCTAAAGTCCGTCGCTTTCCGCGGCTTCAGACCCAGCTGCATCCAACAGCTGATGGGCTTCTACTTTAGCCTGACAGCTAAAGGCCACATCTTCTGCTTCAGGCCCGCGTGAGCCGGATAAACTCGTGGCACATAAACAGCATCGGTCTCTCCGGTCTGTTTCACTCATGACACGCGCTTTAACTTACATCAGTGTGTTCCGCCGAACCGAGCCGAGCCGAACCGAACCGAAGCGGCGTCTCTGCGCCTCTTTTGTGTCATTTCATGGGAAGCGCTTCAGAAGCTCCAGCTGTAGTAAAAAAAACTCATCTGTGGGTGTTTTACGTTGTGAGTGAAGTATCTGGGATTTGTAGTCATCAGGGCTCAACGAAAGGTGGGCCGTCGTCTTAAGCAAAACCCTTCAAGATAAGTCACCATAAAAAAACACAGTAAACACGTAAAAAGTATTAAAAATAGTGCTGTCAAACGATTAATCGCATCCAAAATAAAAGTGTTTGTTTACATAATGTGTGTGTACTGTGTATATTAATTATGTATAAATACTCCACGCATGTATGTATTTAAGAAAAATATGTTATGCTTATATATTAAATATGTTTATATATACTATCATTTTATTAATATAAATATATACATGTAATATTTTTCCAAAAATAATTACTGTATGAGCGTGTGTCTGTATATACATAATAAATATGCACAGTACAAACATATATTATGCAAACAAAATGTTTTATTTTGGATGCAATTAATCGAGATTAATGTTGGACAGCACATCATTTAAAAAAACGAACACTAGCCACAAAAAAATAAACACATAAACGTTAGAAAAATGTTTTTTGTTGTACTACTGCCTTAGAAAGTCTGTTGCAGCCATGGGTGCACCTATAAAAAAGACATGCTCATTAAACACAAAAACACATTTCAACTAAGTACAAATTTTATGATAAATTTTTTTTTAATAATTTTATTATTCAGTCAAGTGCAGTCGCTCAGTTGTTAGCGCTCTGTAATATAAATATATATATTTTAATCGTTTAACTAAACGTTTATTTTGAAATGTCGTTTTTAAATATCTTGTACGTACTGTCCCTCCGTGCTTTCCGTATGTTTGTTTCGAGACGATTGTCACGTGAATCCAGGGACTGCCAAAACGTTTGGAGAAAATTGACTTTATCAAATGAACATTTTATTTTCGTTTACAATAAAAAGCCAAAATGCTCTCCCGTTTATTAAAAGAACACCAAGCGAAACAAAACGAAAGGAAAGAGTTACAAGGTTTGTGTTTCTGTAGATCTCTAGCGACTAGCTCTGACAGGCCCTTTGATATAAAGATAAAGACGCATCTTCAGATTTCTCTGCTAAATGTATTTAAGATAAGATGGAGTTGATATATTATTATAAGCAATAAAATTCGTTATTCATTTTCATTCGAGTCGCAAATTCAGTTTTTAGTAGGCTAATTTCCTTAATTTAGTCACTGACATTGCTTGTGTTTTATGTAAGACTACAGAAATAAGTAAATTATTCTTACAATTAATTAATTTAATTAACCGTAAACGAATAAATTATTATCAAGCAAAGATTGAAAAATGGTGTACACACGTAATATATGTATTTCATTACTTGAAATTTTCTGTCAGCCACCCAAAACAAAATCAAGTGATATGAAATAATAGCTTTTTCTTGATAAAATGCTTCAATACGGTACAGAAAGACGAAGACGAGAGGCCACAGCAGCTGCAACATGTTTAACAGAAGCCCTGGTGGATCATCTCAATGTAGGGTGAGTCGGATAGTTTTATATGTTTGTAAAGGTGCACACAGGATTATATGGTCAGTTCATGTGATCACTCTGGTCATAATCCCAGTCTTTGTGTGAACATTATTATGAAATTCTGTGAAAGCAGCTTAGAGTTGCATGGTTGGATGCAACAGAGAATTGTTCTTGCAACAGACACATTTATGCAAACAGAATAGTTCACCCAAAAATAAACATTTGCTGAACATCTCACCCTCAGGCCGTCCAAGATGTAGAGGAGTTTGTTTCTTCATCAGAACAGATTTGGAGAAATGTATCACTTGCTCACCAATGGATGCTCTGCAGTGAATGGGTGCCGTCAGAATGAGAGTCCAAACAGCTGATAAAAACATCACAATAATCCACTCCAGTCAGTCAATTAACATCTTGTGAAGTGAAAAGCTGTGCATTTGTAAGAATTTATTTTGTTTTGAATTAACACATTTTTAGCTTTAAACCATTGCTTCTGGCCAAAATAACAGTCTCCATATCCATAACTAATGCTTTCCCTTCCCCCTTCCCCCCCCCCCTCCAGTGATAAAGTCGTCTGGTCTGAATCAGGAGAGAAATCTGCACAGATCAAGCACCGTTTACGAACAAAAACAGTTCTAAACAAATATGTCAGTGGATGTGAGAGGACAACAGGAGGTGAGATTTTTCAGTGGAGAAAGCAATATTATGGATTATCGTATTTTGGCAAGAAGCGATGGTTTGAAGTCAAAGCATCTAAATGATATTTTTGTTTCTTAGAACCACACAGCTTTTCACAATATATTAATTGATGGACTGATGTTTGTGTTGGATTGATTCTTGTGATTCTGGGATTTTTTTATCAGCGTTGTACTCCTCGTTCTGACGGCACCCATTCACTGCAGAGGATCCATTGGTGAGCAAGTGATGTAATGCTACATTTCTCCAAATCTGATGACGAAACAATCTCATCTATATTTTGGATGGCCTGAGGGTGAGTAAATTTTGAGATTTTCATTTTGGGTGAACTATTCCTTTAAGACATTGTAATATATAAGTATCTCGGTTCAGGGTGGCGCAGGCGTACATCAACCAGCGCAAGCTGGACAATGAGGTGAAGACGCTGCAGGTTCAGGCCAGTCAGTTTGCCAAGCAGACGGCCCAGTGGATCAATATGGTTGAGAACTTCAACCAGGCCTTAAAAGTACGCAATCTCTTTTATATATTGACTCATGTGCGAATTTAGTGTTGCAATTGGTGAACTGTGCAGATTTAATGGCAGATTATTCCTGTACAGGAAATCGGAGACGTGGAGAACTGGGCGCGGAGTATCGAGATGGACATGCGGACGATCTCGACAGCTCTGGAGTATATGCACAAAGGCCCGGTTCAGCCCACGTCCTCATGAGTGGATGGATTCTGATGCTCCAAAATGGACAGAAACGCAGAGGCTTTTCCTCCAAATGTTGGTGAAACTTGGACACTGTTACTTATTCCAGTAAAAAATTGCTGGAACAGCTGTTTATTTCTGATTTGGTTCATTTTTATTTTACATAATATGCTTGCATAATAAAACATATCTATAGTGCTATAACTGCTGCGGTGGAGCATTTTACATCACATTTTACCCCCAAAAGTTCCCTTGTTCACCTGCACAGACATACTGTCCTACTTCTTACTTCATACAAACTGTTTTGACCAACCTCAGAAATGAACATAGTACCAGGATTACACATTTTTCCTGCCCCTTTTTAGCGTTTATAGACGTAACCGTGAGCTAAAATAAAAAAGAAATTTAAAATAATAATTATATATAATTATAAAATTATTTATAATTATAAATTATAATTTAAACTAATAGTTTTTGTGGGATTTTTCAATTCCAACAGTTTGTTAATTTTTTAATTACTGAACCCCCACGTTAAAGGCTGTGCCACAGACTATGTGAGGCACATAAATCCCATTTACCAACAAGGCTTTCAGCCTCAGGATAACCATGGGAACGAGTATATGTAAAACTAAGAAAATTAAACAAGAAGCAGAATAGCGGGTTTAAAATCCAATTTTACCAACATGTTTGCCTCAACCCATGGGGCTGCATAAGATGATTTGTAGCTTGATTTTTTTGCCAGTTTTTAAGGTTCTTCCAGACCATTTGCAAACCTCGAGACAACCCCCAACAGTTAAATCCACACATGGTGTCGCAGATGGATGAGAATCCAATTCAGAATTAAATTCGTTCCCATTCAGACAACAAAAAACCATAAACATCAATTGCTCAAAGATTAATCTAAGAGTGAGAGATGCATACCTGACAGCATGGGAGACCACACACAACAGCCAGCCCGTGGAGAACAGAGCTCCCAGAGACTCTCGCACACACACAGTGTGTGGGGTTTTTCTGGTTTACAGGAATCCCCAAATGACTATAATGCCCACTTCGTTTATTTATATAATCCGACCAGAACAAGGAAATCTTCAAATCAGTTGTAAAAACATAAAATACCTTTCTCACCAGACCCAGAGGGAGACACACCCCTCGGCAGCAGAACAGAATTCTTCAAAAGTTTTTTCATAATGTAAGTGACTGCTGTGGAATTGAGACCATTTTACCAATCACATTAAGACCTTTACAATGATACTAAACACGGAAGGGTTCATATCATAGATTCTTAAGATATAATCGCACGTAGTTAGTAGAGTAACTTGATTTCTTGACAACTTTCAGTGGCCCAGGCCATATGCCCAGGGAAGGAGGGGGCTTAAGGATGGGTGAAGGGACAGTTGACCAAATGGTTTTCTTTGAGATCTTATCTTCAGATTAGAAAGTTTATTGTTTTGTTGCATGACATCTGTTTTGTGGGAGCTATCATTTTGGGTCTTACATTACGAAAATGTTAACTAAAATTAAAATTGAAAAAAACTATAACTTTTCTGAGAGACAAATTTAATTTTTTAATATATTTTTCTCTTAAACAAATATAATGGCCTAATGGTTAGAGAGTCTGACTCGTAATCCAAAGGTTGTGGGTTTGAGTCTTGTACCGGTAGGGATTGTAGGTGGGGGGAGTGAATTTACAGCGCTCTCTTCCACCTTCAATAACATGACTGAGGTGTTCTTGAGCAAGGCACCGAACCCCCAAACTGCTCCCCGGGCACCGCAGCATAAAAAATGGGTGCCCACTGCTCCGGGTGTGTGTGTTCACTGCTGTGTGTGTGTGTGTTCACTGCTGTGTGTGTGCACTTTGGAGTTTAAATTGCAGAGCACTAATTTCCAAGTGATGTTGGTCCACCAACTTGGCCACAGGTCACTCACACTAATTGTATCTTCTAATTTCCTATTCTTATTTTAAGTTAATAAGTATACTAATATTTATTTAGTCCTCTTCCATGATTATGAGGTCCATAAAAACCCCCTTCTTTCAACATATAATCATTTGAACAAAAATAGAAATTGTTTAAAACTACTGTAGACAAAAATGTCAACCTCCCAAAAACAAATTCGATCACATCAAAACCTAAAAATATAACGCAGTGGCATGTTTACTCCTTAAAAAGCCTCATCCCATCCCATCTAGTTTGTGGATTCTTCTTATTCCGATTTACACAACGCACAAAAAAAAAGGGCCTAACCAGCAATAACTTGAGATTGGAGATTAGAAATTGTGGCCCTGTCTGACAGAATCAGCTTTAGGGATAATCTGAGGTGCAGACCCACTTCAGATCACTCACCAAACGCATTCAGTACCTCCAGCTCCAGAGCCAAGAAGGGAAAAGGTAAGTCTGATAATTGACTATTTAAACTTGACGAAGAATTTCTTATTTTTATCCTCAATGACAAAGTGAATTAATATTTACTTCATTTGGTATGTTTAAATAAGTATATTTTAAAAAAAAGGGTGTTCTATATTAAATATTCGTTTTACTAACATTTTTTACTTTACTTTTAACCCCCCACTTTAAGCTACCTTTAATTACCCCAAATCTTGCGAACATGTGAAATTTATTTATTATGAATTATTAATCAGGTTAATCTGAGTAATAATTTGATGTACTATGATTTTTGTTAAAATAAGTGTCTTCAGTTTAGTTTTTTGGGACTATGGTATGATTGGTTTAGAAGTTTCAGTTATTTTTGGTTAGATTCTTTAGCAATTTTATGTATTGTATGTATACAATTTTATGCAATTAATATCAGAAAGCACATGAATAATTCTTCGATAAAAGCCCTGTTTGTTTGATAATTAATTAGCGTACATTCTTCAAAGCTTAATGTGCATATAGGAGCTTAAATGGTTGGCTTTGTCCTATTGGTTGTGTTGCAGCACAGAGATGAATCCTCAACCTTTCTCTTTACTAATTAGTCCCTGTAGCTTATAGGTTTTGAGCTTTGAGAAGCTTATAGTGTTTCGGTGGTGCTGGATTTTCAATTTTACAGCATTCTCTAAACCATTACGCTGATACCAAAGTCTCCCTTTGTTTCATAAGAGCCTTAGCTCAAGATTTCTCATGTGCTCTGAAAAACGAAAGTTTTACGTATGTTAGCGCCCTGTGACTACATAATCTAAAACCAAGAGAAGCCGTGCACATGGGTCAATAATGTTCAATAAGTCAATTTGTGGAATAAAATATAAGAATGCAGTTTTTGATGCAGTTAATCAGCACGAACTGATTTGTGTAAACGTTTACCCAAATTTACATTCGTTTTATGATGGTTTTACGATCTATAGATGCAACCAAATCAAATAATAATCGATAAGGGCGTGTAATTCAAACATTATTTTTAGTTAAAAAAATTCTGCAAACAAATTAGCTATATTTTATAGTTAAAATAGTAAGAACGTTTTAGAAACATGTGGAATATGTTATTTGAATATTTAAAGACGTTTTATATGCTATTCCTAAATTCACAATACCTTTTTGAACTGGTGTTTGATGGATTATGGTATTGCATCCTGACGCTTCATAATTACACCTGCATTGTTGTGTTTTTTCTTTCTTTTACGTCATTGACATTCGACCAAAAAGCAATTGTTTACAAAACATCTTCGCAGAATCCCTCAGGAGGCAGAAACGATGTACGAGTACTTGAGGTAAGAATGTGTCAGACTAAAATCCTATCAAAACACAAGCAAACAAACCAACAAAACTAAAGACTACATACATATTGTATGCATTTTGTGCTTACAGTAACAATTGTACATGCACATATGTCTTGGGTGCGTTTGTGCTGCTATGGGTTCTGGTGTGGTTCTACCGGGACAACTTGGAGATCACCAAGGTCTCGGAGAAACACGTTTTTGTGACTGGTTGTGACTCTGGTTTCGGACACCTACTGTGCAAATGCCTGGACAAACGTGGTTTCCGCGTCCTAGCCGGGTGTCTCACGCAAAAGGGCGCAGATGATCTGAAGAGGGCGACAGGACCTTTCCTGAAGACCTGCATCTTGGACGTGACCAGCACGATTAGCATTCAGAAGGCTTTGGAATGGACCAAAATAGAAGTTGGAGATAAAGGTGTGTTTCAGGTGAGACCTCAACATAAGATTTAGAAACAAGTGTGACATCTTTGTTCCCAACTTTCTAGGACTTTGGGGTCTCGTGAACAATGCTGGACGCTCCCTTCCCATGGGTCCATCAGAGTGGATGAAAATCGAAGACTTCCAAAGCACGCTTAAAGTGAACATGACTGGCATGATCGAGATGACCATGAACTTCTTGCCTCTTGTCAAAAAGGCCCGTGGACGAGTGGTGAATGTGGCGTCAGTGTTGGGAAGAGTGGCAGCTAACGGTGGAGGATATTGCGTCTCAAAGTTCGCAGTGGAGAGCTTCTCTGATTGTCTCAGGTATCACACTTCAATGAAAACATAGTTGTTGATTTATTTTTTGCAGTTTTGACTTTTGAAACCACCTCTACCTTCAGTCTTTATAGAAAACCCCTTTTGATGTAATTTCAGGAGAGACATCCAGAATTTTGGGGTCAATGTGTGCATCATCGAACCTGGTTTCTTCAAGACTCAGGTGACCAGCTTGGAGCCCATCGAGAGGGAACTTCATCGCCTCTGGAACCAACTGACCCCTGAAGTGAAGGAGAGTTATGGAGACAAATACTTGGATAAATGTATGTTATTTACGCCGACAACAACTTTTCTCCATTCTCTTTCAATAGTCTTAACAATAAACATTTTATAATGCAATAGAAGAACCATTTTTGGTTTCCCAAAGAACCTTTCAATAAACAATTCTTAAAAGAACCATAGTGTGAAGAACATTTAATAATCTAAAGACACTTTTTCCACTATAAGAACCTTTTGTGCATTGAAAAGTTTCCATGGATGTTAAAGGTTCTTCAATTGCAATCATAATGACGTACTAATGATATACATTTATTTTTAAGAGTATAGTCCATTTAGACACTCTTTGTCTCTCCAGACATCAAGATCCAGAGGCTGATCATGAACACCATATGCGACTCTGACCTCAGCAAAGTGACCAACTGCATGGAACACGCCCTGCTGGCCGTCCACCCAAGAACACGCTACAGCGCAGGCTGGGATGCCAAGCTCTTGTGGATTCCCTTGTCTTATATGCCTGCTTGTGTTGTAGATATTGCGCTGAAGCTGGTGTTGCCAAAGCCTGCAAAAAGTGTCTAGATTTGGAAGTAATCTTAGGCCACATACGTTTAACTCTTACCTTTCATTTCCCTCTTATGATACACTGTAGACACTCTATTTTGGGGTCTTACTAAGTAGGCTAACTAGAGTTTACAAACACTGTAAATTTAATAGAGTATTTATGATGCAAAGTTATCTGGTAACTGGACACTATCAGTAATTTTGTATATTTATGAACCATTATATAAAGTAGTTATAATGTGCCTTGAAAATGCATCACCCAGTTGTTTTTGGCCGTTGAGTCATTAATGTCAGATGATTGCTAAAGTGCCACCTACTTTGACTTTTGGCATTATATTTGTATGAAAAGTGTCCAGAGTTACCCTGGTTTTGCAGGAACTGGATTAATATTAACGGTATACCCGAATTCAATAAATGTTATAATAACCTTTTCTTCTGTGAAACCAATCTCTTTCCCATAAATAAAAAAAAACTGCTTAAAGGGGTCATATGATGCTTTTTTAAAGTTCATTATTTTGTGTATTTGGTATAACAGAATATGTTGACATGCTTTAATGTTCAAAAAACATTAAAAATTATTTTTCAAATACTGTACATTATTGTTAGGTCCTCTACCTCTATGCCCCCGCCCTTCCCCCAACAATGTCGTTTTCCCAACAAAGCCCGCTCCTTTGACCAGCGCGTCTGCCCGGAGTGGCCCTGACCCAGTGTCATTGTGATTGCCCGAACACACACCCCACAAGCAACGCGTCGGAATGTAAACAGGCCCCTTAAACCATAATCCGCCGAGCGTCAGCTTTCAAAGTACATAATCACGAAGCCCGTTAATAATGTCATTAGTTTTACCTTCAGTTCAAGCCTGAAAGGGGAACAGGGTTGCGTGACAGACACAGTGATGATGCAGGACACAAGCCGCGGTTAAGCCAGCTGACGTGCTATGATTTCTGACAGGCAGTCCACTCCCTCTCCTGCGATGTAACCCTTTTGTCTCCCCACACACACACAGACCCGACACACACCACACACGAACGCGTTACTCTCGCTCGATGCGCAAAACTCCGCATTTGAACGGCCAATAGCAAATACTTAAACTAATAACAAAACCTACTTACAGTCGCTGATTCAGAAGCGCCAGATTGTCATAGCAAAGTCGGAATTGACACTTTTTTTTTTTTTTTTTTTTTTAAGAAATGCCTTTGTGCAACAGCCAAGCCCTTGTTACTCTTCTATTAAAAAAACACACTCGCCATAAAATGCGTTGCAACACAGTTCAGAATACTGGGTGTGCTGTTCTGGTTGTATAATCTTAACCAAAAACCGCAATGGTTCCTAATTGCATCACTTTTCCGAAGGCCAAATAAAGTGCATTTTTTTGCTTTCCGCACTGAAATACCAAAAAAAACGGCTCCTGACGGACTGCATAAACACTATAACTCACTACTCTGCGGTTCATGAAACCACACGCCTTCCTTTCAATTCCTTTTTCTTTCCTTTTGTCCCGTGCACATTTGGGCTGCATTTATGCTAATATTTTTAATTTCCACATAGAGTGAAGGTAGATAGTGTGGTTGTGTTTCGAACCGAAGCCGTTTTTAGGGTAGGCGTGGTTGACTGCTAAACTTTTATAAAGAATATCTATTTGGATTTGAGACTTAAGTCTTGCAACTTTAACCAGATCTCTTTAATATTGCAACCAATAGGCTTGTAACACTCCAAAGAGAAAGGAAAACTTGAAATCGCATCATATGACCCCCCTTTTAAAAAAAATAAAAAATCAGCATGCTGGTTTACTGTTTATAGCCGAACTTGCCATAAAACTATCCTTGACTGGTTTTAGCTCTTTTCGTTTTCGTTTTTTCAGTAGGCTAGCTAGCCTACTCTTTGAAAGTCATGAGACAATTTACTTAAAATTTAACAATACTTCTTAGTGAACATTAATTATTCATTAAACACTTTGTCCTACGGTTAAGGAATTATTAAACCGTTTTCCCTGACCTTAAGCTATTCTTAAATTATCAAAAGTCGCGCCAGAGAGAATTCAATAGATCGATTATCTCTTGATCGACTGTCCTCATATTTTACAATATAAATAAACATTAAATATATACATTGACTTCATATTTTGTACATTTATATTATTTAATGCCTTGGTAGCCTATCTTTTTTTCCCGCTAGGGTAAAAGGTGTCAGAAGACGAGTTAAAGTACAGAGCTTCTCTCTTTTCTTTTTTTTTACCTCAGTAGATCGTTTGAATGAAACACTTGTCGTAGACATGAACAAGCTTATAAACATTTTAAAACGTGCTGTCTAACGTCGTGGCATGAAGTCTCTTCTCTCCTCGATGTTTTAACAGTGAAAGTTATCCAGTAATCTGTGACAGTGACCTCAGTGTTGATAAAGTGCCTCAGGCGCTGACCAGATTCCACGCGCACCTGTCGACGCGACTCAAAACAAACCAGCCGCGCGAGACTCTGGAGACCGTCATGGAATAGTTTAAATCCCCTTTTCAACACTTCAAACTTTAGATTTTGTCTCATGAGATACTGGAAAATGATCTCTTTCAGGACCCTACGACTGACTAATGTCGGAGTTATTGGCTTACTGGCGAAAGACATCGCAAAAAGCAGCTCAGCGTGTCAGAATGCGTCGCGAAGGTCGTTCAGTTTCTCTTCGCGGATTCACGCGAGTCAAGAATTTATCGCTCCTGCATCCGCGGATCAACCTAAATCGAAAAAGTGAGTCACTTGTAGATTAAATAAAATTGTATATAAAAATAGTGATGCATAATAAAATGTTTGATAAAAATGCTAATAAACTGAAATACCTGAAATACAATATGTTTGGTGTTAGCATGTGTCTAATTTTGTTTTATTAAAACAGACAAGAGACCAATAAAGGTCTGTTCTCTGGACTAGAGGACATGCTTTTCTACACTATAACTGAAGGAGCAGAGAAAGTTCCTGTGTCTCATTTCATTGCTGTAAGTTTTTACTTTTTCATTTACATATAAACACAATCATATACACAAAAGTTTTAACTAGATTTTAAAATCTTTGCACAAGCAGTTTTCCAAGTCTGCTAACTGTATAATATCACTGTATATGGACAACAGCTGGGAGCTGCTACATTTATTTAGTTGCATGCTATTGGCTCAGTTACTATCAACCCCCTACATGTTTCCTGAAATCTGATTCGTTCATGGGAAGTCTGGGCCAAAACACACAAAAGTTTATCCAGATTTTGTGGAATTGGTTTGTTGAAATGTTTGTGCAACAAATGCATTGCACAGTGGCATCACATAAAGTAAACTGAATGATTGTGAAAAGACAGAACAGTATTTTCCCCATCTTACAGGCAGTAAAAAGCACCGGCCTTCTGACCTCTGACCCCAGATTGCGTGACTGCATGGAAAAGATTCGCAAAGCTGTCCAGGAATCAGCCGGTGAAGTCATGATGGATCGTGAGCTGTTCCGAAAGTGAGTATCCGGTGAGGTTGGACAATACAGATTTGCAAACGTCCCGCAGAAAAGGAATATCTGGTAGTTTACTAATTGTGAAAATTTCTAATATCGTGACAGGTGTGTGGGTGGCAACATAGTTCTGCTGAGTCTCGCTTTCAGAGGGAAGTTTATCATTCCAGAATTTGAGGCATTTGTGGGTGTCATAAATGATATTTACTACACATCAAAACTGCAACATGATGGACAGGTAGGGATGTTTTTAATCCATTTCCCTCACTTATTTGTATAGCTACCTATATAATCTTATAATCTTTTTTTAGGTTGCAAAATACATTCCCCATCTGACCAAGTTTAGTCCTGATCTTTGGGGTGTTTCTCTCTGCACAGTGGATGGACAAAGGTGAATATATTAATCTGACACCAACTTTTTTAAAATATGAAATTATGGTTTTTAAATCACCTCTTTGATTACAGGCACTCAGTGGGAGACACAAAGGTGCCGTTCTGCTTGCAGTCATGCGTAAAGCCGCTTGAATACGCCATCGCTGTACACGAACACGGCACGGAGCGTGTTCACCACTACGTCGGGAAGGAGCCCAGCGGATTCAAATTCAACAAACTCTCCTTAGATGAAGAAAGTGGGTGGGAAAATGTCATAGATTATCATTATCAAATGAGTTATCTAGAATGTCTTATTTGTTTTTGCTAGACAGAACTTTTCTGTACTGAGAATAATCTTATTAGAAGGAAATGATCAAAATAAATGGATTATTATAATATATTTAAAGATCAATAATTACTAAAAAAATAACAATCATTTAATTAATTAATTGAGCTGACTGGTTTTCTGTTCTTAGATAAACCTCACAATCCCATGGTCAATGCTGGAGCAATTGTCATCAGTTCACTTATCAAGGTAAACAAATACAAAAACTAATATTTTTGGGGGAAATTGTATATTAATATTTTCCCCTGTTCCTTTTCTGCTGATTTTTTTGGTGTCAGGTAGGTTTACTGTTAACAGTATTTGCTTGTTTGTCTTATAATCAGCTCTGCATGACTCCCAAACAAACAATGATATACGCACATGTATTGACATGTGGACAGGGCCAAGAATGAATTTGATCTAACAAACCTTTTACCCAGAATTCAGCTCTGTGTGGACAGACCCAGTGCATCTGCTACACGTGTAACAGACTGACCTTGTGAAGCTATGAGTAGGAGTATTACTGGTCTGGACTAAATCCAGTCTATTAAAAGTGCCCTTTACACTAGATGTATGTGACTTGTGCTTTCTAGGTTCCCAGAGTCTTCAGTACAATCTAGAAAACATAAAAATCATGAGTTTTGATGAAATCTTACTGTTGTTTTTCTACAGCCAGGTGTCAACAAGGCCGAGAAGTTTGACTATGTAAGTTATAACCTGTTGAATGTAGCCATTAAAAAAAAAAAAAAAGAAGATAAATCAACCTTAATGTTGTTCCGAACTTCTATGATTATTTATCCCTTTAATGCGGCAAAAAGTAGATAATTAGCTAAATGAAAGTAAGGCTATTAAACTCCAAAAGGATAAACAAGTAGTGCATACGGCTTTTCAGGTATATTACAAAGTCATACAGTAGCTTTGTTTTAGGTAAAGACTGAAATTATTGTTATTTCTTGAAAATATAGTCTTTTTAGGCATCTATAAAGTGTTATGTTCTATAAAATGACTTTTTATTGGCTGTTTTCTATAGCAAGTCTATGAAGAAAATAATTTTGTTGAGTCTGTTTCGCAGGTGATGGAGTTTGTGAAGAAAATGACAGGCAGGGAGTATGTGGGCTTCAACAACGCAACGTATGTTTTTCACTGGATCATTTTACACATGTTTTTGCACCCAATTTCATTGCCTTTGACTTAAGTTTAATTTTCGTTTCACCAGGTTCCAGTCTGAGAAGGAGACAGGAGACAGAAACTACGCAATAGGATACTACCTAAAAGAGAAGAAAGTTTGTAACTTTCCAGCAGTTTTATAAAAGCCCACTATAAAGGACGCCGTTGTTTATTTATTATTCTATGCAAACGCAACTATGACGTCCTTCTTTACAGTGTTTTCCTGTAGGGGCGGATATGAGAGATGCACTGGACTTTTATTTCCAGGTAGGTCCAGTTGACATTTTTTCACTGTTAAATCAAAGATTTAATACTTCTGGCAATCCCATCAGAATTTCCTTTCTGTCCCTCAAAGTTGTGCGCCATAGAGGTCACGTGCGAGTCTGGCAGTGTAATGGCCGCCACACTGGCTAACGGAGGCATCTGTCCAATCACAGGAGAGAGAGTTCTGAGCACAGAAGCCGTACGAAACACGCTGAGTCTCATGCACTCCTGCGGGATGTATGACTACTCGGGACAGTTCGCGTTCCATGTGCGTAAAAGGATTGTTTCTACACTGTGTATATTGTATGACTTTCAATCCAGTAAGCTTATTTTTAAAATAATTTTTATAAAAAAATAGCTTATTTTAAAGGAAATTTAAGAGTGCAATCTGTTAAGATTTTGTGCAGCCACTAGTTATTATATGACTTTCAATCTGGACAATGTATTTTAAAAACGTATTAAAAACATTACTTATTTAAACATAAATTTAAGTGCACAGTCTTTTGAGGTCATACATATGTTATACAGGAGAGCTTTGAAAACTTCTAAGCAATATGATATTGAGGACTTTTCTGGTTGCTTCTTGTAACAAATTGTAATTAATTTTGCCGTACTGACACTTGTCATAGTAACAAACCATATGACTTTATATACCAATACATGTCAGGTTGGATTACCTGCTAAATCTGGTGTGTCTGGTGCTGTTCTTCTGGTGGTGCCGAACGTGATGGGTGTCATGTGTTGGTCGCCCCCCGTGGACAAAGTTGGGAACAGTGTCCGTGGAATTCACTTCTGTCAGGTGCTTCTGCCATCATCCTGTTGGTTTTACACCCTCTTTTTATCATAAATTTAGTCTAAATAACTAATTTTGTAACCCTTCCATAATTAGGAACTGGTGTCTTTGTTCAACTTCCACAATTATGACAATCTGAGGCACTTTCTGAAGAAGCAGGACCCTCGCAGACAGTCTGGTGACGACAGGGTAAATCTAAAATTAGAAAAACAGCTTTCACATCAACCAATTTTAAACACCAAAAGTTACGAAAATACCCTACATTAAGCTATTTTTTAGACTGATTATTAGTTCCAGCAATTAATGCACCAAATCTGTTCTTTTCTTAGAATAAATCGGTGGTGAATCTGATGTTTGCAGCCCACAGTGGAGATGTCTCAGCTCTGAGAAGGTCATTTTATATACTTCAAAATGTCTTTATTACTCCAAATTTTTGAGTGCTACTGAAATATAAATGACTTACTGCCCTCTTATGTTCTTCAGGTTTGCCCTTTCATCTATGGATATGGAGCTGAAGGACTATGACTCTCGTACACCACTTCACATAGCTGCTGCAGAGGGTAGAATCGTTTTCTGCAAACATAAAAGAATCTTTCGGTCCCAAACATGATTTGTTAATCATAAACGTAATTTGTCGTCTATGTCTTCTCTGTTTTAGGTCACATGGATGTTGTGCTATTTCTGACACAGTCCTGCAAAGTAATCCCTTTTGTGAAAGACCGGTACAGAGCCCTGTTTCTTTACATGTTTACCTTCAGCTTTATCCAGTTGGTGATAATTGACCTCATATCTCGTATTCAGGTGGGGGAATATTCCTCGGGATGATGCCATGCAGTTCGGCCATGAGGATGTGGTGAAGCTCTTGGAAGAATATGAGCTAAACTACAGTCTGCAAACATCTCAGACTGACACAGAAGACCAATGTCATCAATCCAAATGTTCATCTCTGGAGGGATGAGTGTAATCTGCTGTGAATTTAACCAAATTTAAGGACTATAGATCATGTCATCAGATATTGTGAAAATAAGGGCACTTATATGGAAATGTCTCTGGACAGAGATAAAAAGCTAATTGTTTTTTTTTATTTTGATGTGTAAATATGAAATATTTGTACATAATTTGTGTTATATATTGTAGTTTGACATATCATCTTAGAAACTGCCTTGGTTATACAGTGTAGAGTGTACAGTATTTGTGACTAATAAACAAAACCAACCATGCCAACAGAATCTTATGCTGATAAGATTCTCTTACAGATCCTTATTATGTATCCACACTATAGATTTTTAAAAAGAGGTTATAAGGCCTTCTATATGTAAAACATAAATCTATAACACAACAACAATCTAGAACAGCCTCGCAACCACAAAAAGTATACAAATAAATATATAAATCAATCAAACCAGATTCAGAAGACCTTAGCAACTGCATAGTAACGCTATTATGATGACAAATGTTGCTGAGCAGCCTGTATTTTAGTACATCATCAAGGTGGGTCTGATTAAAACAGATCTATTGATATAGCCCAGGCCTAGTACACTTGCATCTGTAAATGAAACGTGCACTATCCCTTACCAAAAAGTAGTATACTTCAAGTTTATTTTATTAAGTATCCTTAAGTATATTTTTAAGTATACTTTATGTAGTAAGTATACAAATATCAGTGTACTAGTAGTATACTTGTAAGTGTACTATTTCAATAGGCCTTGGGACTAAATTGGCCCACTTTCTAGTATATAAAAGTATATTTTTAAGTATAACAGTAGTAAACTTTGTGTACACAATTAGTTTACATCAAAATGTTTATTTTGTACTGCAACTATACTAAAAGTGAACTTATAGGTATACTGATAGTTTACTAATTAAATACTTGTAGTAGCATTTTTAGTACACTTTGAAGTATAGTCTCAGTAAAATACTAGTTTAGTAGTTTTATACTACAAGCATACTCGTACGTTTTCTTTAAGTTAACTTTACATCATACTTTAAGTATACAACTATATCCCTATTTAGGTATTAATTTGTATATATTTTGTCACATGAATATCTGAACATACAAAACAAAAGAACAGGGTATCTGCTTGTAAACTAATTTTTTTTATTCTAGCTTCATGCATTCTTTTTAAAACATTTTAATGTGGGTAAGTTTCATAAATAAAAAGATAATTAAAGAAATAAACAACATTTTGAACACAAAGCTGAAAAAAGACTATGAATTGATCTGAATGATAATCAAAACGTAGATGGAGCCGATCAACACCCCAAAGCTTGACAGTAATTTTTACCTCTTCATTGGTCGACATTTTATTCCATAATGTTACACATTTTTGATGCTGTTTTATGTCTGATCGTGTTAGAAATCCTCTGAAGCATCTGTTGTTTCGGTTTCTTTTTCACTTGTGTTTTTTTGGAAATTCTGCATAGAAGATGTGTACTAGTGCCCCCTACAGTATAACAATAAAAACACGGATTCTAGGAGCACAATTATAGTTCAAATATATTTAGACTTTTTCTAAGTATAAGTCAAGTATATTTAAATGTAATTTTAAGTATATTTCTGATAAGTACATAAAGCCCATTTCCGAGAAGTACATAAAAAGTAGACAAAGTACACTTTCCTATTTTTTAGTTTAAAAGAAATATACTAATAGCACACTTGAATAAACACATTTTTCGTAAGGGAATAGCACGACACCACCAACCTTCTGCCTCAGAGATCATGACATAAGTTGTGGCTATCAGAAACTGTAACAGAGGTGTCAGCCTTTAAACATTTGTTCTTACCTTACCTAACATTTTGTTCCTACCTGATTATTTACATTATTCAGTAGTTGCAGTGTATAATTACCTTAGAACACTATCTTGAGAAGAAAACGTCCTGCTAAACGGATAAAAAGGCTGGAGTTAGTGGTGTTTCGTTCGAGAACGACTCACTGTTGTTGAATGAATCTCAAAAGTGAATGAATCGTTCTGATTCTGAACTAATTCATATTTTTAGTTTATTTAAATCCCTTACTCACTTACCGCCATCTACTAGAGCAAGTACATGATCTCTATAGCATGAAGTGGAGAAGGGTCTTGTGGACAGAATGTAGGCCTCCGTGAGAGAGCTCTAACCACAGTGCTGCAGATATTCTTCGGCCTCGCACGCACTTAGAAACCTCTCACGAATCATCTTGTGCCCACAATGCCCATGCACACTTTTGTGCTTAGCAACAAAAATAAGTCTGATGCTTTTTTGTAGTCTGGTGTGGCAAGTATTAGGTATTTCTTTCACAACTTAGGAATATTTTTAAATGTATTAATCACTCAGACTAAGCTGCAAAGTGTTATTTTAACAACATGAGAAAGAGATGTTTAAAAAGAGCATCAGTGACCTGAGGCTACATTCAACCAAAAAAGTCAATTTTGGTCAACTCTGACTGATACTTCCTCGCAACAATATGAGCGGTCATTGGCTGAATCGTCACCACATGCTCTGTTTGTAAACTGAAACCACAGTCACACCAGTCACTCTTCTAAAATGATCACATATATGTTGCGTCTAGTCTTGCTCTTCATTTGTGTTGAAGGTAAGATTTGTATCGGTACTTATTTGATTCATGTGTTTTTGTAAATGTTTGGTGGGATTTTTTAATCTTTTCAGAGGTTTTCAAAGAGTCACTGAGCATCAGTGCTTGTCAGTAGCTTAATAATCCAATATCAGTTTGCCTGTTTGACTGATATGTGCCAAAACACATATTGTTTAACTCTAATTGAATAAAACTCATCTAATCATTATAGAGACATTCATGGGCCAATAACCAACAATGGAAACCGCATCATGTCATGTGCTAAATGTTTAAAACATAAATAAGCAAAATAATAAATTTAGTTTTTAAGGTTTTTCAAGATCTCTCAGCCAAAGATGTTCTTATGAATGTGTTTCAGGTGTGTTTGGTGGTGATACAGATGTAATGAAGTCAGTATCAGTGACTGAGGGAGATTCTGTCACTCTACACACTAAAAAAAAATTGGTTTTTACTGAAGTACAGAGAGATGAGCAGATACTGTGGATGTTTGGACCTAAAGAGACTCGTATAGCTGAACTCTATAAACGCAGCATTGATATGTTTAGCAGTAATGGGACATTTGGAGACAGACTGCAGTTGGACTCTTTCACTGGATCTCTGACCATCAGAAACCTCAGAAGCACAGACTCTGGACTTTATAAACGACAGATCCGGAGCGACAGAGGGAACTCGGACAAGACATTCGATGTTACTGTCTATGGTAAGACAAATATGACTTAGAATATGTATAAATTGATATGAAGCTTATTATTGGACTGGTAGTGAATCAGGAATATGACAGCTCTAAAAATTAAGTTTTGCTAAAAATTAAATGTATATTTCCCAACCATTTGATTTTTTTCACCAGTAAACTATAAACCATTGCCCTTTCTTAATACTGAATGAATTAATCTTTTTTTAAATGAATATTTAATGCAGACTTTATTATCTATGCTTTCTGTTTCTGTTTTTGTAATGTGGACTTAATCCATGGTGATAATGTTGTGTAGCTCAATTCTGATTTCCATGTTTTGGATGTTTTTTATTATTGCTCTGTTTCATCTGCATTTAGATCCTGCTGTCCCTTATGTCTGAAATTGCCCACATGCCCACAATATGCTTATTTAATGTACATGTTTTTCAGCTCGTCTGCCTGTTCCTGTCATCACCAGTAACTCTTCAAACTCTTTTTCACCATCATCATCATCATCATCGCAGCAGAATTGTTCACTGCTGTGTTCAGCTGTGAATGTGAGTGATGTGACTCTCTCCTGATACAAAGGAAACAGTTTATTGTCCCGCATCAGTGTGTCTGATCTCAGCATCAGTCTATCTCTACCTCTGGAGGTGGAATATCAGGATAAAAACAGCTACAGCTGTGTGCTTAACAATCCCATCAGCATCCAGACCAGACATCTGGACATCAGTCAGCTCTGTCAGACATGTACAGGTGCGTCAGCTGTGATTTTAAAAAATAATGGTAATTTTAAGCTATTTCTAAAAGCAGTTTAAAAAAAAACCCGTTTGTTGGTTCACCCTGGTTGAGTTTTCAATTGACAAAAATAATAGTGCGAGCAACCAATCATAACAAGATGAAGCAACTGGTGCCCTCTATTGGTCAACCCACACACACACACACACACACACACACACCAGGCACTGCTGCTTGTTCTTGTTCTTTCATTTAAGTGGGCACTGTCCCTGCAAAATATGAAAATTCAGAGTTGGAACAATACATTTTTTTTCATTCAAACATAATTTAATGAGATTTTAAAAACAACCATGTGATTCCTCCATTATTTTCTTTCTCCAGGCTTTTATTGCAATTCTGTGAGTGTGACTCCATCCCTGATTTATGCTGTGGTGGGCGTGGCCGCTGTTGCTCTACTTGTTTGTTATGTCAGGTCTAGAACGGATTGGAAAAAGAAAAAGCCACCATCACAACCTCACTGACGCGATTCTGTCCTATGGCCACCAGGTTGCAGTAACTCATAATTGTTCAATCAAAATCATGTGCACTTCCCAATGTAAATAAAATATGGCAAACGTGCTTCTTTGTAGTCTACCAAAATTCTTGTTTCATTAAATCATCAATCACGCTGTATGCACGACTGCAGCCTTAAATGCAATATGTCAAGCTCCCATAGCAGGTACAAAAGTTATTTCTAATACAGTGGTTTTCAGTTTTGTACCTGCCCCTTTAAACCGTCTGCTAGTGCGATTTACAACCCCCCCCTCCCCCAACCCTAACACCAATGTAATTTGAGGATCATTGTCAATTTCAATCCACCGTTTAGGAATTCACATGCATTCGTCTTGAAAATAACCAGCTGTTAATAATGAAAAGGGAAAACAGGCAAACAAAAAGAAAAAAAAAAGAAAGTTTATCAAGACAGCACAGAGCTCGGTCAAAAAGCCTGTGAGTGTGAAGCAACAGTGTATGATGAGACATGTAATGACTTGCAGTGCTATGATACAGAGCAGAAAGGTAAGAATTACGGGAAGGATAGCAGGGGTTGGGGTGGAGTCTTGTGGCTTTACATAAGAACCCTGAGGACATGAATAACTGCCAGTTTTTTTAGTATCAGACTAGCTGAGAGAACATAAACATGACATTCATGAAGTTTCTGATCTTAATCACATACTGCACTTTCGTACAATAATGAAGTAATCGCTCTCTTTGTCATTTTTTTTAATTGTCATTTTAACTCTGCTGTGTCATCTCCATGCAGAATGTAGATTTGTTAGAGGGGAATTTGGATATGCAAAAAAAAAATAAATAAATAAAAAACCCGGCCAATGTTGAACTAGTTCTTCAGTCTTTTATTTCCTATATATTAGACATGCTGGTTCTGCCACAAAATTCGATCAACTTATTGTCATCATTTACTCACCATCATGTCATACCAAGCCTGTATGATATATGACGAAGATATTTTGAAAAATGTCTTTATACAATATTTTTTACACGGTAAGAGTGAATGTGGCCCAATGTTGTTTGGACCCCAAAGTTCTTTAAAACGTTTCCTTTTATGTTAAAAGCAAAGAAAATCAAGAGCAAATCAGGGTTCTCTCTCCTCAATCAAGTGTTGTAATGCTGACAGATGCAGGTGTGCAAAGCCATTGTGGTGAAATGAGAGACTGCTGCATGTTCGATCAGTGTCCATTGACGGTGGAGTATATGGTCTCTTCTGTCCTAGGCTTCTGTAGGACAACACAGACAGAAAATAAGAGGTCTCAAGACAAAAACCAGGAGGCTCATTTTTATAGCATTTCTATAATTTTCTGTCTAGCAATCAGTTCTTACTTTGAAACACATTTTAAAAGTGAAAAGACAGTTCACATGCATCTAGTATTTACTGGATGCTATTGTTGAGATGTACAGCTGAAAAAATTATATGCTTTGATCATTCCAGAGTAAAATCGCACTACTGAAAACCTCTGTTCTTCATAGCAGAAGCTGGCAAAGTCACAAGGAAGAAAAGCATTGTCTTCTGATTAATGTGCTACTAATGCGTTACAGAACTATTCCAGTAAAAGTATACTGCCATAGCTACACGCAAACTTTTAAAAACTTTTGTTGTTTTTTTTTAAAACACAGCAAAACAAATTATCATTTTTATCTGGTGTAAAAGTGAACATGCCCATGGGAGTCCTACCTTGTTTTGTACATTAGGTAAAAATGTTGTTTCGGCATAAGCTAGCTCACTGTCGTCTGTCTGAACCGTTTCAGCTGCATGTGCAGATGGTTCAAAATAATTCACTAAAGTCAAGAATTAAAAAAAAAAAAATAAAATCATTAATAGCAATCATAAAAACATGAATGCACATAAGCTTGTTGCATTAGCTTAAGATAAGACCTGCCTTTTGGCCTTGATGTTCTGTATTTCCTGTAAAGACAGCCCATCACAATTGCTAGCATAGCCAGTACTACCGCAAATGTTAATGCTGCAATAAGCCATGGTGAATTGCAATCTGAAATTGAAAGGAAAAACAACAATTATCATTCACCTGTGCCTTTAAAGAAGAAATAGAAATACTATTTATGGAACAGCAGTGATATGAAGGCAGAAAAGGAATTAAAATTTACATTCATTGTACAGAATACCCTTTAAATACATTTTCATTTTGACTTCCAGTATACAAATATGCAGTCATGCCTTAATTTTTTATCTTGCACTACCCTACAGCACTACTGTAAGTTGTTGGTATAATTAACAAAAATGGTCTGAACTAAAGTACTGTTTTATATGTAAAAGTACCAAAGTAGCAAAAAAGCTATTTAGCTTAGTTAAAAAAAAAAAACAAAAAAACAACCTTATGTTGACATACCTTACATTTGTTCCATTAAAAAGACAGAATCACTTGATGAGCGCTACCTGTACATCTTGGCTGGACAAGAGCAGGCGATGTCGATGTTTGGTCTTTTTGCTGGATGGGATTGTTTAGCACAACGCTGTAGGGTTTTTCCCTTCTCCTTCCCTCCTTTCCCTCCACCCCTTTTTTTTTTTCCCTTTCTTTTGCCTTTTCCCCCCTCCTTTTTTCCTCCTTTTCTGTCCCTTCCCTTTTCTCCCCTTTTCTCGCTTTCCCCTTTCTCACCTCCGCTGATATTTTTTTCACCTCCAGAGGTAGAGAGAGACTGATGCTGAGATCAGACACACTGATGCTGGACAATAAACTGTTTCCTTTGTACCAGGAGAGAGTCACATCACTCACATTCAACACTGAACACAGCAGTGAACATTTAGACACTAATGATGATCCTGATGATGATGGTGAAAAAGAGTTTGAAGAGTTACTAGTGATGACAGGAACAGGCAGATGAGCTGAAAAACATGTACATTAAATAAGCATATTTTTGGAATGTGGGCAAACTCCGACATTAGGGACAGCAGGATCTAAATGCAGATGAAACAGAGCAATAATAAAAAACATCCAAAACATGGAAATCAGAATTGAGCTACACAACATTATCACCATGGCTTGTGAAAAGGCCCACAAAGCACAAGGAAACACATGGTTATATACACAAAGTGTAAATTAAGACACAGGTGTACATAATTTGGGAACAACAGATAGGAAACAGGAACTGAACCTATTACAAACTAAAACTCTATATAAGTTTACATTACAAAAACACGACAGCATACATAACATCAAATATTAGTTTAAAAAAAGATTAATTGGGTTATAATTTGCTAGCGTAAAATACAAGTAGTTGAGAATATTTTTTAAATTTCAACAAACTTCAACATTTTTAGAGCTGTCATATTCCCGATTCACTACCAGTCCAGTAAAAAGGTTCATGTATATTTATCCACATTCTATGTTTTTAAGTCATATTTGTCTTACCATAGACAGTAACATTGAATGTCTCGTCCGAGTTCCCTCTGTTGCTGCGGATCTGTAGTTTATAAAGTCCAGAGTCTGTGGTGTTGATGTTTCTGATGGTCAGAGATCCAGTGAAAGAGTCCAACTGCAGTCTGTCTCCAAATGTCCCATTACTGCTAAACATATCAATGCTGCGTTTATAGAGTTCAGCTATACGAGTCTCTTTAGGTCCAAACATCCACAGTATCTGCTCATCTCTCTGTACTTCAGTAACATTAGTGTTTAGAGTGACAGAATCTCCCTCAGTCACTGATACTGACTTCATTACATCTGTATCACCAGCAAACACACCTGAAACACATTCAGAAACAGTTTTGCAAAGTTAATTGTAATGAAGGTTTACAAAAGAAGAAGAAATGTATAAATAGAATTTACTAGTAATAGCAATACTAATTTAAAGTGATACTGTAATTCTAGAATTGCAGGAACAAAATTATATTTTACTATTCCCTGTGTATGTAAATAAATTGTATAATGTTAACATAAGCAAAAAGTGAAATGAAAGACTAAACACACATTTAACATGAACAAAATAACATAAAATGCAACATAAAACACTCACGCTTTTACTCTTTCATTTTCTTTTTCTGTTAAAATTTCTTACAGTCCTTACAGTAGTTAGTGTCCACCTCTAAATAAGAATTATTCTTAAGTTTATTGAGTTTTGAATGGTTATACACTGGCAAATAAAATCAACAAAACAATTACAATACAAAACAAAAACAGCCACTGGATATTACAGAATATCACGTACTGTGCGTGCAAGGGCGGGTGCTTATTGGGAATGTTAATAATTGTTATTTATAATTCTGGGTTATAATTATGTTTAGTGTTAATTGGTTATGTTAAACTGTGTCGGTTTAAAGTTCTCTCGTGGCGATTAGTGCTTCATTTGTGATCCTGTTAAAGTTTAGATACGTATGTGTGCAACACTGAAAGGACAAAGAATGTTGCGCTCTTATAGTTTCCCAATGGCTTAAGATTCCCAAATGGCTGATCCAGCAGTTGAGCGCAACTTCCATCAAAGCTCATCTACTTGGCTACGTTACGTACGTAGATTGTTTGGTGGGCAAACCTAATCCATCCCATATTTTTTTAAACGCACAGAAATTCTCACATTTAATCCTAACCTTTGGTTTTGGTCACAATCTCTAACGTGTTATTATATGACAAAGGAGCAGATAGGTGATGCAGGGCTATCTAAAGGAGAATAAGCGAATACATTTCATCTTTATGTTTTAAACCTTAAAGACTGAAGACGAAGTGACACAGTAAAACACTTACCATCCATAGCCAACAGGAAGAGACAGAAGAACGTTGTTTTACTAATAGTAATCCTCATTTTGTCCTAAAGATAACAGAATTCCACATGATGTGTTATACAAGAACCGTCAAGTGTCCGATGGACAAAAGACAGGAACCCGATCTGACGCGGAGCCAACGCATTCAAACGACTAAAGTCTACAGATTGATTTACACGATTTAATTAAATCGTTGATTAAGAAATATTTTTCTTGACGAACCTACGAATTAAAAAGGAAAAAAAGTTTTCATATGCAGTGCGTTTGAGTCGACTGTTTTTAGTCCCGCCCTGACTATAACAGTGAAGTAGCTAACATTATAGGCTTCAGTGTGTTTTGTACGGTCTGTTTTGCGATTCAGGCGAGTTAAACTATATAGGCTAGTTTTTGAGGAAGACTATCCCAGTTTAATTTATGTGAACATTTGTGTAGTTTTCAAATTATAAATATTATTAACTATTATTGGCCTATTATTATCTTTTTGTTCTGTTCTGTTTTATAGAATATAGTTCACTCTCTTTGACCTTGAAAACTGTTACTGTGTTTTGGAATAAAATTGGTTGGGGGCTGGTTCAAGCTTGTAGAACAGGGTTGCCCAAACTCGGTCCTGGAGGGCCGGTTTCCTGCAGAGTTTAGCTCCAACCCAAATTAAAAACCTGAACCAGCTAATCATGGTCTTAGGTATTCTAGAAACTTCCAGGCAGGTGTGTTGCGGCAAGTTGGAGCTAAACTCTGCAGGACACCGGCCCTCCAGGACGAGTGTGGACCAACATGTTGTCGACATATTGGACCAGCGAGAAGAAACAGTTGAAAAACTGTTTTTTGTAACATATCGACATGATTGTATTGCAACTAACATATGCTTTATGCACTATTTAAACTTTAGTATTTGCCTCTGCTACAGCTTTTGTTAAGTGAGAAGAGGCAGTATTATTAAGATCAGGCCATCAGAAGCACCTCATCCACTTACACCATGCACTGGTACCGCATTATGCACACACCACCACACATCCATCTCTAGAAATTATTGTTGTGCACAGGTTGCATATTCCACTGGTACAAACCACACTTTGGTACACAACTTACAAGTACAATACCCTGACCTAGATTTATAATAACAATACATTCATTGAGGTGGTTAAAAGTTGCACATACACAATAACAATTATTTGAAGCGTTCGCTTAATTTATTGGACTTCATTTGCTAAGCCTACTAAACATAATTCATACACATCTGTAGTTAAAGCATGCAAACTGTACAATCTGAATGATAAACCATGTTACAGTCTAATCATCGCTGTGGTTTTCAGCTCTTCTCTGAAGCCCCTTCCTCATCTTTTTCACTCTTCTACAAAAACCCAAAGCAAACTGAGGCCTCTGATCTGACTCAACTATCTGAGATCTCAATGATCTCTTTGTGATGTGTGCAGGAAAGAAAGGTGCAGAAGTTCTCACAGCTCAGGCCTAAAAGTTCCCTTCAGAGCAGCACAACTCACAACAGATTGATGATTTCAATATTTAAACAATAAAGAACAGTGTACAAAAATAATCAGGTCAGCACAATCATAAACTTAAATAGGTCACACGGGCTGAAACGCCTGCTACGAGACCTTCTGTCGCATCACGTACAGAGTGACCACCACTTCCTGTTGAGATGCAACGAAGATCAAAGAGGTCAAAACCAAAATGCAGTGTGCACGCAGTTGTCCTTTTTCACACAAACTAGTCACCCTTGTGTTAGCGTCAACTTTCGTCATTTACGGTCACCAGCATTATGGTTTTAAAAGATATGTGTAGATCATAGGCGGAGTTTCACTTTTATGCGTGGGGGGCACCCACTGGCAGACGAGCCACAAGCACTTTTCTTTTTTACATGTTCTACATTTCATGTATTTTTATAACACATATTCTACGTTAAAATACATTTAGAATAAACAATAACTACTGCTGTACAAAGAGTAAATTTTTCAGAATTGCGTAGATGACCACTATTTTTCTTTCACTAATGTTATCTCTTCTGATACATTTTCAGTCAAATCATTATATGTGTGCTAGATCAGAGCCAGTTTCTTATTCTCATCATAACTGAGAAACTTATTTCTGATAGCCGAACTAGAGCCCTGCATTTCAGCCCGGGCCCGATGGGCCCCGACTTTTTTACGCACCTCGGGCTGGGCTTCGGGCCAATTTTCAAGTCATAGTTCAGATGTGGGCCGGGCCTCGGGCCTGTTTTAGGCTTCTCCTTATTTTTATATTTTAGACATCCATCAATTAGTGATGAAATTTTTTTTCTTTATTTTATAAACGCACAGCGTTTTGTTGATATTGTGAGTGCACACAAAGTACGAATGATGTATCCATGGTCTACCTTTATGAGCGATGGCGCCTCCATGTCCTGCAAAGCGCGCTTTAACTTGCACTCTCGGCACAAACAATTGGATACAGTGCACATTTATCTAGTTTTAACATCTAAACATTGTTATATGCTTGAACTGTTATAGATTTTATTTTAGTCAAGTCGTGACGATTTGAGAAGGCTAAATTGATCAAACATAGACTATGATCTGCCGCTGGCCGCTTGGTCGTTACTTTAAAAAACCAAAACTAAACGAAATATAATCACTTTGCCATTACATACAAAACTGAACCATTTTAATAGCTGAAACAGTAGTATAAGCTGTTTTGGTAGGAGGGGGAAAAAAGACGGGCTCGGGCCGGTAATTCTGATAAGCTGTTGGACACGGGCCGGGCTAGGGCCTAAATTTTACGCCCGTGCAGGGCTCTAAGCCAAACCAACAGGCAGCATGAGTGCAAGCTGCAGTAGTCTGAAAAAAGTTTGGATATTTGTCCTTCCGTACTTCATCTTTAAGTTTCTCAAGAGCAATCGGCAATGCGAACGCACATTTCACAAGATCCATTTCAGCTGTCACAAGCTGAGGGTGAATCTTAAGGCTTGCGTACATGCTTAGTAGAGGACTGGTGCAGTTTTTCTCACAACTGAATACTGCGTCACACGCCACACTCGAGGCCAACGCTTCATGTGAAAATCGCCTGTCCAATTCATGGACAATGGGTTTGGATGGGGGGATCCCAGCACCCCCTAAACTACGCCTATGGTGTAGATAGTATATTAAAATGAAAATTAAGCCATTCAAATAGGCCTACATTTATTTACCAGATTTTTAATAGCATTTGTAACAAACTGCTCAGTTCTGTCACGTAGAGCACAGATTGTAGTTTGATGGTTAGTTGAAAGAACAGTATATCACTATGTTCACAAATGTCACTTTTTTACCATAAAATAAGCATTATATTCAGTGAGTGTCTATTTGATTACCTGACATGACATTATGGTGCCACAAGAAACAGATTGAAGTTGGAGTTTAATATCATCCCACATCTGTGTTTCCAAAACTACTGAGGGAAATGTTTCCATTGCTACCCCTGATATCAGGGAAAGCAGTTTGGGCAGTTTAAAAGACGTAGTTTAAAGATAGCAGAGCTGTGTACTATAAACATGTTTCCCCAACAGAGTGTTTTAGAACCAGTTTGGACATAAAGTCCCGAATTATTGTCCCTGTAATTACTGCGTTTATAGAATTATGTACATTCCTTTTACAGACAAATTGCTAATAGCTGTCACAGACTGAACTAAAACTTAATTTCATAAAACCCTCACTTCACACTCTTTTCACACGTTGGGTTCTGGTAGGCCACCATTTCCTGTAGATCAGAGAGATAGCACTCTTTCCCGCGGTCCCATTAGATTTACGCTGAGCAATATCCTATTTATGTACTGAACTCCAATTGACTGATCAGCTGTTGATAGGATTTGATCTTTTGTCTTATAAAATGTCCAGTGTATTCTTTCATCCCATGTTTTGTGGTCATGATTATGATTCAGACTGACCAAACCTGCTTGTATCTCCAAAGAGACAGTAAAGTGAAAGGGCTTCAGTGTTTTAATTACCTTATTGGTCGAGTCGGTTGCCAGGTCGGTTGCCAAGTTACCACTCCCAGATGGCCGATGATATCTGATACGTGCACCAACTGGCTTTTGTTTGCATATAGTGTGATATATCAGCATCACACAAAACACAAAGGACAGTGGGGATTTTGGATTCTGTGTGTCATGGACAACAGACCATCAGTGTCCACCAGTGCTTAAACACTCATTTCCTATTTCTAATAATAAACCTCCTCAGTAACCAAAAGGATCCTTTACACTCAGAGGATGTTGGCCTGGTTAATGGCAGTCTAAGGGAGGAGCGCAGTGTTTATACTGTAACTTGATCTGTCTCCTATAAGTGTGGTCTGATTTACATGTTTACAATTGGTAGAGTTTAGTTTGAGGGACTTGAAGGTAGGAAAAAAAAATTGGGATTCCCTGATCTTTCCAGTGTTCAGCACCAGTGTGGTTTACCAAGATACACCATTATGTAAGGCAAGCAGCTGGTTATGTAATGGAAGTGGGCTTTAGAGTTCAGATTTTGCTTAGAACTTATATATCAGTTCCTCATTTTAAGACTACTACTTTTTCCTTTCAGATGGCGCACTTCCTTGTTTTACAACGGTTTTGTCTATTAGAGATAAGACTCATAATACTGAATCAAAAATGAAACAGAAAACGAGGAAAACGTGTGAGGTACAAGATAAGCTGCAGACCTGTAACCATGCATCAATACAAGTTTCGTATTTTTATCTTGGTCTGTCACTGTTTCACTTACCAAACCGCATCCTGTGTCAGAGGTCTACAGGCAGACCATGTGAAGTGTCAGAGTTCTTTAAAAAGACCCAGCTTCCTGTGACAATGAAGTACAGTCTACCATGTTTGTCCTTTCCTCTACAGATATTGACACTAGTTCTCTGTTCAAAGAAAACACACCTAACCTACAACAGTGTGAACAATACAGTATGGTTAAACACACAGTGACAATTTCGAGCAAAGACTGACACCAGGAAAAGGATCAGCAAAAGGATCTTTTTTCTTTCTTTCTGTACCCTCCCCCTCACTCCCAGTCTTCTGTGCAGTGTTTATCTCACACAAGGGAAGAGGGAGCTTGGGGATTTCCATGGAAAACAAATGCAGTTGCTTTCTGACATTACAGAAAGCAGAAATTGAGCCTTGGGGTTCTGACGCATGCCATAATGTTCACAAGAAACATAAAATAACAGGAATAGTTAGCTAATATATTGTAATCATTTCTATATTCTAGGTTCTTTAAATAACTAACTAGGCTATGCAGTTTTCTGTAAAATGCATACAACAATGGATAAATGCAACAAAAAGCTATTAACCTTAAAGGTCCACAAAGTATTTTGTTTACTTTGCTCTGACCCCTAGAGGCGTCTTTGCTTACAAAACCCTTGCATTTTACGTTTCTCACTTGCCCTTAACAAACCCTTATCATCGAGAAACGCTCACAACCCGTTACTGAGGAGTTATTTGCCAGGGCAAACCATTTTACAAAATAGGTGAATCGTAAGATAAATATATGTGATATAGACAATATTTATGTGTACACCCTGTGTCATAATAAAGAGTTTAGCATGATATTTTACTTTTTTGCGAGTAGTAAGTAGACCTAAAGGACTGTCCTCATCTTGAAACCCGCGGAAAAAAACGCTCTTTATTTTCCCGCCGGCGTCAAACGCAAAATGCATCTTATTACAGAAGCCTGCAGTGATGTAAGTTAAAAAATTACATAGCCTACCTACGTTAAATCGTTTCTGCCACCTTCTGGTCGCTAAATATTATTTTACAGTGGCGAGAAAGACAGAAATCACACAGAAATCTACAAAATAAAATCTATAAAACATAACTTAAGCGGGGAGAAATAAAGTGAATTTAAAACAGACATTTTATTTATTATGAAATTAATAAATTTTCCCAAACACAAACATGATTACACCTACAATCTTTAAAATTATGAAAAAACACATAGACAGCTAATATTTGTATTGCTCAGATATTATAACCATATTTCCCATTTCAACAAGATTAGATTTACTCCACTAGAGGTGGAGCTAGAAGAAATGCTTGATGCTAAATAACTATTACTGGGCAAAGGAAAAAACACACAAACTACATGCCCAGAATTTTTATTTTTTTAATGTAGAAGATGGTCTACTTTGGTCTAAAATGTACTTCAGTAATAGCATGTAGGCCAATGTTACATTTACTATCCTGGTTCTTACGGAATCAGTATATGGTTATCTGCAGACTAATCATTCCAACCTAGCCTACATATTGTAAGCTGATATTTGTACTCTTAATAGGCGCAGCATCATCCTGTTTACTCCTGTTAGTGGGGCTAATAGTAAAGGGTGGGGTAAGTGATTTCTGGTAGCCTATGTTGACATTTGAAATCACCAAATCAAACACGCCCCTACCCCAAAAGTGTTTTGCCCCTGTTTTGATAGCTCCACCCCACATTTATGTACGCAACCCAGGCAACGATTAGTTTTGTGAAACAAAGCAAAACCAATGTTACACCGTGACTACACGGACGCGAATGGCGCGACAAAATACTATGGAACTCATTATAATCAGTGATTCTGTCTACACCACATACATATCTATGGTCTACACTGGATGCGTGAGAGAAAACTGTGCTGTGTTCTATTCATGACGTATTGGCACAAATTTCAAATGATTTTCAACAGTCTCTTTGTCGCATCCAGTGTAGACATACTTTAGCTGTTGCGGCGCAGACACGTTGTGTTACTCACCTATCCAGAAGAAACAAAGCAACCTCGACGTCTGATCGCAGGTTAGTTTGGGTTCAAAACATAACAGTCCGCAAAGAGTTAATTTGCAAAAAAAAAAAAAACATGAATGTCTAAGAATATCAAACAAAAACTTTACACGCCGTTGCCGCACCTTGAGTTCTCTCCAGGACTTGAAAGCTGATCCGATATTTATACGGGTCCTACTTGCCTTAAGCCTTATTTTGTTCCGCAGATGGTTTCCTCTTTTGTTTTTTATCCGCCATCTCTATCTTTCTGTCGTTCGGCTCGCTAATGTCCATCCTGTGCATTGAATGCTCTCTCCTCCATATCATGAGTAGACACGTCCCTTACTGCTGATTGGCTACATGTTTGTTTTGGTACTCGGCCTGACTCAGTTTTCTAAAGCGTTTTTGAAAAATCGCTAACCCCAACTTTAATCCTGTGTTGGGTTGTGACTAATTAGAGCTTAGTATCAGAAAAAATAGCCATCCCACAGTACAATGCAGGTTCATTATCAGGTTCAATTAGGCCTATTATCAATCTCACAAATATTTAACAATTCTGTAAATACAAAACATTTGAAATATACAATTTTAGAAAATACCTTTATTGTTGCTGAAATTGAAAATATACATGGCGTTTCGTCTAAGCTTTGCTGCCACCAACTGGAATATTTGAGCATGTGATAACTAATACCTAGCATTGTGAGGGAAAAGTGCAAAAATAGTGCTGAAATATAAACAAAAAAATTGCTGAAATACTGATGACACTGAACCTTTAAGCCATACCTTGGGAAATAAGCAAAATTTTATATTAAACCTGTGTACAAACAGACTGGAGCCAGATGGTTGACCTAGTTTCTGAACAGTATTTCATCAGAATGAATAAAATACAAGTTCAGACAAGATATATTAGCTTGGCATTGCAGGAAGTAGTTATTATGATCCTGTTGTGCTGAATCGACTTTTTAAGTAGACTAACTAGATGATTCAGAATTGCAGAAGTGTCTTGTGGTTATTGCATATCCCCAGTTTAAAACATATAGATTTCAATATGTTAAAACAATTTTCAAACTAATCGACTTCTGGATTCTCAATTCATGTTACAACACTTAGAATGGCTTCCTGCAAGAAAACCCACAAAAGACAGTAAACAGACGGACCCTCTCTCATTCTGCCATTTTGAATGTGAAGTTACTGTGGTAATATTGTTTATGGTCCATCATCCAATCATTCTTTTTTTGATTTAAGAAAAATCAGAAAATGGCTCCTTTTTCATTTTTCGTTCAGGGGTAGAAAAATAAATAAACAATGAATGATCGGCTGATACACGGACCGTGAGAAAAAAAAATAGAACTAGAGTTTATCCATTGAAAAAAAAAAAGTCACGTCAAATCTATAGATCCACCGTTTCTATTAAATAAGCACTAGCTTATTTACCACCCTCATATTTCTTTCGATAAATCCAGTAAGATAAAATATCTAAACTGCCAGAACAATGGAATCAGTGCGTAACAGCTCTACATAGTGATGTAGGGTTCTGACCAGAGAAACGAGCAACCTTTCCACTTTATCTTTAACTTTAGCACCCAACTGAACAATTTCACCAAAAACGTAATTTTTAAAACAACAAACAAAACAAACAAGCCTTAATATCTTCACTACATACTGGACATGGCTGACAGAGTTTGGTCTGGTTTCTGTGGGATTTGTTGAGAACACAGCTCGATAGGTGTTTTTTCCTGATATTCCACCTCCAGAGGATTTTAGGAGCGAGACTGTGGAGATGTCATCTTCAGTCTTCTGGTCCAGACTTTTTGCAGTTGGTCAGTCTTTGTTCTCCTTTTAGCCCTGTGTGAGAGTTCTTCATCGAATGGTGTTGCACCCTTTATAGATATGCAAAACGCCCATTGAATACTTCACACCTCCACTAGAGGCACTGAACATGGTAGAATCCGCTTGTTCCTCTTTCTGAGGCAGGACACAGGATGTGAACTTATGCAGCAAGAATCCTGTGATTTCAAAAGAGCATATTGTGATGTCCTTTTTAACACATATAGCACAACAAACAGCAAAGTATACATGGCATTTGTCATTGGTCAGAGGTTTGATGTGGTCAGATTGAATTTGTCTCTAGCAAAAAGCCCTTAAATCGATGTACTTAAAAATATGTCAAGGTGAGAACAAAAGATGATCTGAAAATCTCTTACACTGTTTTTGGAAACATTCAAATAAATTGCATTATAATAAAATCAACAATTGCTGGTTTTAACACCCCCCTTCATCAGTAAGAGTATAAGCAAAATATTCAGTGTCACCAAATACACAGATGCAATTGTCCAAAAACAATAATTGTTTCAACTGAAATGGACAACATACAAATAAACAGAAATCAAATTAGTTACATGATATATCAATGAAAATGTTTGTACTAAGGTAAAAGTGAGAAATACTAATTTACATTTGAAACTTGGTGAGTTGATAGCTAAGTAATTAGGTAAACCCAAAGAAACCAAAACAATTGGTTTTCAACTCTAAATTCATTGTGGAACAGACAAATGTACCCTTGTACTATACAGTCCATCCAAATCCTTTAACCTTTTGATATAACCACTAGGTATGAACATGTACCCAATTTTCTCATCTCATGATATTTCCTCTGATTGTGTTTGGTGTTTGTATTAATACATAAGCTTTTAAATCAATATTTTAGAATTGCATACTATTGTCAACAGAGATCCCAGGTATAGATCACACATGTTTGGTATCTATCAGCTGCATTTTTTATGATCTGAATGTTCATTTATATTATATGATAATACCTATGGAATGTATTAGTGTTACAAGAATCTTAAATAGTTTCTTCATCAACATCCAATCCAACTCCATATGCAAAATACCATGCTGTGAATAAAAGATCACAAGATCAGTTATTCAGAAGAAGTTTTCAGATGCCGAAACTCCAGGGCAAGATGCAAAGCTAAGAGAGTCTAAGATCTATGAAGGCTTGGCCTAGTCTTTCCACTTCAAGATTCTCTGACTCAAACTGGTTCTTTTCATCAACTATTTTCAGCAAGATCTTGGGCCTTAAGATTGCATCAGGACTCTCTTTCAGACAGACTTGCAAGTATCAAACTTAGTCTTATTAACTGATACATTAGGTATCATTTGCACCTTTTTTCAAAGGTGTGTTTGAACTAAGAAACTGATGTTTCCTTCAGGCTGTAGATCTGCTGAATATCACATTTTACCATAACTTCATGCTTTATTTCTTTTATCTTTACTGCTAAGCTTTACACATTTTTCGTGCAAATGTATGCATGTGTGTGTGTGTGTATGTTGGACTCAAGTGTTTACGTAGTTAATAAAGTCTTACTTGTATCACACTTGAGGCTGTTCATTGTTTGCTCATAACTGGAGTCCCTAATCATGCAGATTATGCCAACAGGAAAGTAACGTTCTTAGAATTGACAGACAGTTGACAAATGAGAGTCAAGTAACACTTTACAGGGATCTAAATATTTATAATTAATCATAACTAGTTATGATTGATTATTCATATTTCCCCTTTGAACTGATTCGCTACACAAATAGGCGTTTTTACAACACTGATTTGAATAAAACATTACAAATATACAGAGAAACTAGAAAGGATGAATAATAACCTAAAGGATTTTGTATTATAAAACTTTTTAAAAAAATTTAAATTAAAAGATTATTGTGCAAGCACAGAAAAAGTTGAAATCATGAATGAAAATGCATAGTCTAATTTATCATCAAATAGCCGTAAGAACAGACAGAGCAGTTATTCACCCAAAAAACTCCTTTTTGGTCTTCTTAAAGGGTTAGTTCACCCAAAAATTAAATTCTGTAATACTCACCCTCATGTCGTGCAAACCGTCACGGGCCGTGTATCAGCTTTGGACAACAGATCGGTTTTGGAGATAGCGCATTTTTAGAGAATGCCGATCAATACTCAACTTGATTCATCGGCTGTAATGACGGTAGCCGACAAATCGGAGCACCTTCTGAGAGTAGAATTAATATTATGTTTCTAGGTCTGGGTAAAAAATATCGATATCTCGAAATAAATCGATTCTCATTTTTTACGGAATTATATCGATTCTTAAATCCCAAGAATCCCAAGAAATAATGCATTGGGCTTTGGTACTTTTAATATGAAACAAAGTCTCAGAATTCAAATTCTGTCCATTGTATTGCAGTATTTAAACAATAAATGCCATTTTGGCGCGTGTAAGTGGAATGACAGATTGCTTGTAGCGCCCAGTTCAACAGAGCAGCTGTGCGAGGCGCAGATGAACTAATAATATCATCACATAATACAGTTTCAAGCACAAAAATAAAACATTACTAAACATACAAAGGCAAGTAAGAAAGAGTACAAACCTTTACAATCTGTATCTGTCCTAATGTAATCGCTAATCAGTTTTTCAGAGGCAAAGGCGTCAATTAATGGTTCTAACCTAATATCAGACTCAGAATCAGAATCCGGAATGATCTTATTGCCAGGTATGTTTACACATACGAGGAATTTGTTTTCGTGACAGAAGCTTCCACAGTGTAACAGAATGACAGTGACAGAACAAAAAACACAGATAATAAAAATAAAAATAGAACAAGTAAATAAGGAATAAAAATATACAAATCGACAAATGTACAGGTATATAACAATAGACAGTTTTTTTGTATGTACAGGTACTGTATATTATGTGCAATTTTGAGGTGTAGGCTGAGTATGAGTGTTAGATAAATAAGTGTAGGAGTGAATAAATAGTGTGTGTTCCACAATTATTGTAAGGTGTTCATGAGATGGATTGCCTGAAGGAAGAAACTCTTCCTGTGTCTGGCCGTTCTGGTGCTCAGAGCTCTGTAGCGTCGACCAGATGGCAACAGTTCAAAGAGGGAGTGTGCTGGATGTGAGGGGTCCAGAGTGATTCTGCCAGCCCTTTTGCTCACTCTGGATAAGTACAGTTCTTGGAGAGAAGGGAGGGTTGTACCAATGATTCGCTCAGCAGTCCGGACTACCCTCTGAAGTCTTCTGAGGTCAGATTTGGAAGCTGAGCTGAACCAGACAGTTATTGAAGTGCAGAGGACAGATTCAATAATGGCGGAGTAGAACTGTTTCAGAAGCTCCTGTGGCAGGTTAAACTTCTTCAGCTGGTGAAGGAAGTACAACCTCCGCTGGGCCTTTTTCACAATGGAGTCAATGTGAGTGTCCCACTTCAGGTCCTGAGAGATTGTGGTGCCCAGGAACCTGAATGACTCCACTGCAGTCACAGTGCTGTCCATGATGGTGAGTGGGGGGAGTGCAGGGGGGTTTCTCCTGAAGTCCACGGTCATCTCCACAGTTTTGAGCGTGTTAAGCTCCAGGTTGTGGCGACTGCACCAGACAGCCAGCTGCTCGACCTCCGGTCTGTAAGCAGACTCGTCACCGTCCTGAATGAGGACGATGAGTGTGGTGATCGTCTGCAAAATTCAGGAGCTTGGCAGAGGGGTCTTTAGAGGTGCAGTCGTTGGTGTACAGGGAGAAGAGCAATGGAGAGAGAACACAACCCTGAGGAGCACAGTGCTGAGTCCACGGGGTGCTGGATGTGTATTTTCCCAGCTTCACTAGCTGCTGTCTGTCTGTCAGGAAGCTGTTGATCCACTGACAGACGGAGGTGGGCACGGAGAGCTGAGATAGTTTGGGCAGGAGGAGGTTTGGGATGATAGTGTTAAAGGCCGAGCTGAAGTCCCCGAACAGGATCCTCACATAAGTCCCTATTCTGTCTAGATGTTGCAGAACATAATACAGCCCCATGCTAACTGCATCGTCCACAGACCTGTTTTCTCTGTAGGCAAACTGAAGAGGATAAAGCAAGGGTTCAGCGATGTCCTTCAGGTAGGCCAGGACCAATCTCTCAAATGACTTCATGGCCACAGACATTAGAGCCACAGGTCTATAGTCATTAAGTCAAGTAATTTTGGGTTTCTTTGGGACGGGGATGATGGTGGAGCGTTTGAAGCATGAAGGGACTTCGCACAGCTCCAGTGATCTGTTGAAGATCAGTGTGAAGATGGGGGCCAGCTGGTCAGCACAAAATTTCAGACAGGCTGGTGTAACACAATCTAGGCCTGGTGCTTTTTTCCTTTTCTGCTTCCAGAAGACCTGGCGCACCTCCTCTTCACTGATCTGAATTAGAGTTGTGGGGGAGAGGGGGGTTGCTGGAGATGTGAATAGTTGTGTGGAGAGGTGTTCAGGGCGTGTGTGGGGTGTCTTTTCAAACCTGCAGTAGAACTCGTTCAGATCGTCTGCTAGTTGTTGATTCTCCACAGTGCTGGGGATGGTGTCTTGTAGTTGATGATTTCTTTCAGTCTTTTCCACACTGATGCTGAGTCACTTGAAGATAATTTAATCCTTATTTTTTCAGAATAATCCCTCTTTGCCACTCTGATCTCCTTTTACAGTGTGTATTTAGCCTGTTTATACAACACATTATCCCCCTGCCTGTGAGCATCTTCTTTGGCCTGACAGAGCTATTTGTGTTTTGCAGTGAACCATGGTTTGTCGGTGTTGTAGGTTAAATGAGTCCTGGTAAGAATGCACATATCTTCACAGAAACTGATATAAGAGGTTACAGTCTCTGTGAGCTCGTCCAGACCGGTGGCAGCAGCTTCAAAGACGCTCCAATCAGTGAAGTCAAAACAGGCCTGTAAATCCTGCTCTGCTTCATTAGTCCATCTTTTTACAATCATTAATACAGGTTAAGCTGATTTCAGTTTCTGCCTGTAGGTCAGTATAAGATGAACTAAACAGTGATCAGAGAGCCACAAAGCTGCTCGTGGGACAGAGTGATATGAATTCTTTATTGTGGTGTAACAGTGATCCAATAGATTACTGTCTCTGGTGGGACATGTAAAATGCTGTTTGTATTTTGGCAGTTCACGGAAGAGATTTGATTTGTTAAAATCTCCAAGAATGATTAAAATAGAGTCTGGGTGTTGTTGTTCTGTGTCTGTGATCCGATCAGCGAGTTTCTGTAAAGCGGAGCACACGTGTGCTTGCGGAGGAATGTAGAAACTGACGAGAATGAATGAGCAAAACTCCCGAGGGCGAATAGAACGGCTTGCAGTTAATTAAGAGCACTTCTAGATCTGAACAGCACATCGTCTTTAACACAGTTAATCTGTCACACCTTCTCATTGAGAACAGCAGTCCGCCGCCGCGTGATTCCCCCGTTGATTCTGCGTCGCGGTCGCTATGCAACAGCGGAAAGCCCGGGGAGACTCAACGCGCTGTCCCTGAATGGAGTCTATTTCAGCCCCACGGGTTTCCTGAAAACAAGAGCAAGCAGAGTTAGCAAAAATCCTATTTGTCCGGGGACGAGCAGAAGGAGTTCTTTTTTTTTTTTTTTTTTGCCTCCTGCTTTTTGTTGGCCGTAGAGAGCCGGCAGGTTCGCCAGATGCGATGCTCAGGCAACGGCGTCTGAATCCGCGTGTCTGAGCTTCCAAGAGCGCACGGCTCCGCTTCCCAGCCTCCTGCGCGTCCTGACAAGCGTTAATCAGGCCACAGCTCCACCGACAACAAGTCCAGCAAAAACATCGAAATAGCGTAAACGGTGTAATATCGTGTGGTGTGTACTCCGAAGTCACAGCAATTCGTCATCGGTTGAAATGATTTGCTGGGATATAACTAAAGACAGAAAACTAACAAAAAAATAAAACACAAAGCGGAGCACGCCCACGGAGGCGCCATCCGACTATCGGCGCCATCATCACAGGCCACTTAGAATGATCTAATATGTACAGGATGCACATTTGCCTCAGAAAAAAACATATTCGGTGACCATAAACTCATAGTCAGATAGAAAAATAAACTGTAGAAAAGGGCATTTTGCTAAATATATGAACCATATAACATATTCATTATAAATTGTACTGTTCTTCGGTTCAGTCAGTTTTAATCATCAATATTATAGTAATGTAGTACCAAATGACTCTCGTGTATATTTTACAGCATTAGTTGAGATATTTTTTTTCTTGAGAAAATGTGGCATGTACTGTACATGATATGTATCCAAAATAATCAACATTGAATCGAATCGGTAATTGAATCGAATCACAAGCTTGTGAATCAAAATCAAATCGAATCTTGAAATTTGTGTCAAAACCCAGCCCTATTATGTTTAAAGTATTTTAATACCCCCCACACTTAATACTTCCTCATCTCTCAAGTACATCCTGTGAAACCAACAAGCTTATAACCACACTGCACAGAGACAACTGTGTCCCATCATATGAGTAAAAAAAAAAATCTATCTGGAAATTACTCTGACATAAAGAGACAGCCATAATCAGCACAAAGAGAAAGTTTAAGAGTGTTTATTTTCAGCAAATACATAAGAACATCTACATAAAAACATGAAATACAAAAGAACAAACCTGAGAAGCTAAAAAGGTGGTGGCCAGACTTTATCACATTATAAAACTATCACTAATCTAAATTAATACATCTGAATTAAGCATAGGCATAGCTTGACGTTTGAGTTTAGGGGGGCCAAACGAACCGATGGATTTGGTCAGACGTACTTTTAAACACATTTTAGTTTTGCTATAGTAAATCTACATATTCACATTCACATAGAGCAGTGGCAAGTGCGTGAGGTTGTCATGGTAACCACATACACTGCACGCGAATTACAGCTGCGCTTCTATTTTGCCACACTAAACTTAGCAATAAACACATTTAAAATGCACAATAAACATGTCTGCCTAAACGATCTCAAAGGAGGCTTTTATTAAACAAATCAAGGAGTGAATTACTCATCCACAGTTTTTAAAACAGACATTTGTTGGGCTTGATTCAAGTTAACGCACAATGAGGCGCACACTTTTTATTTAGTCATACTGAATAGACGATAAACAGTTTATATTCTAAAATCTATTTAAAGGTTGTGTTCTGTGAAAATTAAATAACATTTGGATGTGTACAAATGGTCGACATAAAAGTAGTGTGCCGCTAAACCGGCTGCGTCCTGTGGTCCGGGTTCGGAATCATCAAGCACGGCATTAATATCTTCATCTGAGTTTTTTGTTATCTCCAGATTTCTCTGCAGTTCGTGTATGTTGTTAAAAACGCGGAACATCATGTTATTCCACACAACAGGCAAGCATTACCGCTAAGTTTATTATCCACCAAAATGCAGATTCGTCATGTGACAATTCTTACGCAAATGAGATTGAGGAAGACGTTAAGTTTGTTTTGATTTATTAATCTATTTACAATAACAATTTAAAATGTATTTACTTTTACGTGTTCACTTTTACATGTATTATTAACTGCATTATATGCATTTTTACTTCATAGAAAAACTTTATAAATAAATGTTTAGTAAAATTCTTAAATCGCTATGGGGGGGCCAGGCCCCTCAGATACTGCTTTATAAATGGGGTCGATCACTGGATCGTTCTTCTGCTGCTTTCCTATCTCGCTCCAGCTATATATGTTTATTTGTCCTCTTATTGATGCTTGCACCGCAGCTTTACCTTCAGGTTCCTCTTGGTCAATCCTCTTGCCTGGCCACAAGCATGCTCTCACCTCGTCAGCTCCTAGCCGGATGAAATCCTTTCTATCATCGTCCTCCTCCGGTTCCTCCCTTGAGGGGATCCTTGACAGGGCGTCTGCATTCGTGTTGTGTCGGCCAGGTTTATAGCATACTTCAAAGTCGTACTCGGCCAGCTGCGCTACCCAGTGCTGCTCAACTGCGCCAAGATTAGCTGAGTAGAGGTACCGTAGTGGGTTATGGTCAGTAATCAGAGTGAATTTTGAATACATTAGGTATTCTCAAAATGTTTCTGTGATCGCCCACTTTAATGCAAGCAGCTCCAACTTGAATGCACTATAGTTTTTGTCATTCTTCTCTGAACCTCTTAGTCCTCTGCTTGCGTACACCACAACACGCTCAATCCCCTCCTGCTTCTGGCTGAGGACCGCTCCCAGTCCGTGACGACTTCCATCAGTGGTAAGTCTAAAGGGCTCACTGAAGTCGGGATATGCCAGAATTGGTGGGGACATTAAACACCCTTTCAACTCGTCCAATGCGGTCTGGCAGTCTTGGCTCCAAGTGAATGCTACTGGGGTCTTGCTTCTCTTTCCTCCACTTACCAGTGCATGTAGTGGTTTGGCTATTTGAGTGAACCTTGGGACAAATCTTCGGTAATAGCTCATAAAACCAAGCACTTGCCTGACTTCTCTCACATTTCCGGGAACTGGCCATGTGTCCAAAGCTTTAACTTTCTCGTCATCCACTTTTATGCCTTCTGCGGAGATCCGGTGCCCTAAAAACTTTACTTAAAGCCTTAGAAGGAAGTACTTGCTTGGCTTTAACTTCAGACCACGTTGTCTCTTAGCCGGTGTTAAAGAACAAATTCACTGCCATCTTTCTTCATTACAATAACTGCGGGTGATGTCCAGGGGCTACTGCTCTCTTTGAGGATTCCCTGGGACACCAGGTTCTTGACATGCTTTTTGACTTCTTGAAATATCTGTGGTAGTACTCTACGATGATGCTGTTTTATCAGTGGTGCAGTAGGGATATCATGCACCACAGCCATGGTGTAACCATATTCTTGGTTATTTCTGGAGAAGACATCTCTGTGTTTTGACAACAACTCGGCGAGCCTTTCATATTGTGCTGGTGTGAGACCTTCATAGTTTACTTCAACTGGAACTGGTGGCTGCATGAGTAAGTTCTTATCAGCCTGAACCTTGTCTTCCTTTAATTTTTTGACATGAAGTACACCATCATCTTCCTCCAATTCAAGAACATCCTTTGTGACCACCTCTTTTGGCTTAAAAACAGAAGCCACTCTAGATCGGGGCGCAATTCTAACGGTCTTTACACTCAAGTTCAGCATACACACCGGGACCTTTCCACAGTCTGTTTTAGCAAGAACATGAGCCAATAAGAGTCCTTTCAGCAAACTTGTGCCAGCTGCAGGTTCTACTAGCACATTATTCTTCACCCTAGGTGACACTCCACAGCGGCCCTCAAGTATCTTCTCACAGCGGGGAGGAATAGTGACAGCTTGTCTTCCAGCAATCTTAACATACCCAATCCTTCCATCAGGCCCTAGATGTCCCGCTTCCTTCTCAACTCTAGCAAGTACCCTCCGGACTTGAGCTTCATCTCGCTGACTATACTTCCATCTACCTTTTCCATCCCCTCCGCTGAGATGAACAGAGACTGCACTTCATTGGGTATATTCATTCCGATGACCCCAGATACTCCTTTCATTTCCTTGACGTCATGACTTGTGTCAGTCAGAAAGAAGGACTACGAAGCACTTTTCCCAGACATTCTATATCAGCCTGTAAGCAACCCAAGACAGGAATGTCTAGTCCATTGGTCGCTGTCAGTTTAACCCAGCCTGCAGAGGACAACTTTAGCTTTTGCTCCCCAAAATGCTGTCTGAAGTGTGACTCGGAGATGGTGGACAACTCTGACCCTGTATCTAAGAGGCACTTGGTCTTGACAACGGCTATCTTCACCGCCACAGTGAGACAATCCCCAAAAGCACTATCCTTCAGATTTTTAGCAGTCTCGTCAGCCAGCCATTCTGCTGTGTGACATCTAATCAATGAGGGCCCTGGGCTTTCCTGTACTGCACCTCCCGAGTCTATCTCTGTAACTTCAGCTAACTCCACTATACACTGTGGTGGAGTTGGTCCCATCCCAGACTTGCCACCTTGTGGACAATAGCGACTGGTGTGTCCGGGTTCACCACACGAATAACAAATATAACGGCCATCACTGTCTTTTAACGGTAGTTTCTTTGGACGGCTCTGCTGTGGTCCATTCCTTTCTTTTGCATGAACGACTTGATATAATTCCTCTTGACGAGCAGCTATTTTCTGAATTGCTTCATGCAACTTCTCTAAAGACAGAGTGGAGGGAGCATCCTGTGCTGCAGCAGCATTTACTACCCCTCTGGCACGGGTACTGGGCCTGACATTAGTAGAAGGCTGTGCTTCCTCCTCTTCTGACCAGGTAATTGCCGCTTGCATCAACTCCACGAAACTCAAATCTGGCTCAGCCCCAAATCCTCTGCCGCTTCAATCTCTCGAAGTTAAGAAGTAATCTTTTAGGCCTAGCACCATTTGCTCTTAGAAACTTTCTGCAACTCAGTGGCTCTCGGCAGCCTTAAATTTAAAACGATTAAGGTCGTTCCCGAAGGTACTTAACTGTGTATAAGTAATGACAACTCGAAATGTGCCTAATTCGATCCTGTTCGTGATGCCACTTTTGTAACGGGGGTATTTAGCCCGTCATGTAGGGGAAATGGATTACGGCTACCCTGGAAGTTTGGACAACAAAAGGACCTTGGTCCCCGCTCCACAAACTTTTTAGTCTCGTTACACACTAATGTGTGTGTATGTGGTTTCTTACCTTATTGTGTTGGAACACTATTGATTGACAAGGGTAGGCTTCAGGTATGATAATGTTACACGGTGGCTTCCTGAAGTGAAATTGCATACATGAGAGTACAGTGTGATATGCTCCCCCCCCCAGATCTAATAAAGTAAGTGAGGCTCCCCACGAAAGCTCTAACAGAAAGTAAATGAGCTACAGTGGGGAAAAAAGTATTTAGTTCACCGCCACCAATTGGGCAAGTTCTCCCACTTAAAAAAATGAGAGAGGCCTGCAATTTTCATCATAGATATACCTCAACTATGACAGACAAAATGAGAAAAAAAAATCCAGAAAATCACAGTGTAGGATTTTTAAAGAATTTATTTGCAAATTATGGTGGGAAAATAAGTATTTGGTCAATAACAAAAATTCATCTCAATACTTTGTTATATACCATTTGTTGGCAATGACAGAGGTCAAACGTTTTCTGTAAGTCTTCACACATTGTTGCTGGTATTTTGGCCCATTCCTCCATGCAGTTCTCCTCTAGAGCAGTAATGTTTTGGTGCTGTCGCTGGGCAACATGGATTTTCAAATCCCTCCAAAGATTTTCTATGGGGTTAAAATCTGGAGACTGGCTAGGCCACTCCAATACCTTGAAATGCTTCTTACGAAGCCAATACTTCATTGCCCGGGCGGTGTGTTTGGAATCACTGTCATGCTGAAAGACCCAGCCACATTTCATCTTGAATGCCCTTGCTGATGGAAGGAGGTTTTCACTCCAAATCTCACGATACATGGCCCCATTCATTCTTTCGTTTACACGGATCAGTCGTACTGGTCCCTTTGCAGAAAAACAGCCCAAAGCATGATGTTTCCACCCCCAATGCTTCACAGTAGGTATGGTGTTCTTAGGATGCAACTCAGCATTCTTTCTCCTCCAAACACGACAAGTTGAGTTTTTCCAAAAAATTCTATTTTGGTTTCATCTGACCATAATACATTCTCCCAATCCTCTTCTGGATAATCCAAATGATCTCTAGCAAACTTCAGACGGGCCTGAACATGTACTGGCTTAAGCAGGGAGACACGTCTGGCACTGCATGATTTGAGTCCCTGGCAGCGCAGTGTGTTACTGATGGTAGCCTTTGTTACTTTGGTACCAGCTCTCTGCAGGTCATTCACTAGATCCCCCCATGTGGTTCTGGGATTTTTACTCACAGTTCTTGTGATAATTTTGACCCCAAAGGGTGAGATCTTGCGTGGAGCCCCAGATCGAGGGAGATTATCAGTGGTATTGTATGTATGACATTTGCTAATAATTGCTCCCACAGTTGATTTTTCACACCAAGCTGCTTACCTATTGCAAATTCAGTCTTCCCAGCCTGGTGCAGGACTACAATTTTGTTTCTGGTGTCCTTTGACAGCTCTTTGTTCTTGGCCATGGTGGAGTTTGGAGTGAGACTGTTTGAGGTTTCCTGGGGCCTGCTTCATACTTTGGGTGACTTCGTGCTCTTCCAGTCGGTCGCTACCCCGCACCATACCCTGTTCTGCAGGACACCTGATATACAGCCACCCCTTGTTCGAACAGATGCCATTAATACAGGTAACGGGTGGAGGACAGAGGAGCCTCTTAAATAAGTTTGTTACAGGTCTGTGAGAGCCAGAAATTTTGCTTGTTTGTAGGTAACCAAATACTTATTTTACCGAGGAATTCACCAATTAATTCTTTAAAAATCCTACAAATGTGATTTTCTGGATTTTTTTTTTCCTCATTTTGTCTCTCATAGATGACGGTATACCTATGATGAAAATTACAGGCCTATCTCATCTTTTTAAGTGGGAGAACTTGCACAATTGGTGGCTGACATAAATACTTTTTTCCACTGTAAGTGCAAAAAGGAATACAAAGAATTGTTATCTCTTTTAGATTTCTTTTTCTTATGAATAATTATTTCTTCTTTTTGAGTAATCGATTAAATGAAAATAATAAATAGAATTTACAGTCTTTGTGCTGTCTTTTCAAATCCACACAATCACCTTCAACACAACAGTTGAAAAACTTTTCACTTGTTGCATAACAAATCCCTTATGAAACTTAAAAATGAGATCACTTGCAATTTGTCAATTGGTTAACCCGCAAATTCTCACCTTTTCAAATGATCACCTTCAAACAATGTCATTTGAAAATCTCACCTCAGACCTAAGCAATTACAGTGGCGAAAATAATTATCTGATTTTTCCCCCCCCCCCCCCTCCTACTGATTTTGTAAGTTTGACCCACCCCACTTAAGATCAAACGAAATTCGACAGGGTCTGTATCTTTACCTGGTTATTTTAATGGATAGAGAGAGAATATAAACCAAAAAATCCAGAAAAAACACATTTATATAAAGGTTATAAATTGATTTGCATTTCAGTGAGTCAAGTAAGTATTTGATCCCCAAGCAAAACTTGGTGGAAAAAACTATTGTTGGCAAGCACAGAGGTAAGACGTTTTGTAGTTGGTCACCAGGTTGCACACATCTCAGGAGGGATTTTGATACACTCCCCTTTAAAGATTCTCTCGAAATCCTTAAGGTTTCTTGGCAAACTCACACACCGGTTGCAGCGCACTCACAGCAAATTTTCTATAGGTAACTTAAGGTCCGGCGGGATTGGCTAGGCCACTCTGACGCTCACATGTCGCCCTCTTTTTGAGAACTACTTTTGTTGCCATCTGGACCCCCGGTTATTTTGTGGTAATTTTGTACTGCTGGATAGACCCATAATCCCCAATGTACCCCCATCCTCAAGCTGTTACCGGCTGAGCGCACACGACTTCCGGGACTTAATCCACGATTCTTACGCCCACGCTGCCATGGCCCCGTACACCCTCCCCTCGGTACTTCTAACCTGCACCGGTCTGAAGTCACCTTGTACCAATGCAGGAATGAAACAGCAAAAGAAGTCATGTTCACACATCCAGCTTGACTGTTGGGATGGTGTTCTTGGGCTCATAGTCAGCATTTTCTCTCCCTCCAAACACAGCAAGTCAAGTTGATGCCAAAGAGTTCAATTTTGTTCTAATGTGACAACAGCACTTTCTCCCAAGCCATCTCTGAATCATTTAGATGTTCAGACAGGCCTGTACATGTGCCTTCTTGAGTGGCGGCACAACTTGCGGCCCGGCCCTTCACTCACCTTTCAAACCTCCCTTAACGTACGTGTCGTTACCCAATTGGTTTGCTGGCGACGTTAGTACACCAATTCCGCTTAAGACTCACCCCCTAAAAAGCTCTCCCTGTTGTCAGTTCCCGGGGGTGATCCTCACCTCGTATTTATGCCCCATCCTTCTCATAAGGCGAGATTTGCCACTGCCCGAGCCACCATGACAGAGGCGACTTGATGGTTATTTTTCCGCTATTTCTTCCTTTCATTCCCGAAGATTAACCCACCATACAGTTGTCCCCTTACAAAAAGTCTTGCTGATGGTTTGTCCAGCCAATATTTCCAGCCTGTCGCCTGTTCCTACAATTCTTGCTCATATGAGCCTTTGACCAGCTATTGTCCTTGTCCCATGGTGGTGGCGAGAGGTTTAACATGGATTTAGTAAACATATATTGACTTGGTTCTTTTCCTATCATAATCGTAACAAGTGACATTCTTTTTCTTTACCACCCAGCATCCGTGATGTTGGTCCCCTTGGGCACCGTAACCCATCTGTAGGGCGCCCGTACCTTCGTGCGTTGGCCTAGGGGCAGCAACATATTATTTTACTCACCGAAATGCAAGTCAATTTATATAACATTTATATAATGTGTTTTGTTGGATTTTTTGTTGATATTCCTGTCTCTATCCGTTAAAACATAAAACCTACCACTACTACTATGCTATAGCCACCTGACATTCTTTTTGTACAATGATCCTAACTACAAACACTCAGCAGGGGATCATAACTTATTACCCACTTAACATGACCGGTCCCTTCCAAAGGCTTAACGCACAATTCACGAGTTCTCACTGTTCCCCCGTTTATCAGTTCAGTACTAAAAAACCTGACAAAAGGAGAACGATACTACCAGTTCGCCTTAGAACGACCCCCTATATGGAGCTGCCGTGACCCTTCTGCGACGTCGGGGTTGCCGTTGAAACTAAACCCTCGAAGTATCAACACTTAGTTTAGCTGTTGTCAAGCTTTCAAATAAATTCCACCTCTTGTAAAAAATTCTAACAGAAAACTGTCTCAAAAATTGATCAAATGAGAGGACATAACACCTAGACTGTCTGGGATGGCAAGGGTTTTGGTAACACCAACTCTCAAATTGCATTGGCCGAACACAACGTTACATTCTGCATTAATCTGCACCTGTACAGCTGATCTCAGTTCACATGCTTGACCACGTGCGGGAAAACTTAATTACATGGGAATCGGTTCTGTTGAAATGTTAGACTTCCTTGGTCCCTGCTTTCAGTCAACACCAACATGCAAGCATGTGCCAAAAGCAGTTAAAAGAATGCAACAAGTCTCCTTGATGACAAATAACAACAAGCAGCTGTGTTTAGCACCTTTACCAGCTTACCTCATAGTTCCGTGGCCGTCACGAGTATTTACTGATCTCTTCTAACCGCCACAAATACAACCCCCCACAAGAACAAAACTGAAAAACACGATTTTATGCGCCTATGACGCGGGTCCTGTCCCCACATTTCACTTACGTGATGCTCGCTCCACTGTATTCGACCCCCCCTTAAGCAACGATACATCCTTCAGTTGACTTCCCAGCAACTTTACTCGATACGCACCGCTTCTCGACCTTCCACCCCATACCATGCCTCATTTCTGTCGCGGCCGAAACAAAGCCAAAATGCCACTCTTATCCGTATCCCACCTCCCCTAGCTAGTGTCTCATTTAGAACAGGTATCCGCCGTCCTCCGGCCAGGATGCATTCGACAGCGTTGCATACGTCTATCGAGACTGCTGGTCACTTTCAGAAAAGCAAGAGCTTTAGCGCACCACTTCGATTGTGACCTCTCCCTGACTGCGCCCTCATTTCACTAGGCCATTTCCGGAAGCGAACTGATGAGGGGTATCTTCCTGCTGCTATTCCAGACGGAACCCACAAATTCTTTGCTGTCGCCTTTGCGTGAACAACGTAGGTTTAATTTGAAATGCCGTATTGCGGCGAATGTAACCCTTACCAGACAAGAGCAGATGGCTGTCACCCGGGTATACACTTTACTTAATTGCTCTTCGTCAATCAACCGGATCTACAACTTTGTATGTAATATAACCCTTCTTTTTTCTCTAATAGAATGCTCTAATCGCTGTTTCGTTGTCTGCTCCAGCTCCCTCCAACATTTTCGAAAAAAAACATCCACTTAATCTCAACAAGGCTAAATAACATTTTTTAAATTACATTCCACAATGTAGCCCAAATTACTTCTCCTTCATTTGTAACGCTTACCCCACCAGGTGGCGGAGATCGCGCAATCGATGCTCTAGTAATTGTTGTAGGCATAGCAAACGTGATATTCCGGTTTCCTTTTCCAGTCTCGTCCTACGCCTAGAGCCGACGTCTGTTTATTCTATCCCTCCCTTTCGGTTAACGACACTTCGTATATGGCACTCCCTACGCACGGACTGCGACTCCTCCACGAGGCATCTCGACCTCTTCGGGACCCCGGGGCACACGACTTCTAAAATTACGACATAGCTCTGTTTTCTCCTCATTCTTTCTTTCTGCACGTTTCTAGGGGGTTGCGAACCAAACTTCACATCACGGTGCATACCCGCCACCCCTTAACTGTGATGAGTGCAAGACGACACCCGCATCGAATGCAGCAGTTCTCACCTACATCTTAAATTCTGTTCATTATTCCACAATTATTAAGAAATCTCATGATTGCACTTATTTATTTTCCTGCATTTGGAACATCATTCAGAATAC